>JAUMHD010000356.1:0-20271 GCA_032359135.1 Ulvella scutata
AAGTGGTGGATGTTTTGTGTTAGTTGCTTTTGGCTATTTGGGTTCATGCCTATTCACTACCTTTCCGGTTTGTAAAAGGTGTCATGGAGCAAGATAGTTCTCCCAGAATAACAGCATGCATTCCCAAGAGCTGTGCGTCAGAACCTAAACCCTAAACCCTTGATAATAGTGTGTAAAGTTACAGGCACAACTCCATAGAATGGCTAATTTACCAGCAAAAACTCTTGATAATACCACACAGGAATTTCCTCATGTTTCGAGAAACATGCAGGAAGAATACTCCATGCATTCGACTTCCCTCGATTGGCACAAGAGAGCCAACAAGAAATCAGTTGCCACTTAGTTGTTGTGTATAGCAGTACCTCGTTAATCCGAGCACCTGTGCACTTCCCCGGGTAACAATCATCAGAAAACCAAATTTTTGCGTAAAATTCCGGCACACAGAATGCAGCGGCATGCATGGCACCAGAACGGTCACTGCAGTGCACTGCGCACCTGATTACAAGCCAGATGTCTTCCGGACGCTTCCAAGGAATGTTCCCGATGTGAACGCGGCGGAGGCTGATCATGCTCTGCAAGCTTGCAATCATCGAGTCGGTGAGCTCGCTTGTGGTGTCCAGAAAAGGAACTTCTGGCCTTTCGAGCGTAAAGTGTAGGGTTTGGAGAAGGCGCAGGTGGGCGAGCGCGCGCACCACAGCCACTACCGATCCTGCAATGCCTCTAACCCAGTTTAGAAGTCTGTTTTTTTTGCAACAAAACATCAATTCAAAAACTTTTACATTAAATTTTTTTCTTGAGGGGTTATTTCTATTTCTATGAGGGGCTTTTTATGAGCGGCCTGTTCCATTTGACAAACCGTAAAGGTAGTGAATAGGCATGGGGGACCTGCGGTTGTTGTGTTGCAAGCCTGAAAGGCAATGAAAGGGCAAAAAAGTATAAAAATTCTAATGGGGGACCTGTTTTTGTTGTTTTTGGCTATTTGGGTTCATTCCTATTTACTACCTTGCAGATTGAGGTTGAGGATTTCATCAGAATTTTGTAAGGGTTTTATCAGAACGTTTTCACAGATTATAGCGACAAAACCAGAACAAAACCAGAAAACAGGTTGAAAAGAAAGAACTTTGCAAGGGTTTCAACAGAGGTACATAAGGGGGCAAACCGCAGCTAAGGAAGGGTTTCAACAGAGCTACGTAACGGGGCAAACCACAGCTAAGGAAGGGTTTCAACAGAGCTACGTAACGGGGCAAACCACAGCTAAGGAAGGGTTTCAACAGAGCTACGTAACGGGGCAAACCAGAGAGCTGCTGGCAACACATGGTCAAGAAGCTGCAGCAGACCTTGCGTGTTGCAATATCCTGTGAAATGCAGCTGTAGCAGCTGCGTAGCTGTCTTCAAAGCCTCGGCCAAGTTGCTCGCCACACACGGTTGCAGCACAACCTGGCGTATGTGCAGCTTTGTCAGGTGGGCGATGCTGGGCACCGGTCGGAAGAGGGTTTCCATGCATGGTAGATGCATGTAAATGCTGTCTTGCTCCAAGGTTGGCATGGCGCGCACGGACAGTTCGCGGAGAGTCGTGAAGTGGGTTAGGAGGTCGATGGTTGCTGACTGGTGTTGGCGAGGGACCTGCAGAGGGGGGGGGGCATGCTTCTGAGTTGATGGAGTGATGGTGTGGTTTGTTTATGGTTTGATGTCGTATTGATGTCGTATTGATGTCGTATTGATGTCGTATTGACGGTTTTTGTACTGGTGCTGTGATGGTTTGGGTCTGGTGTGTTGATGGTTTGGGTCTCCAGCGCGGTATTATAGTTCCTATTCTAGTTCTATTATAGTGATTACATCGACTATACATCGAAGGGCGCCAGAAGTGAGCTAGTGATTACATCGACAAGGGCGCCATAAGTGTGTAAAGTTACAGGCATAACTCCATAGCATGGCTCATGTACCAGCAAATCAACGCATGCGAACTTAGCTCGACCTCGCACAAACGACACAGGACATGCCACTACCGAAGCAACGACAGTGAATCAAGCTAGCCTCTCTACCCACATGGTGCACCAAGCCATCACACTTCAGTATAGGGACTGCCTCAAGCCGCGCCAGAAGTGAGCTAGCGAAATGAACCAAAGAAGGCACAGTGCAAGAGGGGAGTAGCAAAGGCCATGGAGCAAGTTCTGTTATATTTCTAGTTCTATTGTAGTTCTATTATAATTCCATTACACTTCCTTCTGCTTCCTACTAGTTCCTAGTTTGGCTCTCCAGCACTGGCTACGTAATCTCTGTGATGCTGTCCCCTCCCACGTGCTCCTTTGGCTTTAAAAAGGCCGCCCTGGGGTCAGCCGCGCCTACATACCCCTGCCAGAACCGAACCCACGACCTCCAGGTGGTTGTTATCTAATAAAGGTCCCTGACGACTGAGACATGTAGCTCTACATGTCTCAGTGGTCAGCGACCTTGACTACATTGACAGATGGGGTGATGATGCATCACTGATAATGCCATGCACCGTTGGCAGTGATGGAATGGTGTGGTGTTACCTACTGGTCACTCTCAGCAGTTTTGTTGTGACTGGCTGCAGACATGGCGGGGTGATTTTGATTGTGTCAGAGCGCAACAGAAACATGGCCAAAAGTGGCGGAAATTCGTGCTGTGAGTGCTAGATGCATGCCTATTCACAACCTTTCAGGTTTGCAAAAACTGGATGCATGCAGCAGCATAGCATGTGAGATCGCTGGTAGACACAAAATCTGTCTGCTGACTGTCTGGGTTGTTCGGAATCGTGCAATCAAATCGCCTTTCCCATCACTCATAGCCTTCAGCGAGGTTACCGCTGGATTACCAGATAGAGTATATTGTATAGTATATTTAGAGAGTTTTTTTTTGCTATTTGGGTTCATGCCTATTCAGTACCTTTCCGGTTTGTAAAAAATGTATAGAGAGCTTCGTTAATACACATCAGGTTGTAGTAACAAGCTGTTGTAGACATGTTTTTGTATACGTATACTGAGACATTCGGGTTCTTGCCCTTTCCGGAACTTTCCAGCTTGCAATAACCGTCCTGGACTTTCGGGCACACAGCGTTGCCGTTCTTAATGTGTTACATCGACAGGACAGTAGAACAATGAACTGGAAGAGTCAGCAGTGGGAAAGCGCAGAGAGCTATACAGAACCAGACAGGAAGCAGAGGTGCATCAGGCAGAGGTACTAACTAACACCAAGGAAACCTAAAGAACTAAAGAGCTACCAGCACCTAATCGAAGCTAAACACAACAACAGGCCATAACAGCAGCTGCGCGAGCCTGCCCCCTAAGCTTCAATTGCTGGCGAAGGGGTGGAGGAGCCGGGAATCCAACTGGTCCCAGTAGTGGCGGTGCGCATGCCTGCCGCAGCGGCAGGCATGCAGGTTGCTGTTCTGAACATCTACCATTACAGAATGCATACTTGTCAGTCAATACAGGATCACATGGTGTGGCATGCATCAAGGACAACCCCGCACCTGCAAGTCTACAGTTAGGGTTTCCAAGGTGCAAGTTTGCGCCAGCATCTCCAGCCCAGCTTCAAGGGCCGAGAACTCTTGCTTGGATAACTGCCCAGCTGCAGTCTCACAGCCAGCACCCACCACTGAGAAATCGAGGTGCTGCAGCGCCCTCATGCCCAGCATCGCAGCATAAATGATCGTTCGAGCAGCCCCTATTTCAACATGAAATTTCAAATTCGTCAGGTGTGGGAACGACTGATCAAACACTTGTCCCTGACAGGCTTCAGCTTCAGCACGCATCGCTGATTGCACTTCCCTATCTAGAGAAACTATCCCGAATCCCAGCCCCAAGCTCTGGCTCATTCCTCGATGTAGGGTAACATCGAGATGGTGCAAAGATGGGATCAAAAATGCTCGAGCTATTGCCGTGATCAGCGATGCTGATACCTGGTAGCTAGTAGAAGTGGCACATTTTCCTGCAAACACGAGCTTGGTGCATGGGCAGTGTGCTCGGAGAGTTCCCAGTATGCTTAACACCCCTTCTGCACTCCAGTCGCGCAAAAACGCCAGCTCAAACTCTCTTAAATGAGTCATGAACTTTATTGCACCACAAAGAGGTTCTGCTGTGTGATCTGGGCCACCGATCTGCGTCAATGACAGCCTTTGAAGACCTGTAAGAGTGACAATGCCACCCACTACATCTCTCCATGGGCCATGTGATCCAGCATTGTTGCTCCAATAGCCCCAATGACGAGCCTCGTAAGGATCATGCTCAGCTAACTGCAAGCTGGTAAGGTCTGGAAGGCAAACGATGGCATCAGTGAATGCCTCACAGCGCCTGATCTTCCAGTTTCTGTCGACACAGTCCAGCTTCAGGCTACGAAGCTCTGGCATGCTGCGAAGGCAGTTGACTATGTGACGATGCGCGTCTTTGAGGCGCCGGATATGCTTCAAGAGAAACTCGAATTCTGTCAGTCTTGTGCAAGATGAGCAGGCTTCAATCAGGTCTCTGAATCTAGCCTCGTGTCCAAAAGGGATGCCATCGTCTACATCTGCGATCTTCAGGCTACGAAGACTCGTCAGGTTACGGATTACGAGCGCAATATGCTTGATGCAGCTCTTGCTGCGACTGCTGTGGGGAAATTGCCTCAGATTTCTTAGCTCTAGACTCTCCAGAGCTGGGCTATCTGGAAGCGGCTGCAGAAAGAGCTTGTAGTGACTCGTATGCATTTGTGCACCCGTGATGGTGATGCTAGATGGATTCGAACTGCTGCCATCTGCAGAAGCTTGCAGGGTCGAGGTTCCCTTGCGGATGGCACCCAAGGCTGCATACCATGCCGTAAGCAGGTTCACAAGACCTTGAGTTCCCAGGCTGTTCTCGTTGGGCTCCAGTGTCAGGTGCTGAAGGTACAAGGCCTTGGACGCTGAGGGCTTGCAGGCTGCAAAAGTGTTCAGCAGGGAGCTGCATGTGAAGGAGCTGTGCTTGAAACAGTCCAGCTCCAATTTGCCCTCACACTGGAGAGCTGGATAAATGGCGTGTAGTGCTGCCGCATGCCAATTTGTAGCGAGATTGGAAGTGTGGTGATCCAAGGTTACAGGGGCGACACGCAGCACTGGTGCGAGTACATGGGTTGGTAGGCTCGTGAGGATCTGTACAAACACGCATACTTTATGCTTCATTTAAAATTTGCACCCCCTGGTTGGAAGAATCATATATGTCGTCCCGGTGAGCACAGCAAACCAGGACCATGGCACAAACCTGCTTTCGTGTACACGCTATTCTCGGCTCTCATAGCGACTCTCTTGCGAACAGAAGCTGTCTAAGAAATGCTATGAGATCAGGTATGCGTACCGAATAGCAGGAAGATACAGACAGCACGCGCGCCGAGCCTTCGCTGTCTGGATCTTGTGCTAGTGCCCTGTTCAGCCTGAGTCCAAGCAAACGAGCAAGCTGGGCCATTGAATTCTTGTCAGCGAAAAAGTCTGCGACCTGCACTCTTCATCGCCCAATATATTGTGCACATTTGGTGTCTATATTGTAATCGCAAACACATCAGCAACGGTCAAACTCAGCAGTTTTGCACAAGCCCCGACTGAGCAAAGTCAACAGGGAAGCATACGTTAAGGAAACTGGCCAGAGTTTCTGTCGACTCGCAATCTAGCTCTTCGGCTTCCAGCCTGCTACTGCAGCTGATCCACTTGTTCAGCAGCTCTCCAGGAGCCACAGGCGATACGCACTCGTCATCGTCGTCACAAACAGCTTGAACTAGATCACCTAGTACTGCGCTCTTCTTCGCCAGTGATGCCGGTACTTTGGCATAGGAGCCAGACGGGCAGCGCATGTTGATATCGAACAGAGCCCTTGAAGTCGTATCGCGCAGATTTGCGCCAAGGGAACTGTCAAAATTCGCCATTCTCCCAGCTCAGCGCTCACATCGTAATAATCTTAGAATCGCCTAATTTGAACCTGACGAACGATGTGTACATCACAGGCAGTGCTTATACGGATGTCCGCAGCATCACGGCCGCATTCAATCGGAAAGAAACTGCAATCCAGACGCAACATAAATCTTCACCAATGCGTATTGCCCGCCATCCAGTCGGTTGGGATCGTTTGAGAGCTCACAAAAGCAGTCTTGAGTTTGCAAGAAACTTGCAATATTTATGCATCTCAATAACCATCATAAACTCCAGGAGCTCCGTCTTCCCTAACAAGAGCCCTGCAGAGGATCAGTGCTGCGGAGGTGACAAAGATATCCAGTCTTGGTTCCAGGCATGTGTCATGACAACATGGGGCATCATTCCCTGATGTGTCAGGCGATGATGGATGTTCGAAGGTTCGCGAAGTTCGGAGCTAAACGCATGAGTGCGAGCTTGTGGTTTCATGCATGACGGGACCAGAAAAAGTATTTATGAAGCTTTAAAGGCCTTTCACAGGCAATGCTGGCTCATGCATGTTCAGGGCCCATGGAATACTCCTCAACTGCACCACTTCACACTCTGGGGGTCTGCCTTGTGTGTTGTTATGCTTTGTGTGACTTGAATTGCTTTGATCCTGTCTATGTGCGCAAGTACGGTGTCCCTTGTGTTCTTGATCTTGCCACGGTTTCTTTTTTTTCAGAGTAATTTTTATTTTTATCCGTCTGCGTTCCTACGGGTGACCCATTTACAAACCGGAAAGGTATTGAATAGGCAGGAACCCAAATTGTCCGTCTGCATTGCTACGGGACTGTGAGCGTGGTGGTGTGTGTGCTCCGGTGGTGTACTCTGTGATTGCCGCTTACATCCTCCTGGTTGGTGCTGTTGTTGCTGACGATGCGGTCCCTGTTGGTGACTCTGTGATTCCCTGTGCCATTGCGCAGCATTCTCTGCAGCGGTTGTGAATGCCTGTCTGGCCCCGTGTGGCCCGGTGCCATCCACGGATCACCAGTACCGCTTAATTTGTCAGATTACACACCTTTGGTGTGTGGTAATTTGGGAATAAAGATTATTCCCAAATATTCAGAATTGTTCGATCTAACTAAGCGACACTGGCGATCAATGGTGCCATCGTGCGGCGTTCTCCGCGCATGTCTCTCTGACTCCGTGTGGCCCAGGGGTGTATGTCCTTGGGAGGGAGGGGGCGAGTGCCGGGAGGGCGAGGGCCGTCGGAAGCAGAGGTAACGCGATATGCACAGGGGGGGGGGGGGGTTCAGCGGGTGCTGTAAGAGGTGGGGGTGGGGGAGAGGGGCACCCCAACGGGGCCCGCAGTGGGGCCGAAGGGGGAAGCGGCGGCGACAGGAGCGGTGTCGGCAAAAGGGTTTGTGTGTGTGTGGGGGGGGGGTCTGCCTTGTGTCTTGTGCTTGCTTTGCAATTCGTTGATGCTTGGTCACCGATGCCCCTAGCAGTCCGAGATTTAAGTGCTACTGTACCGCAGCACTATCGTTGTAGCTTCCACACTGCATCTTTGTTGTTATCACAGATGCTCCTGTGGTCTTTGCAAGGTTTTTGCTTTAGTACGGCGCGCCTGGACATTGATCACCTGTGCCGCTTCGTTAGATAGAACAATTCAGAATACTTGGGCCTGTTCTTGAAGGTGTCTGGCCAGAAAAACGACCCTGGTGATGACAGCTCCTGGAGCAGTGGTTGCAATTGCACTACTGTCCATGTTGACGCACGCGGTGCATGTGTCTCTGGCGGGAAGTTTGCTATGTTGTTGCATACGTGTGCTTTACACTTTGTGGTAGTCGTTTTTTGGGTGCTAGTTGCGGTCCTTGCACTGTTGACTAGTTCCAGAAGCATCTTTCTTGCTTGTGAGCCGCTCCCCTGTCGATATTATTATATTATAAACACTCCTGGAGGAGCCCTGAGCCCAGTTTCCTATCTCGATGTAACTTTTACAAGCACACTGCTATCCAAGGATAACTCCACCTGACATGGCCGCACAGCAGCAGCAGCAGCAGAAGCAACCACAACAGCAGCAGCAACAGCAGCCACAACAGCAGAAGCAGCAGCAGAAGCAACCACAACAGCAGCAGCCACAACAACAACAGCATGCATCGCTGCTGCTTGCACTTGTGCTCGCAACCAATGATCAGTACCAACACCACACCATGAATCTACAAAGTGAATCAAACCACTACGAGGGCAACAACAACAACAACGAAAACACAAGCTGCTTTAAAACACTTAAAACACATCTGCCTTGACCAAAAACCTGGTCGATACGTTCCAGCCATGCGTGCAATGGATGTCTTGTGGCCCCATAGACACCACATGCAGTGGCCTTCATGACAGATAAAGGGAAGCTACGAACGCTCTACCGGCAGCATGCGCTTGTGTCATGCTCGGCACCTTCTAGAAGCTTCCATGCCATGCAATTGCTTTGCGTGGCCAAGGAGTTCATCGAAGTGTGCATACTGGTGAAATACGCAGAGAAACTGCAACGAAACAACACAATACAGACTATTCACTATGTAGCATCACACGACCTTGTGTATGTCCTGTCTTGCGTACCCGACACTCGGGGGTCAGCAAACAGCTTCAAGCAAACAGCTACAAGAAAGAAGCTTCAAGCCCGACAAACATGGGTGTGGAGTGCTGCACCAGCCTAGATGCATGGAGCTAAAACTGCACACTACAACAACGTGACTTTCCCATACAGAATATACGAGCGGTTGGAACGGTACACCCCGTGTGCCGGGACAACAACATCCCTGGAGAGCATTGCCCCGTGCGGGACGACAGCATCCTGGCCAGGACGACAACATCCATGGGAGCAGTTCGAATCGATCCCACGTGGGACGAATATATCCCCGGAATTCTAAAGTTGCTCCAAGAAGGACAACAAGATCCCGCACGACGCGGGGCGAGAACATCCGGGAGAACATCAATGCGCACAGGACAAGAAGATCCCAGGAGATGTTCTACAACATCTGTCGCTGTGCGCGGTGACTTTTTGTAACATCCCGGGAGATGCTAGAGCTCGCCGCGAGGATGCCACACAACGCATGCTAGCACACGTGCGCATGCTACTTAAAACAACTATTTTACCTCCATGGGCTCTTCCGAATTGCGATGGTGCTTGCAACTGCTTTGCTGCTGTTGCTGTTGTTGTTGTTGCCGCTGTCGTTCTGGTCATGTAGGTGGTCGAACTGGTTGTCTGCGCTCGCCCAGGCGAGGTAGACGCCTGTGGACGCGATGTAGACAGCGGAGATGAGTGCAAAGACTGCGCCCCAGGACTCCGTGGCGTAGAGGATCTGGCCGGTGGTGTACGTTGAGAAGGTTCCGGCGAAGCTGCTGGAAGCGTTGGTGATGCCGAATAGAATTCCTGTGTACCTGCAGAGGGCGTTGCTGCGTTGGTCGATTACACGTGTTGGTTCTGGGTGGATTACAGGGAACCCTCCACCTGAGGCACTGGAAAGGGGGTGTGCGTAGTGGTTGTGCAGGTGTTGAAATAGCGCGCAGGTTTTGAAACAGCTATGCATATTGGGCGTGCAGGTGTTGAAATAGCTATGCATAGTGGACGTGTAGGGTTTGAAATAGCGTGCACGTTTTGAAATAGCTATGCATAGTGGTTGTGCAATGTCTTCAATTGGAAATGTTGGGCTCTCAGAGCGGCGCATCGGCTATAAAGTTGAGATATTACTACTATTAACAATACAAGGCTCGCGTATTAGAGTCAATAAACATTCTCATTAGAAGGCTCGCTAGGGCGCAAAGAAAAGGCAGCGAAGCGCCCATGCGAGCCTTGTGTCAGGGTGTCAAAGTGGCTGGGTACCCATGGATGCATATGCGTCATGTTGCATGCACGACTGCGGGACTGTGGGGTCAATTTACTGTAGCTACACGAGACACCACATCTGGGTGTAGGTACCTGACACATCTTTGAATAGGATGTTTTGTATGAGGAAAGGTGGCGAATGTGTAGCTAGTACTGCACCGGTACCCCACGTCGCAGAAAGCAAGTTGCTCTTCTAGATTCATGATGACCTGAGTGGGGGGAAAATGCCTGAAACGCAATGACAGGGCATTAACAGTGACCCAAAAGGCACGCAAAATCAAACTCCGAGGCACCCAAATCATCAATTATAGCTATAGTGACTAGTAACTCTACAGTTGATCTACAGAGGAGCATGTGTAGCGGGCTTTGGGGAGTGTGGAGGTTGTTCATCATGCCAAGCTCCACTTTCGTGATGCCATGCATGTTGTGTATGAACCTCCACTTTAGTGATGCCATGCACGTTGTGTATGCCCTCTTTCGGAAGCTTACTTCGTGTGCAACAGCATGGACAGGACGCAGGAAAAAGCGTCAGTACAACAAACTATCACTCAGGTCAAGCATTAAACGCGAAAGGAACACAAGAACCCATATCACAATACATGTTTCGTGTGTGCTCGTATATGCTCTTGCACGGACAGTAGTTTTGTTCTCTGATACCCGGATCATCAGACAACTGCAGTTCTGATGTTTAAGAGTCTCTGCAGAAAGTGCATCTTTGTGTTCGCTGCTTTGGCTGTTTGGGATCATAGATGTTTGCTACCTTTCCAGTTTGTATAACGGACTCTGCTGGTACATGAGCCATTCTATGGAGTTATGCCTGGAACTTTACACAGTCATAACGGACTCTGCAGCAAGTGGTGTAAAGTTACAGAAATAACTCCCTAGAATGGCTCATGTACCAGCAAATCATCGCATGCCAACTTAGCAGCAAGTACACTGCAGCAAGCAAGTACAGTCTCTCTGGAGCAATACAGTACCTCATAGGAATGAGTCTACAGCAAGTACTCTGCAGCAAGTGTGTGCGTACCTGCTGGTCAGATCCTGGTGGTTGGATGCGTATCCGGAGCAGGTGAGCCCTCCTAGGGCGAGGGCTGCTGTCAAGATGGACACTGCCGTAGGCAGAGAAGCTTCTGGAACGTTCCCGTTGCATGCTGCAGCAAGGTAAAGCAGGCAGAATGCTGGACCGATGGACCCCAGCCCTTGGAGAAGCTTCCGGGAGGTTTCTCGGTCCATAATGTTGTTGTTAACAAGGTAGTCTGCTAGGTAGCCTCCCACGTTGGTGACTACAACTGTAGCGATCCATGGGAGGGCGGAGAGCCATGCTGAATCACGCACGGAGATGCCATAGGTTGTGTAGTAGAAGTTTGGTAGCCATGCATAGCAGATAGAGTGGCCGAAACCCCATCCAGCATGAGCAACCAGAATAGCCCAGAAAGGCTTGTTCGTGAGAACCTTCCCCCATGGCATCTGCATGTTGTGATGCAGTGTGAATGATGTCGAGCTGTGCCAGGTGTAGTATCTGTGAGAAGAGACACCATTGCTGACATATGTGGTGGTGGAACAGCACCATTGCAGTCATTAGGTGCGCAGACAGTTGATTGGTCATACTCCAGAGTCCAGAGGACGTGCACACAACTTGAATTCTCAGGTCGGGGCGTCCATCTGTGTGTATTGCACTGTGGTAGAACATGTTGAATCCATCACATGACAAATTCAGAAGGCATACAGCATTCTGAAGCACCAAACGACAGCGTGCTAGGGAATATTTGAGCGTACCGTGGCCAGCATCTCTTCTCGCTTGGCTTTGGCTGCTTCAAGAGCTCCTGAGGTTCCCTCAACCACAAGCTTCGTCTGTTTTTGAGAGCCATCCACTGGAACTGCGCGGGATGCATCACTAGAAACTGGTGGTAGTTCGAGAGCTCGATTAGCGGCAAATCGGGCATTGGCAGCTTGTTGTGCACGAATCCGTTGAGGTGCCCAAGCAGCAAGCCATACAAAACCAACCGCGCCGAATATTAAGAACACGTACTCCCAGCTGAAGCTCTTGATGATGAGTGGAGCTATTAGCAGAGATACAATCGTGCCAGCCTGCAACAACAGTGGCGGTATCTCTGAGATACTAGTGAAATCCTAGACACACAGAGAAGCCATTCACTCAGACAGCACAGTAGGGATAAAATTCCGCCTAAGATAACCGAAGAATAAATCCAATTGCGAATAACAGTGCGAAATCATGCTTCCAGAGTGCTCAGACACTGCATACGTTGGTACAGTAATTCGCACGTCCCAAACAGGTGATCATGGTTCACCCTCACTGAGAAATGCTGCCAGGATGATAGGCCACACCTGGACACCGGAATATATGAGTGAGAGAGACTGCGTGTTGTTGTCGCCTGGAACATCCGTAGCTACCAGGTTTTGAATGCAAGGAAATGTCACGCCCTCCCCGAGTCCCATCAGCACACGGCACATCAACAGCACGCCCAAGGACTCTGCATTCAAAGACACGGGTTGAATCCTGCTCTGAAGGTTACTGCTGCCGAACGTACGGAAATGCCACGATGCAAGCTTCGGACCACAGGCACCTGGAGTACTGTCCCGACACCAAACAGATGTTCCAGAAACAGAACAAGGGGTGGCAGTGTTAACATGACGAAACCTGATAGTGATGCATTCTTTTCAAACGGCGCACCTGATGCTGCGTATGGTGTAGCGATTGTGAATAACGACCACAAGGCCACGCCCACGGCTAGAACAGTGCCAGGCGGGTACCTGGTCGCCAGGTATCCCCCGCATAAATTGCTCACAGTGTACCTGCAACAGTTCGCAAGTCATTGTGGTGCGAATTTGCGTACGTATGTGGCACCGGCCATCTCTTGCTCAGATTGCTAATGCCTACGCTTCATAGCAAATGAATATGGCATCTCCAATCTGATACACTGTGTACATGTAACGGTAAATGCGCTTCAATCGTGCGAGGTTTGTCCTTCGGAGTCCAGCAAGTTTTGTGAGAAGGCGCACCCGATGAAGAACGCGCTGGAAATCAATCCCTTGGTGCTGTCATCCCACATAAACTGTGCACTCATCGGAAGGATTGTAACAGAGATGGCTGCTCGGTCAACGGAACAAATCACTGCTACCAGTGTGCTCAGGGCAACAAGCTGCTGCCATCCCGGCACTCCTTTGTCTTCTGCTGTACGGGACGAAGAGCTGACGATGGCAACGTCCTCGGAAACAGCTCGGTCAGCTGTGACTGGTCCCTTGGCTCTAGTTTCTACTGCACGTTGTCGCTGTTGCCGGCGAAGAGAAGCGATGGGTCGCGGTGCAAGAGAACCAGCGTGCCGTTGAGCTACCAGCTTCATGGCTACCCCCATCTCTAGCCAGCAGAAAGATTCGAATAAAATTTACTGCACACTTGGATGTCAAGGGTGCTCAAGAGAGGGTTTCAATCGATGTCTTCTCTACAAGGAATAGCACAAGTATCAATTTGATTGCAAGACAACAGACCAGCAGCGGCAACGGATGAAACGCAAAATATACGCGAATGTCTACAGAGACGCGTCTCTGAACGTTGCCACGAGAAGTGCGGTTGCATGGCCAATTATTAATGGCAATTGTGGAGAGAATCTTCAAGATTTAACGCCGGGTGCATGCAGCGTCCAAAGCATATCGCCGTCGTGCAGCTGTTATGCCAGATAGCGGAGTAGAGTGCGCCTTGAGCAGCGAGATTTCTTCACATGGGTGGCTGGGCTGGTGGCTGAGCTGGCACACGGGGCCAGTACTACTCCCAACCCAAGGACTCTGGATGCATTCTCCAGCACCAATCCTCTTTCCCGACACCGTCTACCTTTATCTAGGTAATTGTGCGCCCAAGTATAGGCATTTCCCTGCAAGTCTCACTTGTAGTACTTACCTCCTGCATCTGCCGTTCAGGACGCACCTGCTTGAAACGCATCCGCACGAGTTTTCGCAATTACGGGCACAAATGCGCGGCAGGGATGTCCGTTGTTCACTGATCTGTTCGTACGCGGAAAATGGAACGCCTGTAGTCGTCCTAATACCTGTGTACTCTTGTTCGATGTACTTCAGTAGGCATGAGCGGAATAGAGCCAGTACATACGCCATTCATGCGCGTCATATCGATAACACATGAAATTAAACTGTTTGAGGCCGCCAGCGTCTAACAAAATGCAGACCACCAACCAGTGTTGCACAAGATCGTCGGGCACACTGCTCTTCTGAATGCCCCTACCATGCTACGAACAGTCGCGATGATAAACTCTCGCTCTAGAAGTAGTGTCTGTTTGGACCCACACATCGTCTTGCACCGTGCCCTTCCTGTGGCCCCCTGGTGGTGGTGGCCCCCTGGACGGCAAAATCGATGCAGTCGCTCACATGGAACAGGAACCTTCATGTCCTGCAGCCCACTGTAGATACAGAATGATTGAATTACCTCGCACATGCGCACGCTTGCTTCTCCGGCGTCAAAACAACAGATCCACTCACACAGCTCAACATGGCATCATGTAGACCCGCTGCCTGCAGTCCCTGTGCTTGCAAGCGCGCATGAATGCACCAAGGACTACGTTCGCTATGTCTACGCTTTAGCTGGCCGCATATACCGAAGTCCAGAGTGCCTTGGCCGTCCTCATCGATGTGCTGAATCCTCAGAGTTCTACACCCAACTGGATCCTTCTATCTGATTATATCTGAGATACCTGACAGCAGGAAATTTATGGCGAAGAATCAAGTATGTGCGTACGGAATGTGTCCGAGGTGTTGAGTACTGCTCCAGCACGATGCTCCAGAGTCTTCAGTGCTTGCTTGTACACACCGGTAAGGAACAGGCAGCGAATACTATCTCAGAGATATTCACTGAATAGGCGTGAACCTGCTGCGCTACCATCAGTGTTTTGCAGCACAGATATTGTATATAAGCATGGAGCTCATACTGTTCTGGAGCTCATACTGCCCCCCCCCCCCTCCCCCTGCCGCTTTGGCCCCTCGTAACGAAATTAAAAGAACCAGGATATGCACATGCCTGCGCCGGGAAACCCCCCCCCCTGTGCCTCTCTTTCGCACCACCCCCCCCCCCCTCCCGGCACCATCCCCGCAACCGCAGCCTCTCCCTTCTTTCGGGCCCGCCCCGGCCCCCGCCGGCTTCGGCTTCCCCTGCGGCCCCGCCTCTGCCACCCCCCCTGCGGCACATGCCTCTGCCACTACCCCCGCGGCCCCGCCTCTGTCACCCCCCCCTGCAGCGCTCCCTGTCTCGGCATCGCCCCGCCCCCTCTCGCTGCTGCCTCAGCGTCCCCACGCGCCTCCCTTTCCCCTAGCCCTGGTTTGCGGCGGCCGCTCCCTGCTACTGATCGCTGTTTGCAGGCAAGCCTGCCGGCCCCCTCCCCCCCCGCGGGTGGTGTCCGTGGCCCTGCTCTTGTCGTCTTGTGTTATTGCGGCAATGCTGATCTGTGGTGCTTGACAAACACAGCTTGTGTGTAGGTGCAACAATCACACAAGCACTGCTTGTGTGTAGATGCAAGGCGCTTTCGCTGGATGCCTTTCGTGCTGTGTGCTCTGGTGTGTTTGCATCGATCGACAGGGGCGCGGCTCACAATCATGCAACGTGCACCATCACAGAGCTTCTGAAACCATGCAACAATGCTAGCACCGCAACCAGCATCCTGATAGGCACGCTTGCTCTCTATGACCGTGTACCGCTTACAAGAGTAAGATTCATGTCAGCCTCACACAGGCCAAATACTTCTACGTCAAAATACAGTCAATTTACAGGCCAAACCACGAGCCCGGATACCACCACAACCCACACCCGGATACCACCACAACACGACATCAGTCTGAACCTATGACCACTGTACCCACGGTTCGAACACTCTCGGCATTGGTGCTCTGGAAGAATGAAGAACAAACGCACTGTCCAGAAATAGAACGCTGGAAAACAAATCAATCACTACTGGATGTCCTCAACACCTCCACAACCACACACATACACTTGTGAAAGTGCGTGTGTGGTTGTATCCCCCACCTGCGGGGGCCCTCATCACCACTCCTGATGAGGGCCCCTGCAGGGGCTCATCTGCACACCGGCCCTGCACCACCTTCCCATACGCTCCTCGGCCGCACCCCCACCCGCACCCCCACCTAGCCCCCTGCCAGCCCCGCAACTGCAACCGCCTCCACCCCCCCCCCCCCCCCCAGCCGAGCGCACTCTCTCACGCTCCTCCGCTGGTGGCCACACAGCCATACCATGGCGCTGCAACACCACAGCACAACTACGCACACCTCAACGCGGCAATGACGGGGCCACCGGAGGGGGGGGGGCACAGCGCCCACATCAACTTTCATACAGCGGTACGCATGCCTACAACCGCCTCAGTCATAACCACAGTTGCATGGCTGCGGAACCACTTCTCTCTCCACAGACATCTGTGAAACCATTCAGAATTAGATCCTGATGGTGACTCCAGGAAGCAGCTAGCCAAGCACAGTCAAGCATAGCCAAGCACAGCCAAGCAGCTAGCCAAATATAGCCAAGTATAGCCAAGCAGCTAGCCGAGCATAGCCGAGCATCCTCCCGTGCAGCGCCAACCTGGCCTTGCACCACACAGAATAAATAGTACTGAAACAAACCGAAGACTCGAAACAGCGAAAAAGTATCCATGAAACCGTCCAAAACATCTGAAAACTGCTAAACTCTCTGTACAAAGGGCTGCTGACATACACAAGAGCCTGCCCTGCCTGCCCTCCAGAGGCAATACAACTGTGGATGTCAGTCACTCGACCCATACGTACGAACGCGCACAACATTGAAAATTGGAACCCTATAGCCCAGGCCCCCACAAACCCCTCAAACCCATACTCCTAAATAATCACTAATGCCAACACGGAAAATGGCACAATAATCGAAATGGCACAATCATCGAAATGGCACAATCACCGAAACTGTCACAATTTCCGGAACTGTCACACTCAGTCACACAATAGCTCAATCATCACGTGGAAAACTCAATATGGATGCTGCACGATCAACGATAGATGACGATCAACGTCGCATGCATGCACACACACAGAGCGATCATGCATTATCATGCATACATGCACAGCAATCACGCATGCTCATGCTCTGCAAACACACATACACACACACACACACACACACACACGCGCGCTGAGCAACATGATCATGCACACACGCAGAACAATCATGCATGATCAGTTCAGGGCCATGTTGGGCGCAATCGCATAGACACTGCGAATGGCCTGCAGCTCCCGTGTCAGCTCTTCGATCTCCGCTTCGAGGGCTCTTGAGCGTTGCCGCTCAGCTTCTACGGCACGCCATGCATCCTCCGCATTCATCTGCGCTTGAAGCGCGGTCTTGGCTACCACCACAGGGTCGATGCGGCCCGCATCAAGAACAGTCCCGGGCCCTAGCGGCAGTGGTAGGTGTGAGGTGGTGGACCCCCGTTGGCGGGGTTGGGACCGGGGGGGGAGGGGGGTTGGGAGGGGGAGTCCCCCATGCATGGAGCTCCCAGGGGACAGCAAGTCTGGGGACCGAGAAAAACGCATGCGTGTGCTGTCAAAGCTTGCGGCGCTGCTGCTGGAGGTGGAGCCGTCGGCGGGTGCCGCTGGGGGGATGGGGGGCGGGGTGGGGTGTGCGATGTTTGGGGGGGCGGGGTCGGGGTCGGGGACCTTTGCTGCGGCGCCCCCTGTGGACACTCCCAGCGTCGGTCCTTGCGGCATGCCCGCGGCGGCGGCGGCGGCGCAGTCGCCGCCGCTGCCAGCGCTGGCGACAGTATACTGATGGCAACTCTCTTCAGGAGCTGAGTGGCTTGTTGTTGCCAGGGGGTCGCTGTTCTCTGAGCCTTCCGGAAGAGTCTTGCAGCGCAACCCTGAAATAACACAAGCGTTGCTGCAACACATCTGCTGCGGCCGCTTGGTATGGGCACACATGCGTAGGTAGTACAAGTGCTCAGTAGTGCACAGGAATCTGTGCGCATTGGGGTTCCTTTTAGTGCTGATGTATCGTCCTGGGACGAAATATTGTGTTGTTTTGACTGGACATCGCCCTGGCAAAAAAACCCGATAATAGTGAACTGTTGTATGCACCACCCCCTAACAATAGTACTTTACCGAAATGATTACTTTTCCCGAACTCCTTAAAAGAATTCTAGTGCGCATAGTACAGTTAAAAACAGTACACTGTCGTGACCCCTAAAAATAGTACACTGATGTGGCGTGGTCGTGGCATTGTGTTTTGTCATTACTATCGCAGTTTGGCCAAGAGTGCTGGGAAAGACTTTCGTGATGGTGCTGCTGTGCCATTTGAGTGAAGTGGTGGATATTTTGTCTTAGTTGCTTTTGGCTATTTGGGTTCATGCCTATTCACGACCTTTCCGGTTTGTAAAGGGTACACTGCCGTGACCGCTCAAAATATGAGACTGCCGTGACCCGTAACAAGCTCGATTCACAGGCTACTGTTGCAAACTGCCTGGCAACTGGTGTTACAACAGCAACCTGTGATAGCCGCAAATATGTGGTGATCTCATTATGTTACTGACATGCATGGTATTCATGCATGCAGCGGTGCATACCTGTAGGCTGCGCACAGCCTGATGGCACTGAGTCATATGCAGCACCCCCCTTTAGCTCCTCGTTTGTATCACATTGTGAAACCACAGCTTGGCGAAAGCCATGACCTCTGTCGCTTTCATCATCGACTGCGGTGCAATTTTTTTGGAACGCATGTCTTGGAACGTCATTAGTTGCAGCGCCGTCTCGGCAGGTTTTGTTGCTGGGAAATGCATGCTGGTCATGCATGCTAATTCGCTGCAGGTGTTGCAGAGACCTCTCTTGCAAGTCCACTCCGGGCTTGATAGACTGCACACTAGCGTCTAGGAATGTTCTGAGAAGCTTCTGAGAATGTGATGCATCGCTTGCAGCCTCGCGTGCCTTGGACTGTGATATCGCGTGTTTCGCGCCGTGGTGCGAGGTTCTAGAAGCTTCCGAGAAGCGACGCAGGAGACGCTGCGAGGAGGTGCGTGGGGATGCCGGCATCGCTGGACGCTCCGGCATTGGTAACCGATACCGGTTAGATTCTCGAAGCAAGCTTGTTGCGGTGAGTCTGGCTGACGGTAGAGATGCGCCTGCACCCGGGGCCATGCATGACGGCCGCTGTGCGGTCGAGCTGTTCTTGAGCGCGTACCCGCCATCATATGCATGCTGACCATGCGTGTGGGTCGGAGACGACACCGTCGTTGCCAAGGCTGCAAGCGCGCGGTGCAGATCCGCGGGATTCAGTTGATGCAGCGTGGTAGGGTTTGGCAGCCCGGGGCGGGGCTGAGCGTGACCGCGCTCGCGACCACCCGCAAGCTTGTGTTGAGGCCCCTCGCCATCGGGTGGGGCTGCGCGCTCATGAGGTTCGCGCACGTCAGCAATGCGCAGCGGCGGAGTGTCGGAATAACGCGTGGCGGTGATAATTGCCGGCAATTTCGGCTTCACCAAACCCTCCGGTTGCAGCTTCCCCAAACCCTGCGGGATCCTCAGCTCTGCTGCCTGCTTTAGTTCTGACCCTGCCACAGACACCTCATCGACATGCTGTGCATGCTGTGACGCGTGCTGTGACGTGTGCTGCGCCACTCCTGGACACTGAGCCGCTGAGAAGAACGACGTTCCGCCAGTTGAGTGAGTCTGGCGGCCGCTTGACGCAGCTGTGCATGTGTGCTTCTGCTGCTGCGGCTGAGGTTTACCGCATGTGGCGTGAAGCGTGTTGCGGTGGTCTGAGCCGATGCATGCAGTGGCTTGAGGGGGCATCTGGTGCAGAGGTACTGCGGCAAGCGAGGCTGAAGCGAGACTCTTCGCGGCGTGGCATGGATCTCGCCCGTCTATGCAGCGCTGTGGCTGTGGGGTGGTGTAAGAGGTGGGCGTGGTGGGGCCTGACACAACACTCTCACTGTGCACAGGCACATATAACGGTGACATTGGCGGAGTGCTTGATTGCTGTGGCCCTGCATCACATGCATGAACATCATGCATTGCGCCGTGCAAAACAAGAAACAATCCTCGTGTTTGTTCGAGGAAAAAAATGCGTCGTGCAAGAGAAAGCACAAGGATCGGATGCAGAGCAACGCAAAGCAACTGCAAGCCAGCATGCATTATCATCGAGCATGTTTGAGTATCTGTCTTGTGTGTTCACACGAGACAGATGGTTGTTAAACACATATGGATGAGACTGAAGGCACGCACGGTGAGAACTGTTGCAGATTGTGCGTTATCTCTGTGGAGGTGTGCAAGCAGTACAGCAGTCTTTTGGTTCTGCTTGATTTTTCTGGCCCCTCAGCATTGTGTGCATCCCTCAGCATTGCGCGCATCCCTCGGCATTGTGTGCATCCCTCAGCACTGTGTGCATCCCTCAGCACTGTGTGCATCCCTCAGCATTGCGGGCGTCCCTCAGCATTGCGGGCGTCCCTCAGCATTGCGTGCATCCCTCAGCATTGTGTGCATCCCTAGTGTATGCATCCCT
>JAUMHD010000367.1:0-20198 GCA_032359135.1 Ulvella scutata
GAGTGAAGTGGTGGATGTTTTGTGTTCGTTGATTTTGGCTATTTGGGTTCATGCCTATTTACTACCTTTCCGGTTTGCAATGAAAGGGAGACCAAAAGCAAAATATTCTCAAAAATGACACGCATGGAAGAACAGCGTGAGGTAGAGTAATCTTGCAGGCACACATCTCAAAAGACAGGTACTTCACATGCAGGATGTACACGAAAGTCGAGGATGTAATATGTGATATACATGACGATGTGGACCTCAGGGAGAGCATCTACCTAGATAGGTGACATGAGGCCAGACTTAAGCCAAACATAGGAAGATAATTGGCAGAGGGAACAGTACAGATTACAGTTGGATGGCATGTACCTGTGTGGCAGTAGGGGCCTTCGCAACATCATTTTCGACTGCAGCAACACGTTTTGACAACGCTGACTGCGTACTTGAGATGTCAGAAGTGGTGCCTTGCAGTTCCTTGCGAAGCGCAGAGCAAGCGCAGTTGACTGCAGATTCAAGAGCCTCTGCAGCAGTGTCTAGGCACTCCTGCGCACGAGTTGATGCAGCAGTCACACTTGCGTGCATGGTTTCTGCATCCGCCTTGCGGTCCAGCTGTTCACCGATCTTGTCCAGCCACGCCTGCAGTGCCAGATGTATACTTTCTAGCATCCCTTACATTACACAGCAGGGTTTGTTTTTCTTGGAAGTGACTCAAGCGCGAGAGGCAAGCAGCGGGGGGGAAAGGGACAGCAGGAGGGGGAAGACCTGGAGTTTGTGCTCGTTGCGCTTCTCCCTCTGTGTTTCATCAGCTGTGATGATGGCTGCAGCCTCCCGGGAAGCGATCCCCTGCGCGTCATCTGCTGATATGCAGCTGTCCAGTGACATCATAACCTGCAGCACGCAGGATTGGAAACGAAATCGTGTGATACCGGAGCTGGTGGTGTATGCATGGATGGCCCCAATGGTGAATTGTCTGAAGCCACAGTTGAATAGTTTATCACGTGATACAGCTGCAGAACTCTTTCACATGTTCACCACGCCGACCCTTCTCAGCCCCACTATAATATTAACTGAATGTAGAGGCATGTAACCGGTGCTACGCATGTGTTTCAGGGTGAACCAAAACCTGTTGTTGTTTTGACGCGAACAGAGCAAAAAACACAAACTTGCATTTCATGGAGACTGCGATAATGATTGAATATCAAGAATCTACCTTTTGGAAAAGAAACATGGATTCGCGAAGGGGGGGGGGGGGGTCTAAATTGATGTACCTTCCCGAGTTGCTGTTTCAGCGCTTCCACAGAGGACCGAAGCCCGTCCCTTGCATCAAGAGCGGCTGCAGCATCGTCTTGGATGCGTGCTGTGACATCAGACCTCAGAGCCTCTGTCGCAGCGCTCTGGTCATGGATTGCGGAGGTGATCATGGTGTGCGCTCCACCTAATTCTGCAGTGAGCCGTTTTGACAGCCTGCATAGCAGTGCTTCTTGCAGCTGTCAACAGGCGCCTGACGCACATCACCATGCAGGGCTTCATCGACAATAGGTCAGGGGATATGGTACTCAATTTCGAGAGCAGTAGGTGCAGCACGCTTACATACACTCCTCAGGGAAGTTGTATATATACTGGACAGGACCTGTGCATGCATGTGGGCAGACAGACACAAATTGTGCACCACGTCATATGTGGCGTCTTAGGACCAGTACGCTTATGGATGTAAGACAAGGGGCTTGCCTTTTCACTGCAGCATCACATTCAGCGGAGCGCTCCAAGATGCGCTCCAGGAGGCGGCCCTCAAGATCACCAATAGCAACCTCCACAAGCCGTTGAATCGCAACCTTGCGAGACTGGTTCATTCCCACAGATGCGTCCTCACGTTCGGCTGCTGCACCTGTTTGTGGGCGGCCAGAACTACTGGCAGGGAGTACAGAGGCGTGTGTTGCTGTGGCACTAAGAGGAGGAGCTGTGGACGTATTGGAAGCTGTGGCTTCTAGGATGGACACACGATCTGAGAGGTCCTTGGTGGCAAACACAGATTCACGGTGCGCATCGTTTACAGCACGTTGCAGAGACTGATGGATGCCTGCGGACAGGTTGTTTCCTGTTTCGGGTGATCCCAGATTTTCAAGCTGAGTGTAGAGAGTGTCCAGACGATCATGTGCCTGCATAGGATGCTTTCCATTTCTAGTACAAGACAAGGTCTGGAGTGGTTGCATGCACCTGCATGTACGAATATAATATGGCCGCTTCGGAAATTGACGGTTCGAGGCTGGAATCTGTTTGAAATATTATTGTCCACCGTATGTGGACCACCTTCTTTACTGTAGATCAGTTCACGAACTCTTCTCTAGAGAAATGGTCCATAGAGATTCAGTGACGGAAAACTTGAGCAACATGCCGGATATCTGTGTCCTACAAAGTGAAGCAGAACCTGTTGATGCAACACGCGTCATTTGCAGTGGCAGTGTGTACCTGGCCAGCCAGAGACTTGACTGCATTGAGCATCTCCTCTGAGCATGCTTGGCGGGCTGCACTATTCGCCTCAGCAACAAGCTCCATCATTGTTTTACCAGTACTTCGGGCAGCTCTGTCAGCTCGGACATCCGATCCCCACACGCCCCCAGCCAAAGTCTCCACAAGTTTTCGCAGATCTTGCAGCCCAGCCTGGCACCCTGTTGCAGTGGTGTGTGCATCAGCTGCAGATGTGTACACTGTCTTGCACGAGCTTTCCACTTTTTCCATTCGATTTTCCAACGACTCCGTGGCATCCAGAACCTATTCCACAAAACCACACTGTGACCGTCACAACCAGTTCCAAAAGTTAAGAATCCACAGCAATTTAATCAAACGAACCAATTCAATCAAACAAATCCATTCGTAGGGCAGCAGGTAAGTCAAAAGGCAGCATCAGTAGCTCTTCATACGTTTAACACAACAAACTATTAAACAGATTTCTAGACGACTATCTGACACCTGCTTTGAGCGTCAGCATACATGAATGTACATATCTATCGCACCTGTTGCACCTTGCCACCACGAGCTGCACGGTTCTCTGCCATGCTGGACACAACACTACTCTTCATGTCCTCTACAGCCTTGCGGAAGGTGTCCATGCGTGTGTCCAAAGCGCTGTTGTCTGCTTTGGATGTCTCCAGATACTTGAGTCCACTGGCAACCTCTTTGAGTGTAGCTCGCAGTTCAACTACTTCTGCCTCACATCGAGACGGTTCTGTTTTCTGGGCCTGTGTTCTGCTGAGCTACAAAGAGTTTGCTTTCGTTACATCCAACTCTCCAGTCCAATCCATGTAATGCATTTTGTGACATGCAACCACAAGTACAAAATAACATAGTATCAAAGAATACTTGTTCTATACAACCCGGCGATGATACTTTCTCAGCATACACCGTAGCATTCGTACATACTCTGCACACCATGTTCAGCTGGTAGACTATCAAGGTTATGCAGTGTGTGTACACTTGTCACACATCGACATGTTGTACACATGGACATCAAAAACCTGACGTTTTCATAGATTTTAGAGAACGCTACTGGAAAATCGTTTGCGTGGTGCTGCTGCTGTGCAACTGGTATGAAATATTGCACCTGTTGCGGTGATCCTACATAACTACGCATGTTACGCCTAATCTGTGCATGATGCTGTCAGTCGGGACTGAATAGCACATATCTGGAGGTATACAGCTGACAAACTACCTGTGTCAGCTACAAACATACCAGCTACAAACATAGTGCGTGTATGCTGGGAAACATTGCCTGCAAACTCAGGTGCGTACAAACATAAATAAAGATGCAGATGCAGTTCATCAACGGCAGATTCATGTCGCTTGGTAGACGAATCATCTTGGAAATGCCTAATTTATATGCCATCATTGAGCATAGATGAACTCAGTAATAAAGAGAGAAAAAATCAGCGCACCGTTGCATGTACAGATGCCATCTCGGCTTGCATGCGGTCACGAAGTGCTTCAAGTCGAGCCTGCGACTGGTCAGATACTGTCCGAACAGCTGCAGCAGCAGCAGCTGCTGCCTGCTCGTCACAGCTTGCTGTTGCAGCAGCTGTACGAGATAATGAGCGGGCCTCAGCATCCTTCAGCTGTTCTGTTGTAACATAGGACTCAGCTACAGCGTTGGCATGTGTTGATAGAGCCTCCTGCACCAAACTGCATGCGTGTGCCGGACATAACATTGCTCGAAGGATATAGCAGAGCACTCGTCAAGTGTTTGACAAGTACGCAAGATGTCCTGATCATTCTTACAATAAGTGTTTGAAACCTCACCACGAACTGGCTACTTCTACTCAGTGCATGTTCCCGCTGCCTAGTTCTGCACATTCTTTGGGCTGGCACGAGAGAAACGCAGTAATGAAGACACAAACCGTATTTCTAATCGAACCAGAACACGGCATACCTCAAGAGATGATAGACGTCCCATAGTGCTGCTGCTGTCCTCTTCCATAGCAAGACATGCTCCTTGTAAGCATCCAAGCTTTTTCTCCAAGCTGGCAACTCGTCTGGCCACAGATACCTCCTTCCTCACGGGTTGCGCTGAAACTTCCTGCCTTCCTAGGGCATGTGATGCCTTGAATATTGGCTCCCCTGTACACAGTGCACGGCAATATCCACCTTGCAGATGTGACGAGCATGTGCGTACAGGAAGCCTATTCGTTCAAACTTAGGAGGCAAACGCGAACGTACAGCTAGAAGCAGGTTCTGCTGGGGCGTTGCATGCCGTGAGGATACTGTGTGCCGGTGCATCATCATCCAGTTCAAGTGAAAGCCTCTTCTCCATGGCTGTAACACGTGAATCAAGGCCCTTCTGGCACAAGGACACTTTACAAATAACATCATCTAGTGCCTGTGTTCGTCTGTTCAATTCCTCTGCTGGACTGCTGTCCTTATGCCTGATAGTGTTAGCTGTTGCGTTCAACAGAGCATCCTTGGCTTGTAGGCTGTCTTGCAAAAACCTGTGAAAAAGCAGAAGCCTAAGAAACATGATGTGTACAGGTACGTGTTTCGGAGCAGAAAACGTAGCACTACGCACTTGATTTTGTGATTTTGTGACACGGTGATGTTTGAAAGCTGTTCCAAAGCACTCCGAACCACAAAATCCACGCGGTGCCTGCACATGAACAATACTAAGAATGTGTCCAGCAAATGAAACGTGATGTGCGCCATTTGAGCAGACGAATGACAAGTATCCCAACCAGGTGCTACTTGCGTACCACTCACGACTGTTGAAGTCTACGCCAGAAAACTGCAGCGTATGATTTGAAACAACCATTTTTCATACTCATTCGTGTGTGTTTATGCGGCACTGCAGTCTATAGAGTCAAAGTTATTCGCCCACGGCTGGCGCCAAACGAAGAAACTGCTCACAGCATGTGTTTGAAGATTAAAACAAGACCCCAGGACACTGCATTGTTGGCACGCTGTGGTTTTTTATATCCATAAGTGGACATCTGGTTTGGTGGTGGGATGATGCACCGCGCCACCATGGTACACCACGCCACTTCGCAGACTGGTCTCAACCAGCCATGATGCCGAGTCGTATCATTGTGGCTGCGTCGTGTCTGATGAACTTGAGGCATGGGATCAGGTGACAGTTCCTTTTTCCAGGACTACTGGTACCAAGAGCTCGAGATAATCCGGTCCGTTTGGTTCACCTCTATTCGTCGCTAGAAGCATGACAGCACAGCAGTTGGAACAGTGTACACTTGCTCTGGACTGGACTCCTAATATTAACCACGTGGGGTTTTTTGTAGCACTTTCGCGTGGGTACTTCTCGGCGGCAGGGGTCGATCTGAAAGTGCTTTCGCCGCATTCTGATGGTTACAAAGCAACGCCTGCGCAAAAAGTAGCGAACGGCTCAGCTCAAGTTGCCATATGCCCTTCTGAAAGTGTGATCAGTTTTGCAAGCCAGGTGCGAGGCTCTGCTGCCAGATAGAATTAGCTACCGCTCCCGTGTTTACAGCTCTCCTACGCAGGAACAAGGCTTTGGTATCACAACAACATGTGCGGTATTGTAGAGTCTGTTGGGATCAAGCTCAAAGCTCCTGGCTGTAGCTGCTGCACTTTCCAAGGACACTTCTGCCATTGTCACACTAGCAGGTGATTCCTCGAATATTGTTCTCATAACGCATTCTGGAACAAGTTTGCTGAGAGAACACTGTCTAAAATTGAGTTTTCTTCACGAAATCTAGGCTTCAACATACCTTGTTTCAAGTAACTCCAGTGTGCATGGTTGCTCAAAATCTCCATGTCCGGGCAGGGATTCGGAGATATCCGCAAGATACTGTTCTCTCCATTGTGCAATCTACTATGTGTAGATTCTTGATTTCTTATTTGCATGATCGTTAGCTTTGCGTGCTCCTCTTGGGAACGAACAAGGGCAATGTGAATTTGCAATGCAGACTCTGGACTTTCCAGACCCAAGGACCTCTCAGGGAAACGATATGCAAGCTATGGAGCCCGATACGAAGGCCGAATCGTGCAGCAGATGATAAAGAACGACGGTGGGGATGGTGAGTACATTGAAGACACCAGTATGGGCATGCTGGGCATCTGGAAGACCCTGCTAAAAGGTACAGCTGATGCTACTTGGGTTTTCATGGCATGGGAAGGTGTCATGGCTAAGATGGGTGGAGTTGACCTGAATGTGTTTCAGCTTGATGACTTCAAGGCACGAATACTTCACATCATTCTTGGTAGAGTTGAAGTTCATTGCTGCTGAATTGTCGGGTTCTTGCCCATGTGTTGCGTTGTTGCGTTTTTGGTGTGCACCATTGCAATCAGATACGTCTTGCAAAAGCAAGAAGCTTCATCCTCATGCAAACTCCATGGTAGTTCATTCGTTGAAAGAGAGGAACGTTGATTGACATCAGTCCTAGCAATGCTGCACCATATCTGCATGCTGGCGAAGTCTTGTAGAATCATGTGCTACTCCCACAAATGCTGGGATGTGTGGGTAGGCTTGCAGGATGTCAGTGTGTTCTTCTCTTCACATAGCAGTCAAAGAATATTTTGGTTGTTCTGCCCAGCCTTCTGTTCTGCACAGCTGAATCTTGTCAACTATGTCGAGCTATTTACAGGGATCACAGACTCTACAGGGATCACAGACAAAGGGCAATGTTACATTCTAGTGAAACCTTGGGTTATCACTTTTGCGCCGTGCAACCAGCTTATACTGATTTCCGAATAACTACCTGTGTATTTCAGGCTTCTTAACACACCACAAGGACCACGCATGAAGTTGTACATACAATCAGATCTCGTTCAGGAGACACCAGGTACTCTTTCAAGAAGAAATACCACCGCTGTCATGCAGGTGCCATACGGATACTCTCCGGTGCTTGCAGTGGATGAGGGTGCCCTTTCCATCACCGAGCCACTGATTGCAAAGTTTCTTGACGCCTCCTCGAAGGGATGGCAAGCCTTTGTCGACGATCCCCAAGGCTGTGCAGTGGAGGTATGATCAGTCCAGCCATGGTTGCTGTGCAACATGTTCTGTACTGAATGGCTACGAAGGCAACTTAGTTCTTTTGTGGTTGTCGTTTCTCGCTATCTTTGCCCTTGCCTGTTTACTGCTTTTCTGGTTTGTGTTAAACAGAAGTAGTAGCTCTGAAGGAGACGTCTGCAAAAGGCAGAATGTGTACCTACACATACAATGCTGCGCAGGCAACCAAAGCAATGAGTGAGATGTTTCCAGACCTGGAGGAACCAATCGACGAAAAACTTATGTGTGAAGCAGCAACAGTTCTGGCCCCGAATGTTCTCCCTGCAGGAAGTGGATCCTGGGGGCACATGGATGCTGCAAGGCACGTTTCTTCAGTCTGCGTTACACATCAGTTGGTCAGCTATCCAGATCGCACATCACGTCTTTGTCCGTATGCATAAAGGAGAAGGCGCGGATACGCGCCTAGAATGCATGGATAAGGATAGCATACCTGAAGTTGCTTCCTGTCCTGCACAACAGGGTTTCTGCCTGTGCTACACAACACTGCTGCTGTTCTATCCTGCTTGAGCATCGGTTTACCTTCATGCTACTCTAGCTGCCTTCTCAATGGCCACTTCCTCTTTAAAGTGCTAAGGGTGTAATCGTACGTGCATCATAAACCGTGCTCCTGTTTCTTGACACTGCAGTAACACTGGTACCCTCCTGGATACCCCTTTGCAGTCTTGTTAGCATGTAAGTGCTCGATATATCAGTAATGGATTGTTCAATGGTGATTGGGAAGCTATAAACCGATCAGTAATCGAGGTATCGAGTTCCTCATTTGTTCCAGGTTCTCTTGGATGTCACCAGCACACAGTGTTTTGCTACTGTCTGGATCATTCAAAAGCATGAGTGTGTCAGTTCGGTTGAGCATGGATTCATGTCCTGATGAGTGATGACACTGTGTAGATGGGATGAGTTCCTGGACTGGCTCTCTGTTTCGGGTCTGCTCACGACCAAGATGCAGTCTCGAGCTCCTGAATCAGACCAGCAGAAGACTTCGCTGGATGGACTGCGTGCTGGGGATGTAGGAGAAGCGATCAGTCGTGATCAGCTGTCTTCAGGAGCCCTGTTTTCCAACAGGATGCTTCCTAAAGCCACTGGTTAGATGCCATCTTACCCCGGACAGTCTTGCACCGAAGCAGATCTATGTTGCAAGGTTCTGCACGTTTGCTGCGGCAATGATTCCAAGAGCACTCAAATCGTCCAGTGGGTGCTTTGTGTTCACCCGAAAGGACCCACAGGAAAGGGTCTGAACAAAATGTGCATTTCTGAATCTGTTACATAAGTCACGAGCCTATGGATGAGACGAAGACGGACGGTAGCTGTGTCTCCGAGTATGTATACATGCGAGTTCTTGATGAGGGATAAGTATGGTGGCGTTGCACCTACATCAATGCTTTAGATCAGGATGGTCTCCGGGCTTCTGAGTGCAATAATATCGCTCAAGACGAGAAGAGTGCATGGAGAGTCAAGAAGGAGTGATTGCATCATTCATGGTGTTGTTTCAGCGGCTTATTATCGATATACATGGCATTGTTAGTGCCACAAGTGTCCATGCTTACACAGAGAGTGATGATGAGCGTTTGTGATGCATTTGGTGTGTTGTGTTCTAGTTCCAAGCACATGGAAGCTAAGCAGCCGTTGCTGCTGGTGCTGCTGCAGGAAGTTGGACATGTGTGATAAATTGGTGATTGAACGAAAGGAGTTGATGCATCGCCTTGATATTCAGTATCTTGAATCTCATGAGTGAAGTTTACCCTCATACTGGCGCTTCCGATGAGCATACCGAGTACTGACTGTCGAATCAACTTTCACAAAGTGCTGAATCACAGGTGCATTGCAGACATGTGAAAAATACATACTGGCGCGGCACGGAAGCACACAAAACGAACAGGTCTAGGAGCATCTCCAGGAACAGAACCTTGTAACCACCAGACACAGAGCAAGAATAATGATTAATGATGATAATTGCAGACATTTGTTTTTATTGACATAGGAGTGGCTCACAGGAACAGTTCATCAGTGTAACTCTCTAGTTTCAATAGTTAGAGGCCTTGCAGAATCCACATGCAGAATCCACAGGTGCGCCATCACGGAGGATCTGAAATCAAACCAGCAAACACCGTAACCAGCAACCATGTAGCACTTATCACAAGCCAGAAAACACACCAAGGGAACAACAAAGGCTGAAGCAGAACCTGCCACTGCCATACATACAGCGCCAACACCTACACATAATACACTCAAGCATTGCAGAACTGTGTGTTTATATTGACAGTGTGGTGACAACATGGGCAGGCCTGTACCGGCCATCCAGCTGAAACTACCAACACCTGATACAGCAAATGTTAGAACAGCACGTGATACCCTAGCAGCCACCTCCTGCATGCAACCAGGCGCAGGTATGTGCACTATTTGTGTTTGTGAGCCTCGCCCACGTCGATAACAGCAAACCACACCCCACAGTATGGTTGGGACCAGGCATGAACATTCTGCACTGGCAATGAGACTCATATTGGGTATTATTGAACGGCATGGCGACTGCAGTTGAGCTCAGAGTGCTGGGAAAGACTGTCATGCTGCTGCCGGTTTTTCTTTTGATAGAATTGGTCTAGGGATTCACATTGAACTCAGCCGCGGGCCCGTGAGTATTAAAGTTGTTATGCCACGACGTCCCGGGTTCGAATCCCGGGTCCGGCCAGAGGCACCTCTCGTTCTTTCTTCGATATTCTGAGCCGGATGCGTAAAGGTTGTCTGACGACTTCCCCTCTAACCAATTGCATGCGTTCCCACACTGTGTCTCTGGCATTGTCCCCGAACATTTCATTTATGTATTGTGAAGTGCTGATTGTTATGTGTACAGTGCACCATAACGTAAACGTGGCCTAACGAGAAGAAGAAAGCCATAATTGTGTTGGTTGCTGACGGCTGCTTCAGTTCTTGCCTGGTCACTGGCGATTGCATTGATAATACTAGAGAAATTGAATACAGCCAGGACAGCATCAAAGCTGCTGATAGCAACACGCAACAGCTGCGTAACAGCTTTGGAGGCTGAGAAACAAGTGAACAAAAACAGAAAGAAAGGAAACGGTGGCAGCAGCCAGCGACACACAAACCCCATTCCGTGCAAACTTCGACACACTATGTTACGATTGAAGGCGAATTTACAATATCAGGGACATCATGGCCTCGAGTGGTACACAGGACCACGAAGGTAGGCACAAAAGCTGCAGGATAAGATGCACAGGACGGGGCCAGAGGGCGGGGTTGGAAGAGCCCCAAGTCAGGCAACTGGTGCTGATTTGCAGAATGAGTCAGTCTATGGGGGTATGCCTGTAACTTCACACACATTTGCTGAATGAGTGGAGCAGCGGGCAGCATTCGGAAGTATGGACTAAATACAATTAAACTACTCGGGGACTACACCACAGATACTCAGTTTGAGATTTGGCCTCAGCGTCATATATATAGTGGCAGAAGGGGAACTAATAGACCCTTTACGCATCCGGGGCAGAATCTTCGGAGGAGTATCTGGCCAGACCTGGATTCGAACCCGGGACCTCGCGTAAAAGCACTTTGAAATTCAAGCCATCGCGAGAGCGGGCCCACTGGCCATATGCATGGAGATATGGCGTAACAAATCGATACACGGTGTTTATGTCATCGACTTCCACCCTTTAGACTAGAGACTATTGGGTGGGTGCATTCAGGGTTCTAGGATGGGCGCATTCAGCCTAGCTGAGGGTGGGTCCTATTGATCCTCCGGGGAGTTGCCAGCAGAGCACGCATGCTCTGCGCTCACTCCCTAAGACACAGACAATGTGTGGGAAAGTGACTAGTCTCAGTGCGCCCCTGCATGTATGAGTACAGATGTGATGTGCAGTGTGCAGAGAATGACATGCTCTGCAAGAGCCCACCAGTGAAAGGGAAACCATGGTCAGAACGTCTAGACCTAGAGCTACCATTAGGGCATGCTGACTACTGCGCAGAAACCGCCGAATTCATTTTTAACCCAGTTCCAAACTGCTGCATTAACTACCAGAGATGAAAAGGAAGCATACAGTCTACAGGTGCGCAGTTGGCTCTGGGTGATGTTTTCCAACGAATTCACTTGCCAACAGTGAAATAAATACACCGAATAGCAGTACTTTTTCGTTCGAATGGAATCCACAACACGGAAGCTTCGAGGTCGAGCCTCACATCAGCTCGGATCTCTCTCTAGCTCAAACTTCGCACATAGGAGCCCTTGTTGACATGAAGCAAGTTTACGCCTTCCTGCACATGTTCAGCGCCATCCTCCCAGAAAGCCCAGCCGATCTTCAGGGAAGAAAAAATGGTAGGGCCGTATAGGGATTGGTACTTGGTGAGTTCGGTACGGTCGGTCCGAAACGATTTGTTTGGTACGATCGAAAAACTTGAACCAGGACGCGCCGACAAGTACGTTGTGTCGTACCCGCTCCGTGTTCCTACACCGTACTTCTCCATACGATTCTGCCAGGCGAAAATTGTTGACAAATTATGCATATGTACAAATGGAAGTGTGCAAAGCTCAACGCTCGCCGTGGTTCCAAGTACGAGAGCTGTACCAGATTGGTACCAAGCCGCAGATTGCTACGCGTGTCAACTCCATGACCCTTTTGCAACCGTTGCATCCCGACACAGTCATAGGCTACATGTAACTCAGCGTTGCGACAGTGTGATTCATTCATTCATTGTGCACACTGAGCTGAGCACGGCATAGTTTTGTACCGCAAACGTGAGGATCGCGGCACCTTTGGACTGATCCTGCACTGTGGCACGTCAAGTCACCCTTAGGGCTTGAACAGTGGCAACTCTCAGTTGCAAAGTAATTCTGAGGAGGTCTGTGGAGGGCGATTATGGCTGGAGCGCGAACCACTGCACCGTGCGTTGCTGTACTTTCAAAAAGCACCCTGCTACCCTGCTGGTTCCGTACAATCAGCTTGCAGCCTCACTACAAGCATGCAAGAAAGCAAGGTTTAGCAAATATTTATGTTGGCGTGCGGTAGGCTGCTTGCTGGTGCCATGTGCGGTGCTGGGAGCATGGCTGTCGCGTGTACATGTATCACCGCGGTGCAGTTGTTCTGGCGGCCAACAGCTACAGAGCTTGCACAAAGCGGACAGCCATTCTTCGTGTCATAGCAAATATTTTCCATATTAAAAACCATACTGCATCTTGCTACGAGGAACCGTCTCTGGCTGCTGAAAAGCTACCGATCGCGAGGGCCCTTGCGAGGGTTCAGGCTTTCAATCTCGATTCATACAGGTTACAGTAGGTACTGTAACCGGTATTCAGTTCTGATGCTCAGCTACCGCACATCATGCAGCGACACCGGCTCGTTGTATGCTTGCACTTCGTCTGTAAACTTGAAGCTGCACTTTGAGCGCAGTATGCTGCAGTACCACAGCATATGGGTACAGTACGAATGCATTCGCAGGTCATATTAATGTTGAAATGACACTAAATGCTTGTAATGGAGAAGAATCCGGCAAGACGTAGCACCGAGTGGCACTGTTGAAAGCACAAAAGTCCAGTACAAAGATCGTGGTCGCAAATGCCGGAAAGCACTGTTCCGATGCAGACAGAAGACTGCCATGCGACCATGAACATTGCAAAAGGTTTTCTAGCGTGCTGTCCACAGCTTTCACGTAACAAGTGCTTTTTCAGGCAGTCTGGCCCATGGGGCGTAGTACCACGCGCGGTACCACGGCTTATACTTCGTGGCCACGTCAGCGAAACAAATGCATGTCCGGATCGGACACGAATCCGCTAGTATCGAACACTGGTGCACAGATTACTGGGATCATGCAGCTGATGTTTTGAAGGTTGGGCTAGGATGCGGGGAAGGCTTGGAGCCGCTCCGGTTGCTTGCGAACAGTGCTAATGTGATCACTCGACAACATATATGTTGTCTAGTGATCACAATATATACCGATGCACAATATATACCGATGCATACAGTCGATGTCTCTTCTATACAGGAGAGATCTAGATCCCCTGTCGGAAAGCGACTAGGTGCCATGCAGAACGAAGGTGGCCAAGGTGCAGTCCGCGTGTTAAGATATTGCGACATAGTGCAAGAATCACATATCTGTCGTGCACGCGACCCTGCCCCCCCCCCCCCCAATGCCCATGGTGCTCCGTTGTTAGATCGAATTAGCAATTGCATCGTTGGAGGGGCCATGAATAAAGGGGCTTACACCAAGGGGCCATGATTAGGCTTCCACCAGGGCAGTATAGGTGCACATAGGTGCACGGGCTGCCTTGGGTGTCACACATGCATTTGACGTAGTACACTAGAGAGAGTGATGACTCAACCTTTCAGGGCGTTGTGGGCGCACTGTTACTGCAAGTTTGCAAACCTCTCTCATGCCATTAACCATAAAAGAGAGTGCCGCGTTCACGCCCTCTGCAGCTGCGATGCCCAATCGCGTCATTGCCGGTGGCCACATGTGCTGTTCAGTATGGTTACTGTCCTCAGCCTTTTCGTGTGCCTTCGGCCTGGGCCCTCACTGGGCAGACAGCAGAAATATTAGGGATGTGCGAGTTATCAGTGGGGTCAATATCACCCCACTGATATTGAGCATCAGTGGGGTGCTGACACGGCTCTGTCAGCACCCCACAGAGCCGTGCTGACTGGTTCTGTGGGGTTAGGTCGAGGTGTCTGATTCAGTGCGGTGGTTGCACCGGGGCCTGCAGCCAATGGTTCGCAGCTGGTTGCACCGGGGCCTGCAGCCAATGGTTCGCAGCTGGTTGCATCGGGGCTTGCAGCCGAGGGTTCACAGCTGGATATATTAGGGTCTGCAGCCGAGTTTTCGCATCTGGTTACTTTGGGCTCTGCAGCCAGGGGTACACAGCCGATTGTGGGTGTGTGCATGATTGCGAAATCGCCGCATGCATTCCGACTCGTAACATTCGAAGCTGCAACCGCTTGCCTGATTGGAGGCCCCAATCAAGGAGAAGGTCCTCTGGAACAGCACGCTACGTGTAGGCGCTGCGTTGCAGTGTTATCAGTTTTCTGAATAGCGGTCACTTCGTTGGCAAGGTTATGTCTGACACGCGAACCTGCATGCAGGTGGGTACATCCCCTCATCTGGGGGTTTGTTGGAGTCTTCGTACTTTGGGCAGGCTTCATGCAAGTGATTCAGTGGATGGAGCAAGTGGAGCATGACGATGAGCCACTCATTGACTTCCTTCGCGACGTGCGCCGCCCCCCCTCCCAACCCCCTCTTGTTACCCCCACACGGCCCCCAAGCACCTCCCCCCCCTGTCCGCCAAGTATCCATTCCTCCAACGCACGAATTAAAACACAAAGAAGGCATCAATATTGTGCTTCTGTTGTGAACCCTGTGCGTTTGAAGCAGGAACAGGGGTGCCTAGGACCAGGCTCGCAGTAAAACAGAGTTCACTGTATTAAAAGTGGTAACCCCCGCGATTGGCGGGCTGAAGTCCAAGACTGTATTAAAAAGACCTCTCTTTCGCATGCATACGGGAGACGCAAACACACACTTCACGCTATCCTGGCTCGCCTAGCAACTTGTTCTTGCCCTTTCGCTACGCACATCGTGTTCATGCATGCATTGCCGATGTTGACCCGAGCGTTCACCCCTGCATGAAAGGGGGAATCTGAAAGAGAACTCCTGCCCAAGCTGTGCACTGATGAGTGACCTGTATGAACTGTACATATCTGTATACCTCTTTCTTGATGGCACGGGACGTCATGATGTTGTTTGGCCTGTTCATTCACCTCCTGTAGACTGTGTTACAAGCGAGTTACTAGCACGGGGATGGAGATGGGCAGGGGGAGGGGGGGAGCAAGACAAGCGGCCCCCCCCCCCCCCCCTTGACCCCCTGATGAGTCTCATAAGCTGAGTCAAACAACGTGTCGACGTATGTACCGCAAGAGCCCGGCACCGAACCCACTTCCATAATCAACGACCTGCGCACAGACAGCTCTCTTTCGTGCGAAGATCTTCGCGACCATGCACAAATATTCCCCAACAACGAGTCAAGTGCCAGGGTTAGGGGTTGAGGGTCCTCAACAGCGAGTGACGTGGTTTAAAGTTACAGGCGCAAGACCAAAGCATTGCTCATGTACCAGCAAGGTATCGCATGACAGCCAACAGGGAGTCAGCCACCACGATAAACCAGCGTCATTTGATCGTATCATCAGCTGTTTCAACCCAAAAGTTTGTCACACTCTAGGAGGAGACAATGACGTGTGGGGGATTAATGGATGTCGGCGCAACGCGTTGAGGATTTAAGATTGACGAGTTATCGAGCGGTGGAATGACGAGAGATGGGTTAGCGAGGAGTGGATTGACGAGTTGCGCATGAACGTTCTGCTGCTGTACATCGATGAGTACGAAAGGCAGCTTTATTGCGGCTACAGGCGGTTAAAATGGAAGAGCGTCCCGTGGACCTGTCACAAGAGCAGTATGATGAGATCCTGGCGGCCGGTCGCCTCACCCCTGAGAAGTCCCACCATGGCCCCCCTGGAGGGTCCAAGTTCAGGGTGCCGGAGATCTTTGACATGTATGCTGGTGGCCGCAACATCATGCTTTGGCTGTCGTACCACATGGTGTTCTTTGTGATGGGGGTTGCTGGCTGGGCTTGCTTATACTACCTCAAGCCCCCTGCTGCAGGTAAGGCTGGCTTACATAATACCTGTGCTCTGTTTACTCCTAGAAAACTGTGTCATTAGTGCAAGGTTGAGCTAAGTTGGCATGCGCTGATTTGCTGGTACATGAGCCATGCTATGGAGTTAAGCCTGTAACTTCACACCACTCCTAGAAAAAATGGGTTTTGCGATGTGTGTACTTGCTACTTGCTATTTGGGTTCATGCCCATTACTGCCATTCCGGTTTGTAACGTTAGGTACTTTTATTTTTACAGTGGTGTGTCTTATAGCGATGTGATCTACTTACTACTTGTATTTATCGTACTACTTCTGTTTTGCTATAGCAACGTGCGTATGTCGCTGTTGGTCATGCATGAGGTGGAATTGCCAGCAGCACTGGCTGGCTGACTACTTCTGTTTTCACTGACTGCGTGTCTTCTGCTTCTGAAGTGTGACGGAGATGAAACAATCACAGTGTTTCATGACGCCTGGCTGCTTGCCTCTTTTTTTGTAAGTGTTTGAAGTTAAGGGGAAAACGCCGTAGAAGCTTGTCTTTTGCATGCGCTGTGTGGTTGATATGTATCAAGCCCTGTCGTTGCTTTGGTAGTGGCATGTCCTGTGTCGTTTGTGCGAGGTCGAACCAAGGTGCATGCGATGATTTGCTGGTACATGACCCCTTCTATGGAGTAATGTTTTTAACTTTACACATTTGTATTATGCACAGTCATCGCATGAAGAGCACACCATCCCCATCAAGCATAGTTGCCAGCTTTATACATGTGGCGCTGCGTTCATTGTTTAGTGGTGGAGAATAAACTTGCGCAACGGTACCGGTCATTTGGAGTCGTTAAAATGAATAGTTTGAGAGCTACATTCGGCAGCTATTGTTGTCGCTTTGATTAGGCGCAACCCAATTAGCACATTCGTATTCTTCTGCTTCTTTTTGTATTATTTTGACATTCCGTGCCTACCAAAACCTACCTACCGTACTTTTTACCTCACAACCTACCTCAAAACTGTGTAAAGTTACAGGCAAACTCCATAGAATGGCTCATGTACCAGCAAATCATCGCATGCCAACTTAGCTCGACCTGAAAACTTACCCTAGTTGCGCCTCCGTCTCCGACGCCTCGCCCACAGCCTGCATGGGGTTTCTTGGCGTGCCCGCCTGACTGTGGCCTGCCTCCCTGACAGTGCATGCAAACTGTGCAGTTTGGCGAGCGAACAACAGGATCAGGTCCTTCTTCAACCGCCCTGCCATGCCCTTCCGCTGGTGGGCGTGCTGGTTCAGCAACATCAGCATCGGGGAGCTCCTTGTGTACATGGTTCTCATCATCTTGCCTAAGGTGTGGCCCTGCAACAAAAACATTGGTCCCTGTGATTGACCTCTGTTATGAGACCTACGTCGCTGACTACTGGTATGTAACCAGGGTCGCTCACAACACAACTGCTGCTGCTGTTGTTGTTGTTGTTGTTGTTTTTGTTCCTGTTGTTGGTGTTGGTGTTGGCGTTGTTCTTGTTGTTCTTGTTGACCTCTGGTACATGTAGCGCTGGGGCATGTCTCAGTGGTCAGTGAGCTTGTTTTCATAACTGTATTTTGGACTCCAAGCATGCATGTGCTCGTGATGCGATGTGAGACCCTCATCGAGAGCAACCTGTGAGGTCAAATGTCCAGTGGTTCAAGCACGCTGCCTGTGTATCAAAAAGCAGTAACATCACCAACAGAAACTTCCTAAAAACAGCAACGTCACAACGTTCTGGTGCTCTGCAGATCACGATGGCTATCACCAGGTTTGAAGAGCGCGCTGAAAAGTGGAACGACGGCAAGGTCAGCTCCGTGAACGGCCTCGGCGATGACTTCAACAAGCACCAGTACTGGCTCCGGGAGGTGCGCCTCACTCGCCGCAACTGCTGCATGCACGCGCTCCGCTTGCGCAACTGCTGCATGCATGAGCCTCGCTAGCCGCGACTGCTGCATGCATGCACCTCGCGCGCCGCAAATGCTGCATGCATGCGCCCCTGTCACGGCAGTGGCGAGTTTCATGCACACTGTGAAACATTGCTCGCTCATGTACTGCAGTCGATGCCACACGTTGCGTATTGAGGCCCCAGAAGACCTGAAAGTACATGAACAGAGCTCACAGCGAGGGTTGGCAGTGCAGGTGGGCTTCTGGCTCGGCATCGACTGGCTGATCCAGCTTCCTCTGCTGTTCGCCTTCGCAGCCCGTGGGTCTCTCCTGAACACATACCTTGGGGTGAAGTACGGCACTATGCTCAAGTGGCACAGGTGAGATCGCGCAGCTTCCTTCTCCATGATCCCTTCCTGTTCGAACATAGCCAGTCTACTTTAACCACTTGCTGGTACATGAGCCATTCTATGGAGTTATGCCTGTAACTTTACGCACACTTCAACCACTGGACGTCTGAGTTCAGGTAAAGTAGATTGCCTATGTTAATACATTTCTCCATGCAGCATGCTTCTCCTCGCTCCCTGGCCTGTGGCTATGAGGGCCCTTGTTACTTGTCCTGCAGCTCCTATCCGTCTCCTTGGGGACCATTGCCCATGGGAGCCATTTCTAAGTGTCTGAGGGCCCTTGTTCCCAATTGTTTTCCCAGTTGTTTTTTATTTTTGAACATCGCCAGTCTGCTTGACCCCCCAGACATGTAAGCTGAGATATCCAGTGGTTGATTGAATAAAAGTAGTCATGAGTTGAATGAGCGTGTACCAAGATAGGCACAGAGCAGCGCAACAGGAAGGGCGAGAACATGCATATGTGTCCAAAGTGGCTAGAGGCACACTCAATGCATGAGGTAAGAGATGTGTGTGTAAAGTTACAGGCCTAACTCCATAGCATGGATCATGTACAAGCAAATGATCGCATGCAAACTAATGACATAGGGCATGCCACATGAGGTAAGAGATGAAATGTATGCATGGACTGACACCAACGGCTGAGTTGCTGTGTTCATCAACATCTATGTTCAACATCTATGTTCCAACATCAGCAGCAGTAAGATGTGCGGTGGAAAAGGTGTGTAAAGTTACAAGCATGACTCCATAAATTGGCTCATGCACAGTGCAGTGGCGATGTGCAGTCGCAGAGGTAGGGTATGTATGTTGCAGCAGCCTACATGTTGCAACAGAGGAAGGTGATGGTGGTGATCTACAGGTGGCTTGGGGGTATCACCCTGTTCGAGATCATCCTGCATGGCATCCTCTACCAGATCCTGTGGCTCTCAGGGTCCTGGGGCACCTGGGTGCGTGAAATGAAGAGATTTGACATGGGCCATGTCAGCAACTTGCCCGGAGCAGTGGCTTGGGGGGGCGCAATCCTCATGGCTCTCTTTGTTTGGCCTTACACTCGCCGCCAGGCTTACCGGGTACGCCTGTAGCCACTCCTGTGCGCGTTAGGACATCAACTGAGAACAAAGAATGGCGCATCCAATGTCTCACAATGTCTTTGACAAACCGGAAACGTAGTGAATAGGCAAGCCACTACCGAAGCATCGACAGGGAATCAAGCTAGCCTCTCTACCTACATGCTGCACCAAGCCATGAGACTTGCGTATAGGGACTGACTCAAGCCGGGGGAGTGTGAAACAAACTAAACAGTACATGTGTAAAGTTACAGGCTTCACTCCATAGCATGGCTCATGTACCAGCAAATCATCGCATGCCAACTTAGCTCGACCTCGCACTAATGCCACAGGACATGCCACTACCGAACTACACAGTTAAACTTGCGTGCAGCTCTTCTACTACTCCCATATTGTGGGCGCAGTGGTGTTCATGGTGTTTGGGCTCATGCACCACAGCCGCACCTGGTACTACGCAGCTGCTGGGCTCGTCATCTACGGCATCGATGTCGCCTTCCGCCTGTACCAGACCTCTCTGCCAGTCACTGTGGACGTCACCAGCAGCCCCAGCAAGAACATTGTCAACATCCGCATCCCTATCAAGGTTTGATCCTCCTTCTTCAACATCCGCATCCGTATCATGGTTTGATCCTCCTTCTTCAACATCCGCAGCCGTATCATGGTTTGATCCTCCTTCTTCAACATCCGCA
>JAUMHD010000378.1:0-13048 GCA_032359135.1 Ulvella scutata
CCCCCCACACTGGCTTCTTCACAGCAGCGCTTCCTCCTGCACAGGCACATCACACCCGGGCATGAACTGCCGCCCAGTATAAGAAATACCAGAAATTGACACCAACACAACGTTGTTAACCCCTGCACCTGCCAGTCATAAACTCTCCACAGCCACTAATCTCCAGAACACGTGTCAGGTTTAGGTCAAACTTGTGATCGTATGCACTCAAAACCTATCCTATGTTGCACTCAGGTAGTGATGAAAGGCAAGCTGTGTTTGGGAGGCCTTGGTCAAACCCTTCCTCTCCACTAGTTGTAAATGTCTTGCTAGTGCGTTCCGAACAACCTCGCCCTCTCGATCATGCGTCCGGGCATCGAAACGCCAGCTAAAAGGCTCGGGCATGTGGGCAAGGTACCGCTCCAGTTCCTCTGCCTCCCTTGCATGCGGTGACATAGCCATCACCGCACCTTCCTCCTCGACACCCTCCAGCCGGTGCACGAAATTGTGCAGCGCCACACAGACCTCGACAATGGTGATGAAGTTCTTGTCGTTGTAACTCGTGTTCGCCAGCAACAGCAGGATTTTTGCCTTGAGTCGACCAAATGCACACTCCACAACCCTGCACACACCGCGCCACTGCTAGACTACGCTGTTGCACAAAGCGTGCTCGTTTGAGGGTGGTCCTTTGTCAGACCGAGGAGCTGATAGAACGTGGATTTAGACATGCGAACTTTAGACTTCCACCACCGGCAAACAAAGGGGCCGTGATTGGGGTCATTTTTCAGCCATAAGAGGCACTGTGTCCCATAGCGCATGTTTCCTGGGAATGAATGCACAGGCACGCGGCTGTCCACCCATACTCTTGCGGATAACTCTACGTACTGAGTCACACCACGGTCTGCTGGACCACAGTGCACACACGGACGAGACCACAGAGTCAGTCATGGTCATGTATGTCCACCAGGAGCGCATGACCAAGTAAACGCACAGATTACGCATCATATCAAGGTTCAACATAATACTCTGCAGTATTTGACGACGTTTACGGTGACGTCGTTGGTAGGCAATGATGGAATCAAGGCCAATTAATTCGGCCAACGAGTCCATGGTAGCAGCACCCGGAATAGCTGGAACGGTGCTCGGAGAAGCACGGATTTGAGTAAAAACACCCCAGGGCGGCGAGACTGATGTGCCTGTTATTCAGTCTGGGGGCATGGGACCAGCGGTATAATGTTGATTTTCAGTGGCCTTTCAGGTTTTCTGCGAAATGGTCGACTGGACTACTCGGTGTGAAAATTGACAGTTTGCCTCCCTTTGTATCATGGAAGAGAATCGTAGAGAGCCTTGCAGGGGGCTGGTGTTTCAAGTTTTGGGGTCAAGGTGGGTTGTTGGGTCGAGGTTGGAACACAGGAAAGGCGCAGGCGTGTGCATTGGGATTATGGAGCGAAGAACAGCGAAGGAACACTATCTTGATGCTGAAACCCAGTCACGATGTTTGGTGTTACAGATTTGTGTCCTGGAAAACCTCGAACACAGCCCACAGGCAGCGTCCATCCACCAATACACGCTTACTCTCTACCTCGCTCTTGCATCGTTGTAGGCGGTGGGAGAATCGGGGGGCTGGCAAGCCTACCAGGCACAGGTGGTGGCGTCTCAGTTGGCAGTATTCCCAGTACACAGGCTGGGGCAAGCGGGCTGACGTCAAGGCCCAGAGACGAAGCAGCCGTGTGCAACACTTTGGGGGTCTCGTTGCGGAACTCGAGGGTTGCTGGTCCAATGGCAGCAACTGCCAATGGGCCAGGGCACCAGTCAGCCAGTTCCTCTCGAGCTTCTGCAGTGCTTGCCCCCAGTTCTTTCAACTGCCCGAACCGGAGCTGCACCATCTCCACGTCTTCCCAAGAGTACTCCACTGTGTCAGTTGGGAGCTCTTCCATGGAGCCGGGGATCGGGGGCGGCGTGGTGCAGCATTCCTACAGGCAGGCATTGTCTATTCCATGAAAAACAGATCATGCTGCTGCTGCTGCTGTTGGGATTCATGCAAGGTGGCACAACGATCGACGATGTCTATATTCGCTTAGCAGCTACAGCTTGTTAACAGGGTGCAAGCAACGAGATGAATCACCTGCAGCTGCTCCTGGAGCTGCTCCACAGTCGTGTTCACTTCGTCCCACGCGATGCTTGCGGACCTGGCGGCCTGGCGCATGGCCAGGTGGAGGATGACAGAATCTGGAGGTGTCACCACGCTATGGTACTCTCCATCCATCTGCATATGTGTCGCGATGTGGCATGCTGGCATCAGGCCTCTCAGTCCGAAATGGTCGTGCTACATGGAACATCAGGGCGACTAACCAATCCAGAGCTCCATACACCCAGGATACTAGTCGGCTACTCACACCGCACTGTGTTTGGTGCGCAGAGGGGGGGGGGGAGGGGCGCACCAACTGCTCGATCCACGCCCAGTACTGTTTGCCGGAAAACCCGCTAAACCGGCGCGCATATCAATCCAAGATGTTCTCATGGATGATTTCGAACAACTCCTGGCGACTGTTCGCCTGCCACTCGGAACCGGTGGTCTCCGAGGGAGGGGCGAATGTTACTTGGCATTTTGTCTGAGAGCACGCCGGGATGAAACGAGGGGTCACTGGTTTGCACCAAAGGTGCAGGAGACTGCAGCTGCCGCCTCCAAGCAAATGAAAGAGTCGAGGACACAAGTTGCGCAGATGCTGTCTGACTCACGGCAGACAGCACAGCAGCAGCTAGAGCAGCAACGTGTCCTGGACCAGAAGCAACTCGACATGCAGCAACAGTTGCTTAATCTCAAGCAAGCAGATCACGACCTGAAGATTGCTAACAGATCCAGAGAAGAGCACGCACTGAAGCTTGTTAACGCAAAGCATGCAACTGAAGCATTGATGCAAGTTATCAATGGAGGGGTCAATGTGCCCCCAGCTCTGCAGGCCAAAGCTCATGCTAAGCTCGAAAAGCTCCTCGAGTTTGAGTGGCAAGAGCCTGAAACACCTGCACCAGTACCACAGGCTCGAGCACTTGTCACGCCTGCCACGTATGCTGGGCCGGTGGCTCCAGTGACTCTGACCCACCCAGGTGTAGCCACACATACCAACCTGCCCCACACCAGTGCTGCGCCTGCACAGCCTCTCCCGGAGGTATCAACGCAGCAGGTGGAACCTACGTTCACACAGATGCTGTACTCTCCACAAGAGGACACCCTGATGCAGCAGGCTGGAGCATGTCCACCTGGCCAACAGGAGGCAGGAGAGAACGAATTCTGCCAACCCCAACCTCGTCTTAGAGCCTAGTTGTTGCAGTCTACTCGCTGACTATGTATAACCATTGTGGCCAGCAGTAGTATACTTCTTGCTTCTACAGCTGGTTTGGGGGCTATACTGTATCAGATCTGCTCTGCTCTGCTATACTGTATCAGATCTGCTCTCCCTGGCACGCCGCCGTCTCTGTAACGCAAAACATTTCTGGGCACTAGAAAAACGTCCTCTTGAGAGCGGGCTGTGTGCTGTGGGGTGCTGGGAAGTGCCCGCAAGGGGCCCTGGGACTGATTGTGACTGTCAGTGAATACACACATGCTGCGCCAAAGCTGGCGGGCCACCCGGCGCCCGCCCACCCCCGTGCTACTTAGCGCTTCTGATAACTGCATGAGTATGTTCACCCACTGTGAGAAGCTGGTAGCAATCAGGGCACCCCTGCGGAGCTGAGGGGCACCCGCAGCTTGTGCCCCACATGCACGTAATGGAGCTACAGCATGTCACACCGGGGTATGCAATCAACACAAAAACAATACGACATCGCTGTACAGTACTAATACGTCCTTTTGAAAGCGGGCTGTGTGCTGTGGGGTGCTGGGAAGTGCCCGCAAGGGGCCCTGGGACTGGTTGTGAGCAAGCAAGCAGGTGATTCTGCAACACGGGCTGATATTCGTGAACAGGTTCGATCTAGCAAGTGACAGTGGGACTCGAACCCACAAGAAGAACCAAATTTGTTCACCAGACCGCACTGGGTGCTTGTATCTGGCGCCTTATCCCAATTCGGCCATGTCACTGTAGCTACGCTGAACGATAATTGCTCCGGCTATACACAGCCCGACCTATCCCTTGATGATGATAGAAGCAGCGTAGCATGTCAATATTGTATGGGGAGTCTCCTGTCCTGTTGTCGCCGTGACAGAGGCCCTAGTGGGACATTAGGCTACCGCACATGAGTGCAGTGCAGCTATCGACAACAGATGTTTGCCTACATTGCTGTGCTAGCAGCCTAGAACACGCCACGAAAGCCTGAAACACGTCCTTTCCTGTCTGCAGCTATAATATACCACGAGGGAGCTCGCCATTGCTCGTGAATTGCACAGGCTGGAACAACAACCAGGTCATCACACAACCACATCAACACAGAGAATACATTTCGAGAGAATACAACTACTTGCTGGGACGTCTGGAGGCCCAAACTGTCACTGACCAACCGGGATTCTGGAATGATTGCATGTGGACAAACAGGCCGCACCGCGTCGTTCAGCTTTTCAGCATTCCGGGTCGTTCCAGGTCGCACCAGGTCCATATGGACAGCCTTTAAAGCTCTTCGCAAACCTTTTGTTCTGTGTGGTGTGCTCTTCAACAAGCCTGATGACCAAAGTAGGACGGGGCCGCAACTGCATATTGCGTTTGCGTGCATCCGCACCGTTCTCTCTTACCCAACAGGTCAATTTGGCAGCTGAACTGTAGAACGAGTCATATATCGCAATGGTTGCGTATTCTCCCCTTCCGCTGACGCTGCTGTCAGGCTTTCTTGGTTCTGGCAAGACGACACTTCTGCAGAACGTCCTCAAGAACAGGGATGGCGTCAAGGTGGCCGTGATTGTGAATGACCTGGCTTCTGTTAATGTCGATGCCAATATTGTCAGCAAGGATGTCAAGGTGCGCAATTACACTGCGTGTGCGGCTGCTTGACTGGCCATGCCTGGAGTGTCCAGGAGTAGGAGCCGTACGTCTTCTAGTAAAGGTGAGTTTTATACATAGTTGGTGGTTTTCTCAGCTGTTCAAGGAAATGGTGGTAGATTTGCAGCTCTGGGTAGTCGCTGAAGGGCCTGAAACCCGCTGCTATATGTGCAGACCTGTGCTCTCCGTGTGCGTGTCCTGCGTGTATCGTTCGACTTCAATGATCATACTTCATCAATTGCCATACTTCATCAAGGGAGGTCTACCGTTTTTGTTGCACCCTTGCGCAACGACGACGACACACCACATCCACCGAGTCCGACATGACAGTGAGTGCCCCTACACCAGGTGGACAGCGTGCGGTGCTACCCCGATAGCAAGATGCATCTGTAGTGTTATAGACGCAGCTGTGTGTCGCGCCGAAGCCTTGTACGGCCAGCGCAGCCGCCGGCACTGGTACCATCTAATCTTCGTACCAAGCGAGTGGTGGTTAGGCCATAGAGCCATACCACTCGGTCGCAATCCGCATCTGAAACTCCTTGAAGCAAACGTAGTCGAATGAACCATCATTGTCTGTCCGCGTGCGTGTGGCCTGGGCATACAAAGCTGAGAGTAGTGATCACTCGATTGAGCAGGCACATGTACATCCACTCACCACCGTCACCCTCTTCGACCATCTTATATGGCACGATATGAGCAAGTACAGGCATTCACAGGCGTATCTTTAGTGAATGTGTTACCGGCTTTGTGACAGAATGTTCTGGCTGGTTTGTAACACATGAGGTCATGTTCCCACTGGTCTAGATAGACCTGTCACAGCTCTCTGGGTGGATCTGTTACAGTACTCACCACCTCTATTCACCACCTCTATTCAATAGCTCTGTTCAACACGTCCATCAGGTAGTCAACACATATACTCAGCACCAGTAGTTTGATTGTGCATTTCTTGCTGTATGGAAAGCACGCCCTGCAGCGCGGTCTTGATTGGGATTAAAACGTATGGGAGGAGAGAAAAAGAACCACAGTCATGCTCAACACGCCACCACCTACCTCCCAACACCACCTACCTCCTATCTCTAAGACTGTGTTTGCACATTTCGGGGTCTTGGTACCGGCCACCAACCACAGAACATACATCTGCATGAAGGGTGTTGATACAACCAAAGTCACTGATCAGAGAGACAAAGGGTGTGACCATATATTAATACAAAGGGGTATATTTCCAGGGTGATGATGCCCTGGTGCACCTGGAAAATGGCTGCATATGCTGCGACCTGAACGAGGAGTTTGTGAAGCAAGTGGTAACCCTGTCAAAGGCTGGTGGCTTCGACTACATTCTTGTGGAGAACACCGGTGTGGCAGAGCCTGAGCCCGTTGCAGAGTCTCTGGTGGACCCTGCCACTGCTATAGGCGAGGCCAAGGACAAGCTGAAGGACATGGTCAAGCTTGGTGCGACACTTTCCCGTTGACAATGCAATCATGCTCGATCTGTGCTGCCTCATACACCAGACAATAGACCCAACAGTTGCTGATTGTTCTGTCTGAAGCCTACGAGACATCCACTGACAACAGTATCACTTGTGAACCCTTTCAGAATGCTGCTGTTGCACTGATTCTGGGTTGCTAGTTGCTAGTGGTGCTCTGTAGGTTTCCTTTGTGCTGGTAGCTCTACCTGATGAAGTTCTCCTGCTTGCCATCTGGACATGTACAGGTCTCTGCACTATTCCTGCTGCGAACGCGCTGAATTCATAGTTCTACAGTACTGTTTATGTGATCTCTCTGCTGTTGCACTGTTCACATGCTAGTGTTTTGGCGATGTGTAGCTTACTCTGTTCCTGCTTTGTCCGAGTCTACACCACATTGAAGCATGATAGGGATGTGACAGGTCCCCAGCCTTATACATTCACTTAGACACTCTGAACTACGTCTGATGCCCCACGTTGGTGGCATGTCCTGTGCCTAGGGATACCTCCATAGAATGGCTCATGTACCATCAAATCATCGCATGACAACTTAGCTCGAACTCGCACAAACGACACAGGACATGTCACTACCGAAGCAACGACAGGGAATGAAGCTAACCTCTCTACTCACAAGGTGCACCAAGCCATGACACTTGAGTATAGGGACTGACTCAAGCCAGGGGAACTTGACACAAACGTCCTTTTAGACTAAGAAAGAATAGCTAGCATCCCTACGCAACCAAGGTGTATGTAGTTACATGCATAACTCCATAGAATTGCGCGTGTACCCATGCATATGTCACCTTCCCTTGTGTTTTCACGTTCTCGATGCTCGGAGTGCTGTACCACATTGCTGTGCGCCTGCCTATGCACAAGTGATCCATACACTCAGGGTGCATGCTTGCAGACACGTGTGTGACAGTTGTGGATGCATCGATGTTCTTCAAGCACCTTCACAACAGCAAGAAACTGAACGACACAAAGCTGGGCGAGAAGGTGGACACTGCTGAAGGTGAGGCCCTCATCTGCCAGCTTATGGCCAACCAGATCGAGTACGCTGATGTCATCGCGCTGAACAAGACCGACCTGCTGCTGCCTGGCAAGCTGAAAGAGGTGAAGGAGGCGGTGAAGGCCCTCAACCCCAAGGCAAAAGTTATTCCTTGTGAGCATGGAGAGGTGTGCTGTCCTCTCTTGTCGCTGGAGCAATTCAGACCTTTCATATGCTTCCTACCAAAGTGCTTGGATTTACGGAGCCCCCTTCCCTTTGGGGTTGAGGAACAAGAAGGAAGAATGTTGGTGCCTCACCCTGTGCCTCTGCAGATAGGCTTACTACCAGTCCAATTATCCAGCTCCGTCCCTTGGGTCTGCCTGTGGGGTTGGCTTGTGTACCTGTGTGACTTGAGTATGCTGCTACCCAATCGTGGGAAATTTGTAGCTACTATTCCACGGACTGAACTGAAATTTGTATACCGTGCTAGTTGGGTTGTTCACATGTCAGTCATGGGGTTCGATGAGCAGAACAACACATGTGAGGTGTCAGAGTGTGCGGTGCTGTGCAAACTGGCCATGTTCTCTAGTTATGGCCTCACGGTGCAGCAGCCTTCACATAAGAAAAACATGGAAATGCCTTCTCTTACAAACCAGAAAGGTAGTAAATAGGCATGAACCCAAATAGCCAAAATCAACTAACACAAAACATCCACAGAAAAACATGGAAATGCAGAGTTCGCTCTTTTCTGTCTTTGTTAATATTTTAAATGTTTCATTAAGCTGTTCCTGTTTCTCCACACAGTCTCTTGTCACCTGGGAAACATTGATATCAGGAAACGATTAGGCTCTGCATCGAGACCAAGAGCATGCCCCAACAACCAATGCATCTTATGTTCATAATATCCCACTAGCAGCTGTGCTGCCACAGATGGTGTGCATCTGCATCCGTCACCTGAAAACTTGCACTTGTGGCACACCCTGAAAATGTACAGATCGAGTGGCGGAAGCTTCTGGGAACTGGATCCTTCTCAAAGATCAACACCGCAGCAAGGCCCCTTGCGCCAGGGCAACCGATAAGAGACTCCAACTTTGAAGATGCTGTTACCTCCTTTGTGTACTCCTCTCGCATGCCCTTCCATCCCGAGCGCCTGTACAAGTTCATCACCGAGCAAGCGCAATTTAACTTGCACCAGCGGGACTGGAGCGAGGAGATCGCAGAGAACGCCAACAACGCGCTCAAAACTATCTCCCAGGCCGCCGCTGCGATCTCTGTCGCTGCAACGATGCTGCCGGCAAGCAAAGCATCGGTGCGGCGTTCCGCAGAGATTGCGGCGCAAGCTTCTCTGGCTGCTGTGGCTGAGGCTGTAGCAGCCGGTTTCATCGAGTCGATTTGGCAGAAGAACCCTATGGAGATCGCACGTGGGAAGTCTGGGAAGAAGCAGCAGCCTGGGGGCTTGGAGAAAGGACCTTTTGGCCGCATTTTGCGTAGTAAAGGACAGGTACAGCTCTCCACTTTGTTGCTCTCCCTTTGGTGGTGATTATTCCTTCTGTTTTCTCTGTTACACAGAGCATAATTTATCAAGATTCGCGCGCCGTCAGGATGTATGTTTTGCTTCCGAGTTCTCAGAGTGTTCAGAAAGGCTTGGATCAGTATTGCAAATTTGCGATTATCGTGCATGTCATGTAGGTGTGGCTAGCAGGGGCTTCGCGGTACGATCACATGGGTGAGTGGAGCCTCGCGGGCGACGTGCTGCAGCTTAACACAGGGGGGCCGTGGATCTCCAGGCTGCCTCTGAAGCTGTGGCCTACAGATGCGAAGAAGCGCAGCGAGATTCTTCAGGATCTGCAGCCTGGGGTGGGCGACAGGTGTGCTGCGTGCTGCGCTTTGTAACAGCTGTGCGGAGAAATCTGTCAGCACACAGAAAGGCTGATGGAACACAGCCAGTCTGCTTGAACCTCTGGATGTCTGATATCGGATGTTGATCTGACAAGTATTTCGACCGGTAGCCTAGAGTTCACATGTAGACTTCAGAAATAGCTTGGCTATGTTCCAGCAACTACATGCGCTAGGGTGGAAGGTAAGAGCAGTGAAGTGATGGTACCACCACTTCCGAGCCTGGTCCAGCTGCAGCGCTTGGTTGGAAAATGCGAAGGAAACACAGCACCAATAACGAGTTGTTGTGAGGTCATGTTTTCACTATAGTGTTGCACTATATATTGTTCTGGTACTGTTGAAACTGTTGGTGGGCAGAGGTGAAGAAGAGTGCATGGGATGATCAACCAAGAACGGCAGTTTGACTGTGTGTACAGGAAGCAAGAGCTGGTGTTCATCGGCATGGACCTCAAGGAGGAGGAGATCCGGGAGGCGCTTGATGCTTGCCTGTGCACACAACTCGAGGTTCTGGAGATGTCCCAGCAGGACGCGATGCATGGAGACGTCAAGGCGAAGGATCCTTTTGCTCCATGGCCAGCGATCGAGGCTCTGCTGCCTGATTCTGATGGAGAGGAGGAGGAAGAAGACGGCGAGGGAGACGGTGACAGTGAGGTGGAAGAGAGTGAGGAGGAGGAGAGTGAGGAGGAGGAGAGTGAGGAGGGCGAGAGTGAGGAGGAGGTGGGCGAGCCTGTGGAGACTGAGATTGCGCTGGGGAGTTTGTTGGATGAGCAGGAGGTGGAGGTTGAGGGAATGCTTGCGATGGCAGGAAACGATAAGGAGGTGTGATGTTGATTGGGTTTGAACCGCAGACGAGGCTGCGAGTGATTTGTGCTGAGATTAAGTAACTGGTGTTGAGTGCCACTGAGCGCCGAGTGTCAGTGATGCCACGGTGTAGTGCTCTCGACAGCGGTGCTGTGGCAATTGGGGCATAGTGGCGCCTGATATGCATGGGCCACATGTGTCGTGAGCTGTGGCCTGATGGTCTGAAGCGACCTCCAGGTGAGCCTCCCCTGATGACTACTTGCTTTCTGACTCATGTCTTGGTTGATTGCTTAGCTATGTGCACCAGTCACCCTTGCGCTTGTTAGCAACTAGTAACGGTTGGAAAACGCTGCTGATAATAGCAGCGTTGGAAGCCTGTCTTTGAACTTGGATGGTGCTGCAGGTGTCCGGCAGGAAGGCTGGCAAGAAGTCGGTCAAGGCCGCCGTGACGAAGAAGTCCCAAAAAAGTAAGCCCCCAATGTCCAAGAAGCATGGGGTACGGTAGTCTAGGGCTGTCGGTGCATTATGACTCGTGAGAACACTGCTGCACACATGTGTTCGCATCGACAGTGCAGCTGCTCACACTGTGCGAGTGAATGGTACGAAAAGTGGCTACAAGGGGCTTTCATGGTTGAACTGAAGTTTCGCTGAAGTTTTCAGGGAAATGTTTCATTACTGGCACTCGTTTTACCTCTGTTGTAAGCTGAAGTGTGGAGTTCATGTGCAGTTGGAGAGTGAGGAGGCGGCCCCACCAGCAAAGCACCGCAAGCGCAACGCAGCCCCCCCTGCGGCTGTTGCAGCTGCCAAAGCTTCTGCAGCTGCCGCTGCTGACAAGAAATTTGGACAGAAGAGGAGCAGAAATGGCACCAAAAAGTGAGGCCATGTGAGGCTACCATTGCCCTGTTGGCAGCTCACGCTGCTTTTGTTAGCAAACACAATGCAGATGCTTGCATCACATTTTCATCTCCATATACCAGCACAGCGAGCACTGACAGGCACTCGCACTCAAGCACGTGGGGATGACATGTAGCTTCTGGAGGTGCAGGAGATGCAGCTGGTGGTACGCTGTGGGTGTGGGGTCATGCACAATTCAATTCAATTCAGTCTCGTGCTTGAAGCATATGCGTTCTACATATTGGCCTGGATTAGGCTACGTTTGTTAGAGTGAGTATGGGGTGCACATAGACGTGATGCCCTGAGCTGTGCTTCACTGATTGCTCCTGATTATAGGATAGCCCAGTAGCTGGTTGTACAGTTGGGGGTGACATGGTTGTCTTGGAATAGGTTGTGTAAACTGCCACTACCGTCCAAACGCTCATCCAACGCACAGTTCACTGTGGTGTACAGTTACAGGCATGACTCCACAGAATGGCTCGTGTACCAGCAAACAGTGAACTTCCTTTGCACTGTTGAACTAGCAGTGCCAGTGCCATGTTGTGCGATCACGCACGTACCCAAACATGGGACGTTTCTGCCATTCGTAAGTGTGACAAATTTCATCAGATGTTACAGTTAATGCTACTGATAGTCTAATACTGTTACTTGTAATGTTCCACACCAACAAGGCGGTCAACGGGCAGGAAAGCGAACAGCTACAAGGAACTCCCACAAAGAACCTCTTCACTCGAATTCTACTACAGCACCATCGCACAGTCTCTGTCCTCGAGCAGCATCTGCAGCCGCAACCAGCGGACACGTGGCACATCATGTGCGCACACATTGCTGTACCCACCCTCCACCTACGTACTGAAGGTTAGTGCACAGATACAGGCACTCATATCGAGGCATATTCCACTCGCATGTCAAGACACACGTACATTGACACCACAATGCTAGTTGGGAAATCTGGTCACGTCCGTGTTTCACTACTGCTAGCCACGTCGGCACTGCCTCTGCCTATATAGATGGTTCCACCAACGTCCCTCTTTCGCAGAGGCCAACAGTATGAGTGCACTGTGCAATCTGTTATTTTATTGAATTATCGACTCTTGAGTCAGGACGCAAAAAACCCCGTCTGCGCGGGAACACGCTGCAGGATGTCCCAAACCAAAAGCAGCGTGAACCACAAAAAGAATAGAAGAATAAAATCTGGGTGCAGCCCCGTGCTTCTGATGTATGCACGGCAACCAGGCTCGCGTGCAGTGTCAAACATACAAACCCGAAGCCGCTCACAATCAGTCACTGGAACCCAGTGGGAATATGAACGAACACAAACTTGACACGCTTGCCTGCCACTGTCGCAGACAAAGCAAACTTCGTACACTACCAAGCCAGCATCATCAATCACACATGAAGAACGCATCGACCCGAGGGTCTACGCTGTTCACCTCGATGTCTATTTCCTCAGGTGGAACATTCATAGAAACGAGGAAGCAGTTGAATCCTGGGATGTTGGGCCCTCTAGCCACTGCGTTGCATGCGGTATCATCAGCGCAAGCTTGAACACACTCATCCATGTCGATGGAGGGCACTTGGTCGACAACCGCATCACCGCGAGTTCTGTCAAAGCGGAAGTTCACGCAGCCATACGGCGTTCCGCACTCTGCCACAGTGCTAGCTGGCGCACAATCGGTCGGATTTACGATGGGAGATGGAGTTCCTGTGGGGTCTGTGGTTGTGTCTGGGGTCGGTGCTGGGGCCGGCGCTGGGGCCGGCGCTGGGGTTGGTGCTGGGGTCGGTGCCGGGGTCGGCACTGGGGTCGGCGCTGGGGTTGGCGCAGGTGTTGGTGCTGGGGTTGGTGCAGGTGTTGGTGCTGGGGTCGGCGCTGGGGTTGGTGCTGGGGTTGGTGCAGGTGTTGGTGCTGGGGTCGGCGCTGGGGTTGGTGCTGGGGTTGGCGCTGGTGTCGGTGCTGGGGTTGGCGCTGGGGTTGGCGCTGGGGTTGGCGCTGGGGTTGGTGCTGGGGTTGGCGCTGGTGTCGGTGCTGGGGTTGGCGCTGGGGTTGGCGCTGGGGTTGGCGC
>JAUMHD010000389.1:0-20192 GCA_032359135.1 Ulvella scutata
ACAAAGCCACGACCACGAGCCAGGGCACAACTCAGATACTGCCTACTGATTCGCAACCACAGACCACGATCTACAACTCTCTTTGTAATGTGAAAGCGAAGATACATTGATAGTGGTGCGGCACAGTACAAAAAGGCATAGTACAAAAAGAACTAATCGGGAACCACGTCATACCCAAGAAGGGCTTTGGCCTCAACAATAGGCCGCCATGCACATCTTCAGCTTTGCTGTTATTCTACAGAGTACCCCTGATTACAAACCGAAAAGGCAGTGAAAAGGCACGAACCCAGATAGCCGAAAGAAACTCACGGAAAATATCCACCAGTTCCGGTACAGAGTGCATGCATGTTCACGGCATGCAGCAGTAGAACGTTTATATTGCTTGCAACATGGACCTGGTGCAGCAAAAGTAAACTCCCCCACTCCTCGGAGTGCTGAGGCCCATTCCCTTTGAGGTTGGCGTGATCCCTGATACTTTTTATTTACTTATATGCCTTTCTATAATCGTGCACCTTCACGGCGCCAGAATGGATGTGTTGTGCTCCCCCGATATGACTCACCTCATTACAGTCCAACCAGCCTAATCTAATGTAGCCCCTTATACCGGACTCAGAAACGTAGCACAAGGAAGCTGGTACCAATGCAGAAGGCAGCCCATGCATGTGGGATGCATAGCCACTCGGTATAGCGGGATCTAACACTTCAGGTAACAACACGATGTACTGATGTGTGGGGTCCGGCACTGTGTCTGTGGCGGGCGGTTTGCATTGTGCATGCCTAGATGTGTTTTCTGCTTCGTGGTAGGCGTTGCACGGATGCTGGTTGCGGTGCTTTTGCGGTGAAAGATTACATCGATAGTGGCGCGTAACGGATGCACACAAAGCGCATAGGACTAGGAGCAGCTTCAGGAATATAACCTTGTAACCACTAAACATAGAGCAGGAATAATGACACCACACACGGTAGAACCTATCACACACAGCAGCGCCTACCAGATCACAAAGTACGAAAGGCATCAAGAATAAGCTTTTGCGGTGTTGTTGTCCATTTTCGGATGCTCTATGGTGGTGCATGTTTCGTGCACGTGAGCCACACCTCTGTCGAAGTCAACACGCACATGCTACAGACGCTTCCAGACCTATGCTCTTTGTGTGGTACTACTGTGCTGCGCCACTATCGATTTATCTTCCACACACATGCTGCAGCAGGTACCAAAACCCATGCGTTACAGTGTACTGTTTCAAACCCATGTGAAAGCTACCTAGACAAAATTTTCAAACCGATGCGTGTGTGCACTGCAAAAGGTGTACACTACAAAAAGAAATCAGTTACACTGCACACCATCCCACACCCTTTACTCCCTCACCTCCCCTTCCTCTAAGGAATCATCTCCAGATGGTGGAGACTCCGCTTTCGCCTGCACTGAAGCCACGTGACTGAGATCAGACTTTGGTATCACACTTTTATTCTCAACAACGTCGTTTCGTTGCTCCGGAACTTTCGGATGGTTCTGCCCTCCAGACACACCACCAGATGCACCAATACCAGATGCACCAACTTCCGGCTTCGGGCCACCAAGAGCTTGCGCGCCTCCGCCCGGGACTTCGGCGGAACGCGGCGAGTCCGGGTGAGAGGGTGGCGGAGGGGGCGCCTGGGGCCTCCATGCATCATCTACTGGTTGTGCGATCGCAGGCGGCAGCCAGCCATCGTCCCTGGACTTCTTGGCAGCCGGCTCGCCCACGTCCTCGTCTCCCCACGCCACACACTCTCCCTCCTCAAGCTCCTCCTCCGCCTCCTCTCGGTGTCGTTTCGCAGGGGAGGGCTCCGGGGGCAGCGGTGGGGGGGGACCTGGAGGAGCGTGCGGGGACTGTAGCGCGTGCGGCAACAGCGGGGAGGGGAGTTGGGGGTTGGAGGGGGGATGCGGGGGGGGCGCGTCTGCGCTGCGCATGCTGTCACGCATGCTGTCGCTTTTGAGCCGCTTCAGAAGCTTCTCAAGGTCGTCCCTTGCGCGGATCACGCAGATGAGGCATGCTGCAGCAGAGATACAGGTACGGAATGTGGAAAGACTGGTTATGTCAACGAAAGAGTTAAAAGTATTCTTTTCGGGGGGTGTTACATGCAGCGATTCATGATCTTCCGGGGTGACCGAGGTAGAAGATACAACGATTCATGATTTCCCGAAGTGCCCGAGGTAGAAGTAAACGATTTGGCTGCCAGTGGCTGATAAACGCTTCAAAGCTGCGAGGACAAACATGTGAACGAGGCATGGAAATGCTGAAGAGGGTCACCGGTTATTACTGTGGATTGGTGTATGGCTGCCCGCACAGCATGCCAGGTGGACAAAAAGAGTAAACAATAAACAAACAAAATACGGAATAAACAAAAGAATAAACAATAAAAGAATGAATAGGCCATGCACATACCACAGTCATGCGACATTGTGGTACCTACAGAAACATCTGGTTAATATGAGCCTCTGGACCTTACGAACAAAACCGGTGAAGTAAATTTGGTGCTGATGAACAGGTGAATGCTGCTCAGACAGACAGCAGGGACACCTATGTAAGGAGGCCGCACCAGAAAGCTGCTGCTCAGACAGAGCCTCTTCGCCCAGGGACCTGTCATGCTGCGGCCCCACTAGGTTTACAGAGAATGGCTGAGGTGCACCCGCGGCACTGCCGGCCACTATCTTGATCCCTTTCGTGTCGCAGGCGTTCTTGATGGCCGCCAGCGCGACCACAGTCGCTGTGAAACGGCAGTGGGCGCTGCTCAGCCTTGCACTGCACATCGAGCTTGAAAAAAAATCAAGTTTCTCGTCCCTTTGTCACTGATGCATGTGCATTACTTGTACATGTACATCACTGGTAATATGCATGTGCATTACTTGTACATGTACATCACTCGTCATATGCATGTGCATCACTTGTACATGTGTATCACCGGTCATGAAGACACTGCGAACATAGTCTGTTCAAAGCAGAAAGTGCATCCGAAGTGTAGTCGATGCTAACTTCTGATTGTGTATACGTGGAAGGACCTGTTGTGCTCGGGAGACTCTCTGAGTGACCAGCGCTCAGATGCACTGTCAGATGACGGCTTGCACAGTGAATTACAGCAAATTGGCAGGAAACAGTGGTGGTGCTATGAGCGAGGGGAAAGACTTTGGGTTAATGCAATTTTGGGTTTATGATGCCTATTCAATGCCTTTCTGGTTTATAAATTGGTTGACGCTGTGAGGGAGAATTGTCTAAGTACTTGTTAGAAGTACTTCTTTGCTCTCTCCCCCGCGTCCTGTCGATGTTATTCCTTCTTATACACGGGGCATCCAGAGGAAGAATCAGAGCAGGGATACAGATCAGGAGTGGGGAAAGACTAATTATGACAACGAGACACTATCAAGTACTCTTTTTGGGGGGTACTGCATGTAAGTCATGATTGTCCGGCTTGAACGCGATCGAAGATTCTTTATCTGGCTGAGAGTGACTGCCTACAAGGCTGCACACCAGTAGGAGAAGGACTGGCAGATATATAGCGAGCAGAGCAGCTACGAGAGCAACACCTATTGATCAAGAACTGCTGAGCCAATTGCTTGCCGGTAAGATGTGTCTGCATTGTTGGCGGTTCAACACATTTCACTGTGCTGAGAGGGTCAATAGTGATCTCATCCTTGCAGGCTGGTTCTGTCCACTTTGGCTGCTTTTTCAGTTCCAGCTTCTGCTCGATATTTGCAAGCAGGTCCCACTCCCACGCCAGATCAGGCAGATTCATGAAGCCTGTGGAACACAGAACCTTGCGCTCTGCTAGCCTCATTGCTGCCACTAAATCCTCTACAAGCTTCTGCACCAGACAACGCCTTCCCTTTGCAGCATCATATACTTGATTGCTGCATCTTGAGAGCATATCATTGGACAAAGCCATGCAGTATGCGCTGGATGCGGCAGTGTGAAACATATATCTTTGCAGTTCATTTTAGCTGTAGTAGAGGTGTATTCCTACACAGGGACACGCTTATTAGCCCACTTGTAAGAACATGGACACGCTTTCTGTAGTTGTAGTTCTGGGAAAGAACCGGAGTTCTGTCGGAGTAAAGTTGATGATGATTCTTTGGGCATGTCTTGCCATTTGGGTTCTTGCCATCTCAAGGTGCCGATTTGGATGGTTAGGAGAGGGACAATGTGCACCTTCCAAGCTGTATGGAACCATGTCTTGTCCACACCACGACTCTTCAGATGCTTGAACCCCTCCAGCAGCTCCCTTGTTCTTTGCGGACGATTCAAACGCTCGTAGCATGTGCTGGCAAATACGCTTGCTACATATTGGATGGGATTTGGGGAGTTGTGCAGCTTCAGAGCAACGAGTAGAGAGGCTGCTGCGACGGCCTGCGCAACAACGGCAAACATGCTCAAGGATGTTGCATGTAACAAGTAGCAAACGGCTCTAGCTCAATGCATTCAGATAGGTGGGATAATGCGACCGCACGTTTGTCTGGAGGGTGTGCAGGTGCACTTGCAGTCTACATACGAACATGTATCGGAAACTGCAGGGTAGCCGCACCAGTTGATTATTCCGACGTAAAGAGTTCAGAACGTAAAAACGTCTTGTGAGGATGTGTGCTGTAGTAGCAATCCTGGCGCAGGCAGAAACACCGCCCTTGCTGCAACACATTGTGGGCATGATCAAAAGCCACAGGAACGTTCCAAAAGTAAAATCCAGGTTCCATGCAGAAGTATAGTGGACTGAGGCAGCGACAAGGCAGAGAAACATGAGAGCGTACATCTTCATCTTCCCCAGGCACTCACACTGGATCACGCTTGCCTCCCAAAGACGAAAAACTTCACTTTCAGCTGCCATTCCATCATTAATACTTGGAGTACTGGTATAGAACCAACTTCCTCCCTCTGGGAAAGGAAAGTACTTCCTGGAATGGGAACCACTAGTTGCCATTCTCGCCTCTTTCTGGCCTACTGTCAAACGTTACCACAATCCCATATTGTGTATGCAGATAATTGCATACACGGTACATGTCCCACCAAGCTCACGCAGAAGCTTCATTGACCTGTGTCACTCTCATGCCAGGTTTCAGGCGCAAAAAACGTCAAGTGAAACAAACCGGAATCGGAAGTAAGAATTCCTTCGAACAATTTACCATCGTTTCATCTTGTGTGCTGTGATGTTCCACCGGTAGCTCAGAACAAAGCTGAACACCAGAAACCATTCACGACTACTCACGAAATCATAGCTCTGCACGGGTATCTTGCGGGGTGGTACAAAACCGAAAGTTTAATGCATTCCATGTCTGAATTCATCAGGCAGTAGGGCAGGAATATGTCAATATGTCTGGGTATCCCTTGCTTGAATTGCCATGGAATCTTTCACCAGGTCTATTCGGCGGAGAACAAACACCACAGCAGAGAAGCCGCCTCATTCGAATACTTTCCAATCATCACTTGGTTCAGGACTGTAGACGACAGAAGTGATGAAAATCATTGAGAGAATCCGAACACAGATCTGTGAGTCAGACCCACCTGCAGCTGACAGTCCCACCTGCAACAACGCGGACAGCCGAGGCTGCTGCAGATCTAAAACGAACAGCACTGAATGCAGCCAGAACAGTCTACTCACTGTCTGAGTGTTGTGAACATGAATGCAGTTGTGGCCATGCTTCGTATCGAATACATAACAAAAAACACCCGACCGAAAGTTCTTGGAGGCATGGCAGCCTCATCTGTCAAACGCACTTACTTCCCTCGCCCATACATCATCTTTGCTCACAGAACGAAATAGTGACAGAGTTTTGGCGTACAACGCTTAAGTTCAGGCGTGTCACGCTTGGATCTTTCGTCGTCGTCAACAACAGACAGGCAAAGCGCTTGCACGACGGAACCTTGCATGATAGCAAGGACCGTCTGAGATAATATGAGTGGCCCAGATGCCCATTCAGGCCGTAGCTTCAATGGCATGTTAGGCTCAAGCGGCCATCACCGCAGTCCGGCTGGAACCAACCACCACGACAGAGTGGTACGTAGTGCAACATGGCATGAAGCAAGCAAGTACCATTCGATATGGTTGCTATGTTTTGTCTGCTGTACTTTCTTTTCATGCACTAGCTCTCGAGGTTGTGTTGTTGTCGAGGTCAGCAATGCCACGTTTGCAACCTTGTACCTCACGCAGCGCATATCTGCAGCCCGAGAAGATGGATATACGGCAGTCAAAGCAGGAACCAGACGTGCGCAACACGGCCCTTGTTCGCATTCGTCCGGCGGAGTTCTTTGCTCGGGTACTTGCACAGCAGGTTAACTTCTATACTCTCGACACTGCCTTGACGTGCATTGCGATGATACTCCATTCAGCAGCACTCTATCAGCTAGTATACAGCTTCGAAGCATTATGCCACGATACACTCTTTGCACAGCTGACAGCTAAGTTGTGTGCAGTTGTGTACGAATCTTTGTACTTCCCAGCCGGGAAATTACAACGCAAAGAAGCTGTTAGACAATGGGTCAAAGTTGTTGCGCTCAGCCTTTGGACTAGACGAAGTTCTCTTGGGCGCAGACTGTGGACACAGTGATACCGTTAGCGTTTGTTGGTGCGAACCTTGTCATGTGCCCTTGTAGCGTCGTGAACAGTGGTCGCTAGTAGCTTAGCGAAGTGCATATTGTATGATTCGCATTTTCTCTTGTTCTTCCTGCCGGCTGCTGCCTTTCAGATCCAGCAGTGCACTGTATGAATGTACACTTCTCCGTGGCAACACCTGACATGACACAGCACCACACATGCTCTTTTGAGGGCATCCCTGAACGTGCAACCATCCCTGCTTTAGATGCTGCTGTGCGTGGAATGATTGCTATCCGTAGGACTTGCAATGGCAAGATACGATCATTGTTTGGGTTCCCTTAAAACCCAACCCCTGGTTTGGCCCCTGTGTGATGAGCCAGCACCGCAAGTGAAGTACAGGAACTACTGACAGCAATTACCAGTTGTTTAACAGAAGAACGGTCTGGGTTGGTGCATGCCGGCAGAACACTTCTGTTGATGCATTCCGACAGGGCTCTTCAGTTTCATCGAAAGTTGAATATTGGGTCCATCTTCAGGGAGACGGAACCAGCAATGACCCACCCTCATGACCTACCATATGGCTCAAACATGGAGCTTCTGCGCTATCTGCGACTCCAAGTGTTCACGGTGTCTCCTACAGATGACCTCCCATACACCTGTTTCGAGACTGGCACAGGGCCCATGAAGATGTGCACTGCTGTCATCAGTACATCACCCCAGAACAGTGCTTCTGTTCAACTCTTCATGGGTGGAGAGGCGCCCTCAGATGCACCATACATTGAGTCTGTCAACGACGGCAAGGATGATGGATCACTCACGGTTGCAGTGTATCAGAACGACTCCCGCATCGCACATGCAATCATTCCCCTGCATGAAGTATGGGAGGTATGCAATCTTCATTCTGCGAGGACATCGTTGCATGTACCGTCATCAACTGGTTTCCTCAAGGCCTTTCTGAGGCACTGCAGTGTAGTGTTGTCCTTCAATGTTAATATATCCACTGCCTTGCATGGTTGATGCACTTGTATATATATATATATATATATATATATATGTAATGCTTGTTCTTCCTGCTCCTCCCACACATCCTGAGGAGCTCAAGTATGTTGTTACAAAGACCATGGCAGTGTTCGTGCATCTTGGTTCCTTTTTCGCTGCCCGAATGCCAAGTTTCTGCCATAGTTATCACACTGAGAGTGCGTCAATGTGAACTCATGTCATCACAATCACAAAACAAGAACATCAACTGCGAGGAACTTCAACGATTTCCTCTTCTGATGATCCTCAAGGTGGTACCCGCAATGCACAGCAGATTGGCACCTTTTTTGCACTGGCAATTTTCTTCTTTTGCACTAGTGTCATTGCACAGGTGGTGCAAGATTCAATCGACGAGGTTTCAGTGCATACAGGATATTTGATATTTCTGTCTTCACAGGCATCTAATTCTTTCCATCCGATGCAGTCATGGCTTGCTGTGGCTGTACAGCCTATGCGCACTTTGCCTTCAGTCCCTGTTGCCTGCCAGTGTTGGCATGCATGCACACAAAATGTGCGCTCACATCTGCTGTGTCGCTGTAGAAAGTGATGGATCAGGCTGCCAGTGGAGCAGGACTTCTCCGTGCTGGAAGCGGGGCCGGCAGTGCCAACATACCTGCCTATCAGGGCGATGCACAGCATGGAGCCTGGACAGGGGCCAACACACCCTGGCCCAGTTCCCCACTCCCTGAAATCAACCCAGTTCGAAGTGGAGCGCCAGGAAGTGACGTTCTCCACACATTACCCCAACCCGTGAATGCAGGTACTAGATCCAAGAAACGTCGTTTTGTTTTCTTGATGTGTACTGCTATGGCGCTTATCGCACAGCTCGATGACTTTCTATTTTCACGCTACTGGTGCATTAAGTTTTCGCAATGACAGATTGAAGAGTTTTGGATATGCTGAGTTTCATCGAGGGCTGATACGTGCACTAGAGATGGTAATCAATGCTGCTCAGTTGAAGCAGTGTTTTGGTGTGAGAAAAATACGAAAGGTCTTCATCAGCCCGAAGACTGCATGTTCATGCCGGCTTACTGTACTGCAGCTGGAGCGCTTCAGAAAGCCAATGACGGAGAAACAGCAAAGCGGACAGGAATGGCGCCAAAAATGAAGCTGCGGTGCCCATACTGCCGCTCTTGGTTGTCACGTACCAAGGCTCGGCTTCTGTGCAGCAGCTGCAAGCACTGCCATGTATGTCTCAGCATTCTCCGCCTGATATTCACATGTTTTCTTTACAGTCTACACTGCTGGTTCTGCAGTATCCTGATTCTGCTGCCACAAAACCAAAACAAATGAACAGGTATGGTTGCCAATATGGAGGCTTTTCGTTTTTCCAGCCCACTAACATGGTGAAACAGGTGACAGCAGTGTTGAGTACTGGCATAGTTGCCTTCAACTGTTGTCGATGCAGTACAGTTGGTACCCTAGCTATTTGTCGTTGCAGCTTATGGCCATTGTCACTCCAGACAGATTGATGCTCACCTTTTTTGAACACATTTCTCAAGTGTTCCTGCAACCGCAGAAGGAACGCCGCCACCAAAAACGACAGAAGTTTGTAAAGGTACAGGCATGGCTCAATAGAATGGCTCATCTACCAAAAAACGACAGAAGTACTCATTTGCAGGGCACACGAGTATACCGGGACCCCTTCAAAGGGGAACAGATGCTGTCTAGTGCTTTCGAGCAGCACAACCTGCTGGTGCAGAGCCTGCAGACGGACGCACTGCCCAAGCTGGACGGCCCCTTGTGGTGGCTAGCTGCTGATAATGATGGTCAGCTGGTTCTCCATGCTACCCTTTCCGACCCAGGTATACCTTGCCCTTCCTCCACACCCTTGCCTGCCTCACACCGGTAATGGTAATGTCAGTGCACACATCTGCACTGTGTGACCTGCATGTCTCTATGGGGTAACATCATACATGATTGTATATGTTTTTAATGCGACTGCCCATGAGGCTGCAAGATTGCACGCATCTTCGTTTGCCTTTTGTTCGTTCTACACCTGAGAACTATGTGTTGCCTATTTGTGGGTGCCCTGTCAGCTCTTTCCGTTTCGCAGTGTAGGTGTTGTTACCCCCTAAGGATGTTCTATACTTCAATTGTCTGCCCTCACAGACAGCAGTAGACACAGACAGCAGTAGACACAGACAGCAGTAGACACAGACAGCAGTAGACACAGACAGCAGTAGACACAGACAGCAGTAGATGAATAGTAGTATCACACTCTAGATACACAGACTGTATCATTGAAGCCATCCATGCAAGGACAGCTCCTATGTGTGCAAAAAGCGAGCAAGCTACCTGACAAGTTCTAATACACTATGTGACTTCGTTTAGGTCACACTGTTTCATGCCTGCAGCAACGAACAAGCTTGCCGGTGTCATCGGAATACGTCTTTGGAAAATCGAGAATGAGGTCCCATCTGGCTTCCCTCGTCAAGTTGGCGCTGCAACGCCACATGATGGCCGCCACAAGAAGCAAGTAGGCATGCCTCTCCCACTCGGTGGCAGCAGCCTACCTGGCCACCAGGTGCAGCTCACGGTCATGCAGGCATACCGCATCACCATGCAGTCGGTGCTGCGTGCAAGTGGGTACGCACTTGTCTCCCTCTCTTCCTTTCTGCATCTCTGCCTGGGCTGATACCGTGCAGTAAGGTGATCCCGAATATGTCCACAGTGCGTGTGTATCCTCTGCCACACGAGGAAGCCTATGGATTTAAAACTTGACGAAGTATTTGACAGTTTCCAGCAGTAGTGCATAATCTGGAAACCAGACCATATCTTGTCAGCTAGAGTTTTGAGCCTCGTAATACATATTTTTGATCAATGTTGTCACGCCTTGGTGTGGACGATGCATCACGACAGGGGGGTTTGCAGGTGTTGTCCTCGCAAGCTGAACCCTGACGAGCCGTGGTCGTGGCTGATGGGCAACTTCATCCAGCAGCATCGTATCCCCACTCCTTCTGTCCACCTATGCTGGCTGCAGTGGTACTTGCAGGTACCCTCTCATCTCCACATTCTTCACAGACACGTGCTACATCTGTTTGGGCCTTCACTTCCGTTGACCTCATTCATACTGTTACAAGTAGTTGCTGTTGTTGATGTGCTATGGATGCAGAATTGCCCTTGTCTGCAGCACTCCCCTGATGCTGTTCACTCTGAGTTGCAGTCAATTCCAGGCTGCTGGTCTCTGTGATGATAATTGTCCCCCAGGGCCCTTACTACAGTACTTTAACCGAGGTCTGATTTTCCTGTCATCTACTCGACACTTTACTCAAGTGTCATGGCTTGGTGCACCATGTGGGTAGAGAGGCTAGCTTGATTCCCATTTCCTGTGTCGTTTGTGCGAGGTCGAGCTAAGTTGTCATGCGATGATTTGCTGGTACATGAGCCATTCTAAAGCGTTATGCCTGCAGCTTTACACATTTTCCTGTCATCTGGGTACTTGACAAACACGCCCCCACCCCACCTGCCGCTGCAGTTTCGTATGCAGTGCATACTGGGGAATGAAATTTGTTTGATTGTCCAAAATGTTGCACAAATGAAGAGTCACAATGCGGTCTGAGAACCAAATGGACCTGGGGTTTTCCACACATACAAAGCATGAGGCATGTGTCTGGTACAGGAGGACATCAGATCACTGCTGCCGGAGGCTCTGGAACTCATCCGCAACAAGCTGGATGTCCTGCGAGCGTCTCACCTGGATGGGTTTGAGCGCACACAGCTCGATGCCCTGCAGCTCGACGTGTGGCTACCACTCATGTCGTGTCTCCATACTGTTCTGCAGGGTTATCTGTGTCCCCATTCGTCATCCTGTTCAGTGAGTTAGCACAACCATAGCCACTAGAAGAAGCAAACTTTTTTTAGAAAGTAGCAAGTACGACAGTTGGCTGTTTGTACATTCCAGGCATGATTACATGATTTGCAATCCCGTGCACGGCAATGTTGTCTATTAGTGTAGTGACCTGTGGAGCTCTATGTGAAGCAAGCTGACAGTTGCGTTGTGTGCTTGCAGTCCCTCAGGCTCGCAGAGTTTGCTTTCCAACGGTATTACCGACTAGATGGGAGTGGTGACAGGGGGCTGTGCGACCGCTCTGCCCGCACCTGTGAGCGCTGCCCGGCTGCATTGAAGCCTGCTGTGTGCCTCGCTCATCTTGTGAAGGACCTGACCCACCCGCAGGTGCGCACCCAGCTCCTCACATTGTCTATGAGCATGCGTCGGGCTGTTTCTCTGTCTTCTTGTGAGCAGCACAAACAACATTAAATACACTGACATGAGTCAGAAGATGGCATGATGGAGAGACATGACCCAGAAGGAAGATTCTCCATGTGGAAAGATCTCAGAGATAGCCCAGCTTTTCGCACATTGATGCACGTAATACCTTGAATGTGCAGAGGCTGCAAGTATAATCAATAAGTGCAAAAGATAGCATACGTTTCACTGGAATCTTGCAGAATCTTTCCAGTATCATGTGCCAACAGAATGGAAGCCCATGCGTTGTTGAAATTCGGGCAAGAGAGGCAGAACGTGGAGATTTAATTGAAAGGTCACAGCCACAGTGTTACAGTTCTGATAATTAGCCATTAGAGGGGCTGATGTGCAGGACCAAGGCTGGATGAGAGCGCTGCTCGCTGACGCAGCGTCCAATCGTTTCAAGCATCTGGAGGCCAGCTCTGGTCTTCGTGGCGCCTCTGTAGTGCAGCTCGCCGGCCGCAACGGTGGCCTACAGAAAGGCGCCCCCGGCTCCACCAGCTGGGATGATCTCGCTCGCCTCGTTAGCGGCAATCATGAGCGCCATGCACAGGGTCCATACGCACAGGTACCGGCCCAAACTCAAAGGTCATACTCTTGTGGTTGGTGTTCAAAATGGTATTCTAAAACACTGTACGCGCTGATTCAGTTTGTGTTTGAAGGGAGTGCTGTCTGCTATTCGTTTCCCTGCGGTTTCTTTGGTTGGGGTTGATGTTCCATACTAGTCTTTCAATGATGCAACGTCCATTTGATGGTATCTTGCATGGTGTCTGGCACTCTGGTTTAAGCAAATAGTGTTCTGTTGATGCGGTTCCAACAATAAGATATCACGATTACAGCATAAGCCGTTTTTAGCATCATGTCAGGTTTGTGTGCAGAACAAGAAGGCACACGGTCCGCCCGCATTGATCCAGGAAGACTCTTGGGCGCGCCCCCCAGGCCAGCACAGTCATGCCGAGTGGGCTGCATGGCTTGACAAGCACCGCCTTGACAAGGACCACCTCACTGTGGCTCTTGCCACTCTCTGTGACCTTGTCAAGCGTGAACTTGAGGGCGATCTTACGATTCACCGTGAACACGTCCTGCCTGCTTCTGTCATCCTCCCGGTATGCTCTTCCCAACCCACCTGCCTTGTCATACTTCCACATGCATCTCTATCTCTAAACGTGCTGCACGCCCACACGATGCAGCATTCCCGAGAGCCTCCTCGAGAAAACGCACAATCAGGTGCATCTTCATCTACATACTAGACCGAAGCACCCGAAGTTCCAGTAAATGCAGCATGCTGACACGTTCTGGAGCATGGTTAGCATAGTAGTACATTTACATGTCATCTAGTTGCCACTTCTTCACCAACTCATGTTGATTCCAAGCATCAGAACTCGGAGCTTCACTTGCAGGTGGTCACAGCTGAGGTGTACTGCAAGGCTCTGTCCACACTGATCACATACGTCTTGGAGAGGGTCCGCCCTGACCCCTCTGCCAATGCCACCACCACCATTGTCGCCATCGCCAAGCTCGAGAACTACCTGCGCAAGAATGTGTTTGGAGGGTTCGCACGCGAGCAGCCTTTCTCTGCGCACAACCTGCTCGAGGGCACCGTGCAGCGCTGGGTGGACAGCGCTCGCACCGACCTCATGGAGCAGGTGCTTGCCTTTGTCTCCTTCCGCGCACTCTTCCGTCTGCAAGCAATTTTCTGCCACCGACAGACCCACAATGCCGTTGACTTGACTTTGCAGTAGGCAAATGTTGTTAACATCCAGAGGTTGTATACCGGGTACATGAACAATATGAATACTTTTGGGGTTGTGTACATGGGTTGTGTACATGAGCAATATGAATATTTTTTCCGGAACAAGAATGTGACTGCTCACATGCTCTATCTAGCGTGTAAATGAGTAGCAGTTCAGTCCCAGTCCCAGGTACCTTGCATTACGAACATGCTCCAAAGGAAAGGAAGGGGTGTGACTAATGAGACTCGATGCATGCAGCTGCGGGCGACATGCCAATCAGTGGGCAGGCACGGCCAGGCCGCTAGCGCCCCCGCCCCTGGATGCGAACTGCAGGACGCCCTCATGCCTGCGCTTCGCAACAGGTTGAAGCCTTATGAGGCCATTGTGACTCATCTCCCGCTCACCTCCACGCTGGTCGAGAAGTTTGCAACTGATGTGCGCATTTCACTTGCTCCGCTGCGGCCCCGTCTGCGGCCCCGTCTTGAGTGCACTGAACCAAAGCTGCCCGTATCCTGCCGCATTGCTGTAGCTGTGTTTTCTTGATTTGCTCAGGGTGTAGATTTTGAGTTTTTGTAGTATTGTTCAAGCACAGAAGCTGGACCCATACCAGCACTGGATATTGGATCATACTTCAAATTAGAGGTATATGGAAACGCAACAAGTAAATTGCAAGGTCTGAACAGTTCACTCATGAACATTCAACGTTTAGCATGTTATCACCACAGAAGCCCTGAATTCCTGCATTCACGTTCCACATATCATTTGCAAACATGTAAGAGGGCAAGACATACGAAGCGAAGTGAAGAGAGTACTATGACACACTGCAGATCATCCGTGCCGCAATGGTAGAGTCCTGCCGACTGCAAGGCGTCACCCGACGTGGTGGCCGCGGGCCCCGCTACCATGGGGGCAACTCTGGTGTGGACGTCGCCGCCAACATGCGCCGCGACGGCTGGAGCTGGAACCACCCCTCCCGTGAGGCCGTGCGCGGTGGCGCTGGGCTGCGCCGCTGCGAGATCGTGATGCTCAACTCCTTCCGCAGACTCCTCAGCAACATCGCGACCCTCAACAGCGACATCGGTAAGTGGGCGGGCGCCGAGTCCCTCCCCCAGCCCTCCCACCAGACCCGCATCAACATGTTTGCTGGACGGGTGCCTGGCGGGCCCCCAACAGGAATCAACGAGTTCGTTTCTCCTGCTGTCTGCACTTAGTTTGCACATATTCGTTCCTTGCAGCGCCCAGAGCACCACTTGCAGGCGCAGTAGCAGTTGTTCTTTTCACGTAGAATCTGGATCTGTACCGACGCGCCCTCCTGACGATTCACAGCAACTTGTCATATCCATTGATGACTGTATATTAGAGTGTACAACCTGTTTTATGTGACCATGTGCTTCAGGCACACCAGCTATTGCGTCTTTCGCGACTTGCACAAATGTACATCTCTTGCGAAGGCTATTCAGTATCTCATTTTGCAGTATTCCGGTTTCAAATGAATACAATGTCGTAGATCCTGAGAACATCATTTCTTCATGCTGCCAGAAACCGAATGATAAGATTAAGGAAACAGCCCCCAATGCTTCAAAGTGGACTCACAGCTGCTTTCTGTTGCAGCTATGACGACAGGAGCAACATCACACAGGCCGACTTGTACCAGTCACCATCCATGGCCGGCGCGCGCCCGCGCATGGGCACGCCTACGGGTTCCCACGTCAGCGACTACCCCGTCGCTGGTGCTCCAGGGGGCAAGCCTGGCCCTTTCAGCGATGCAGGGTCTCGACCTGCTGGCTCCCCTGGCCCTGGCCAAAAAGGTGTTCTTCCCTAGCGCTGCAATATTCTATGCTGTCCTGCAGAGTTCTCATTATGATCAAATCCTTGATAGGGGGACATCTTGCAGCTCATGTGCAGGGTTCCCATCTACTGCGTCCAGTTTAATATGGCGTCTGACTTCCAAGTTTGCAAACCGGAAAGGTACTGAATAGGAATGTGGTCTGCCATTATTAATGTACAGCCTCTGTTGTGATCCTCAGTGTTTTGAAGTGGGCTCCGGGTTGCGTGATCAATGTAGCACCCTTATCTGGCATTCTGTTGTGGAAGTGTATCTGCTTGTAGAGATACAACATTCCACTTTCGCCTTGTCGGCACCTTATTCTGTGTGCTGAATGTAGTACTGAAGATAAGCAATCTCACCCTTGTGCGTCCGCAGGTGCCCCACCCAGCCCACCAGGGGCTCAAGGCCCGCTTCCAATCGGAGGCCACTCTGGTGACCCTGGCCTCACCCCCTTTGGCGTGAACTTCGCACAGCTCAACCAGGAAGTTCGCCACATCTACTCCTTCGCAGTCATCGAAACTGCAAAGCGTGTCGCCGACGGCATGCTGCGTGAGAGCGGAGGCATGCAGCGCATCGTGGACAGCGCCGCCTCCACCATCACCCCCTCTTTCCAGGCACCGTACGCCGTCGGTCCCGCGCACGGCGACGCGCGCGTGACCAGCGCGCAGCGCCTGCACGACTCCCTGCTGGCGCTCCTCACTGGCACTCGTCGTGTGCTGGAGGACAAAGCGTTTGTCGCGCTCGCCCGCGGCATCTGGGACCACATCGGCTCAGTCGCGCACATGGCTATTGAAAACCTCCACAATGGCGCTGAGGACCCCGTGCGCCCCGCTCGCTGCTGCCTCCTCATGGGGAAGCTGTTTTTTATGTGTAGATGCAGCGCCGTTGTGCCCTTGTGGGGAAGCTGTTTCTGTGTGTAGATACAGCATTCTGTTGTGACCCTCCTGTTGTGACTAGACCACAGAGCGTCAACGTTCTTGACGCCAATGCTCTTGACTTTCTTGGGGGAAATGCTCCCTCAGCCCTACCACCAATGCTCTTGACTTTCATGCCTGGCAGCGAAGTTGCCTGTCTGCTGTGACCGTACAGTGCGGCAGCTCTGTCTGTACCCCTCACCCTTTGCATCCATTTGTGAATCTGTGGCTTGGTGGTCCCTAGAGATTAGATGACAAGGGAAGTTGAATGGTTGTCAAGTCAGCCTTTCTCTGCGGCAGTCAGGGGAGCGTGTGTTATCTACAAATCTCGTCAAGGGATGAACAGGTGAACATGTATTTGAATCTGAGGTACATGCAGAGGGCCTGGCGCACACAGCAGGGCATCGAGCAGATGTTGGCTGATCTTGAGGATTTCTTCAAGCAGGGTCTGCAGTCCTTTGTGCAGGCACGCTCCTCCCCCTTGCTGCTTCCTCATTCTAAACCGATGCTATTGAAAAAATACTTGACCAGATGTGCGGGTTTATCAAGATATGATCCCAGACAGTAAGCAACACAAGCACTGTTTTTCAGAATTAGGGTTTCCGATACAAGACAAATGGTCGACCTCCCCCCCCTCCACCTGAGCACATGCATGCATACTAGTCAACTACACGATTGATTCAGATTTCAACTTATTGCGAGCGTGCTGTCCAATGTCCGCATGTTCGTACATGTTTTACTGTACAACTTTGTTGTCCCTGAACCAGAAATTTTGTGGTCAATTCATCCGGAGATTTAGCACTGTGTGTTGAGGAAATGGCGGTCCTCCAATGCTCTCGCTGCTGCAGGACAGCTCACTGGTGCAGAGGGACCTGCAGGCACCTGCGCGGTTCGCCGCAGCTCGTGCCCTTGTGTCTTCCAACATGGGCTCCAACTCCTTCCAGCCCATCTAGCCCCATCAAGCCCCCCATCTACTTGTTGGAACCTGCAGCCATTGTTAGGTTCCTTCTATGTCATAGCACTGCGTACGCTTCACTAGGGCGCCATGCACAACCCCTCCATTGGTCAATTCGTCTCAAATATAGTGTTGACAGTTCTAGTTCGTGGTTTGCTTTATTCGAGGCGGCAAGGATTCAGCAGCTCCAGTCAGACGCACACTCACTGGCACCGTCTCAAGAAGCCTGGTGAACGTTGTGTTTCCACTTTGATACCAGCACATGTACAAGCACAACCTTGCACAAAGGCACTTACCGTCAAGCATATTTAGCTTTGTTGTCTCCTGTGGCCCGCACACAGCCAGTGGCACTGGAGGCTACTGCGGGGTCTACTTGTGTTCTTCTGTTTCGGAGCTACCATTCGAGCTATCATACAAAGCTGATCATCATTTGCAATTTTGCCGCTGCCCTCGAGCGCTGAGGAGGTTCACTGATTAGCGCGGATGCAGTGCTGCCTGCTCTGTCTTGTGGCTCTAGCTTGAGTGTCCAGGCTGATGATCTTCTGCCAGAACATTGCATGCAAATGAAATGTGTTTGCCATCTGTGTACTACAAGAGCGCTGCAGGGGTGCTGGTGTGTGAGAGCCTGCCTGCTCCCTGTGCAGCCTCTCTTTTATCGAGATGTTTAGAGCCTTTCTGCGTGGAGACCCAACTGGCTGTGATCACCCATCGTAGATTGACTCCTGATATAGATTTTGTCAAGCTGGTAATTTCTAGATGCTTCTAAGCGAAGGTTTTTTCTTGGGCTGGCTAGAGCGCACCTTGTGAATGACAACACCTCATGATACTTGGTGCAGTTCTGTACCCCTGGAGCAAGTTTCCAACAGCGTTAGGGGGCGTTTGTAGGGTTTGATTGCGTACGGTTGTCGACAGCCTGGCAGGGTGTGTTAGATTGCCAATTTCTTCACTCTCAAGTATATGTAGGCACGGATGGGAGCCCTTGCAGCAATTTCAGATTCGTAGAGATTCAGAGTCAGACATGTCAGCTATGCGTAATATGCAGCTCGTATACATCCAGCTGGTCATCTGCAATTGAACCAGCTTGAAGTGCACAGGTTGTGTAGTGCACATAGTCTGACAATGGGCAGCAATATGCCATTCATTGTTCCTCAGCTGCGTTACACAGAACACCAATATTGAGGTCCACCACTGCAGTGTGCTACGTTGTACCTTCGACCCTGTCTCCCACAACTCAATGAACAGAACCAATCAAGCTGCGACATTTTACGAACTACAGCCACACAGAGTCATAGTGGTGCTCTACAGCAAGATGCCCAAACCCAGTGCATGGACAATATACGAAAACCTACAAGTTGCACACCAATACGAAATGCCAAAGGACGGAACTGTTTCATACAGGTGATAGCAGTGCAGGGGCTGGGGTTGTTGCCATTGTCACTTCCGGGCAGTGCTGCATCTGATAGCAAGCTTGGAAACATAGACCACAGCAACCCCTGTCACAGCTGTCACGCCCACGACACCCGCCACAAGCTTCCAGAACGCGTTACGGAAGGTCCTCTGAACCTCAGCCGGCGCCATCCCCCCATTCACTAGTGCCACACTAGGCCGCGGGCCTGGATCAATGAAACCTGCATGCATGCAGTGCAATTACCAACACAAAGTCAGCACATGAGATGATGTCAACATCTAACATAATGCGCCAAAGCTTTTCAACCGCACAGTGCAGGCAACTTGCAAATGCATAGCTTCTGTTGAACACCGCGTGTGCAAAAGCAACACCTGCTATGTTGTTCAACCCAGAACTGCTATGCAGTGAGACATGTCGGTCAGCGGCAGTGAACTACGTTTCATAACAAGTAGTATCAACAAGATATTCAGCAAGATCATTCACAAGACAAGATAATAAGTAACATCAACCCTTAACTAGTGGTCTTAACAAGTAGTAATGAAAAGTAGTCTTGGGTATCCACTAAGTCTTGAAGAGCCACGCCCGCCACTGAGTTCGTGAACTAACCTACCGAGCAGGTGCACCGCGGTGACAGCTGAGAGCAGAGCACATGCATGACTGGTATGCACACAGTAAGAAGGGGTCCGTACGCCGTCCTGGGAACCTGGTCCTGAACAGAAGCATCGGGAGAGCCTCTGGGGCGGCTAGCATGTACAGGAAAGGATTCTTATGGAACTGAGGGTACGCGAAATCATTCATGCTCTTCGCCATGCGAACATATGCACGAGCGTCATGCATGCGGAGCTTCGACCACGCCCGCCCAAGGTCTGCCAGCGCCGCGGCGCCTATTTCGGAGCCGCACAGGGTTGCCACGAGGGTGGCTAGAAGTGCGCTGTCGGCGAGGCCAGAGGTGCAACCGACGCCGATCTGAGGAGACACAGCGTGTGCGGCGTCTCCCACCAGCACACAGCGGCCGATGCCGAGGTGGCTGGTGAACACAATGCTGGGGGTCCTGAATATTGAGTGTAGCAGTGTTAGGTACGCTGTGTCGATGTTATGAGAAAGGTGTTATGGGAATTCGTGAAAGCCGTAGATAAAGAGGAACTCCGACAGCACGCGGCATATTATAATAATCATCATCATCTTCACGCTTATCCCAGAGAGGACGTGTGCCTCGGATTGTGCATGCAAGGCTGTGGGAGAACCAGGCGTGTGCTGGGATCGACTTTCGTGAATGGAAAGACTTTCGTGATGCTGCTGTTGTGCCATTCGAGTGAAGTGGTGGATGCTTTGTGCTGGGTGCTGGGTTGCTATTTGGGTTCATGACTATTTGCTACCTTTTCGGTGTGCAACAAGGCTGTGGGTGGCCTAGGTGCTCTAAGCAGTCGGTCCCTGGACCGGGGGGGGGGGGGGGGGGGGGGGGGGGGGGGGGGGGGGGGGGGGGGGGGGGGGGGGGGGGGGGGGGGGGGGGGG
>JAUMHD010000400.1:0-20186 GCA_032359135.1 Ulvella scutata
CCGGATCAAGAACACCCTCACCCTGCAAGTGAGCATCAGCAGGCTCCCTAGTGCTAGCCTGAGCAGATCGCATGACATAGATTTACAATCAAAAATAAATTTGCAAATTTAACATTTATAACCTTTTCAAGCAAGGAAGAGGGCAACATTGAGAGACCGGACCAAGATCCGGCCCAGTGTGGTGTGGCATGTGGCATGCATGTGTGCGACGCACACCATAGAAGACGGTGCCGAAGCGGCCGCGGCCCAGCACCGACCAGATCTGCAGCTCCTGCTGCAGTGGCTGCTGCGCGCCCCGCCGCAGCTCGCGCTGCATGCATGTGACCGCCTGCTGGATTGCATGGTGCACGTCGCTGTCGCTCTGCGCGCTCCCCCCCGCCGTGCGCTCGCTGCCGCCTGCCTGCGGCGCCACCTGCTTCTCCTGCAGCACCCCTTCCACCTGCGGCTCATGCATGACCTCCATGCATGACCCCACCGTGTGATCAAACTGCGTCGCAGCAGCGGGCTCCGCATGTTCGGCGGCCAGCGAGGCAGCGTGGATGGCTGCATGGTGCATGCCGCCCGCGTCTACCACTGTGGTGGCAGGTGGGGGGGTCTGCAAGCCCCCGTGTAGGGGGCACCCGCGCAGAGCCGCCTCGGCCAGCGCGGCCTCGATGAGTTCGCGACAGCCCCCCCCATCGCCCTTGGGGGCGGCAGCATGGGGCTGCTGCTGCGTGCATGCGGGCGCAGGGGACTGTGCGCTGGAGGATGGGGTCCGATCGATGTCCACTAGTGCGGCGCTGTCCGACCCCTCCCCCCCTCCGGATTGCCCATTTGCGTCTACGTCACATCCAGATGCATGCATCCCATGCGTGTGTGCCGTGTCTGCAGAATCCTCCTCAACAGCATCTTCGATGTAGTGCTGCACCGCCTCCTCAGCGTTCACGGGGGGGCTGGAGGTGGAGCCGCTGCCGGAGGGGGGGTCAGCGGCGGGGGGCAAGCAGGTGGCCAGCGGCGCGCTGCGGTGGCAGGGGGCGCGTGCGGCGTGCACCCCCCCCTCTGCACCGCGCGCGGCCTGCTTGCCGCGGCTGCATGGCGGCTTCTGCGGCTGCATGCGGTGCTTGCCGCTGTGCGCTGCCGCACGGGAAGAGTCCTTTAGCCACATGTGGAGGGCGTGAGAGGCCTGCTGCGCATGCTGCCCCTGCTGCGCAAACACGTTATTGTGCATGCCTTCCAGCTGCAGCGCATACAGCGAGTTGGCGTCCAGCGCCGGCAGGTCCTGCGCACCACCCCCCCCGGCCCCCGCCTCTTCCGGCTGCTTCAGGACCTCCTGTTCGGGGCCGTGCGGGGAGGATTTTGCACGGCTCTTGGGTCTTGTAGCAGCCCGCGGCGAGCGCTTGCTCTGCTTCCTTGCCCGCGCACCCTCCGCCTCAGGAGCCGCTGCAGGAGCCTGTGGGGGGCCCACGCCTGGGGGCACATCCTCCGCGTCCACCCCCTCCACTCCGCCGACGCCGGGGACACCGTGAGAGGCCTTGCCGACCGGCAAGCCGACGTGCTTGCCCGAGAGCATCTGCTGCGACGCCGCCGCTGCGCCCAGCTGTGGCTTCAAGGTCGATGCATGCTGCCCGGGGGGGCCCTCTGCACGCTGCCCCCTTGCACACGCTCCCTGGCCCGGCTTCGCAGCACCTGCACCTCCCGGCTGGGAGGGGAGGGCGCCTGCCGCGTTGGACGCCGCCGCCGTGGCTTCAAGGTCGTTGGGTGCCGCGCAGGCGGGCTGCTGCTGCATGCATGCTGCCACCTGCTGCCCCTCTTGCAGCCTGGTGGCCACGGAGATGCCGCTGTGCTGTGTGCTGGCGTGCAGAGCGCGCGCAGCAGCGTGGCCGACGGCAGGGAGGGGCAGCTCGGAGAGGAACTGCGCCTGCAGCGTGTCCGCGAGGCTTGTGTCTTCCAGGGTGCTGATCAGCTGCATCAGCAGGCGCTGCTGGGGGCTGCTGAGCATGCCGGGGTGCTGCCCCGAAAGGGGGTCTGCGCGATGTGCGGGGTTGATCGGCGGAGGCTCTGCTGAGGGGCGATGTGTGCATGCGTTGGCGGCGCTGCCACTCCCTGTGCCATCCTCGCTGCTGTCTCCGGGACCTGACCCCGGGGGCTGGGAGCGGGTCTGGGAGTTGGGGGGGTCTGATGAGAACTCACGGGATGAGGTGGGGGCCATGTTGGAAGCCCCAGTTGAAGGGGGGGTGCCCGCGGAGGTTGCGGCATCGCCACTGCGCACGCTGCTTGCTGGGGCCTTGCGCAGAGGCAGCACCTGCGCGGCTGAGGACAGGACCCCTGCGGCCACTGCGCGCAGGGGCGGCGCCGGTGCTGGCAGAAGCCACATGATGCATGCGGCGCAGGCGAGCAGTATGCAGCCTGCATGCATGCAGAACCTTATGAGGAACAGCTGCAAACGCAAGTGAATGTGAATATGTGACCACAGGGGTCTGGCATGCATGCTGTGCGGTGCAGCAGGCAGCCTCTAGGCTACATGTTTCGGTCGCAGATGAGACAAGGAGCAGCTCATCCAGCATGCACTGGTTCATTGCCAACTGCCAAACCTTGACGTAGACAAAGAGAGGGGAGTCAGACAAAGCAAGTGCATCAACCTCACAGTGAAGGTGGTGGTCGCACCTCCAGCCACCCCCCTCACAGCCCGCAAGCCTAGCCACATGCATGCAGCGCCAGCCCTATGCAGCCAGGACGCGCTGCACCCCCAGACACGTAGCTGCAGCACCGGTGCTAGATCTGCATGGGCGTCATGCATATTTGAAAACGCGGCTGCTGCAGCGACCTGCCCCTCCCACCCCCACACCTCCCGCTCGCCTGGGTGGGCGCCTGCCATTGCAGTGGGCGGGGTGTGGGTGGAACTGAGGGGGGTACTGCTGGAGCCCCACACGAATGTGGCTTCAAGGGTGACAGCCGCGCACGCCCCCGCATCACCTTCGTGTAGCCCCCACGTGGCAGACGCCACCTCAGCCACCCACGAGCCATCCCCGTAGCATGACCGCTGCGCTGATGGGATCGCGCTGCAGGTCTCGTGTTGTGTAAGTGATGCATGTGCGGCATGCATTGATTCGCTTGTTGAAATTGCACCTTCAAATGCCTCCCACTGCACAAGCAGCCACTGGTCAAAGGGTGCAGATGTACACCGATGTGCGCGCACAGCTGTGCATTGCCAGCATGCAAGTGGGAGCATCAAGGCCACGCTCGCCGCGATCACAGACGAGACTCGGAGCAGAGCACATGAACGCTGCGCAGGCGTGTCACAGAGGCAGTGGGAAAACGGGGCTTAAGAGCAGCGAGCGATACAAGCATGTTCACATAACTAGTGATGTGCTCCTGTGAGGGGCACTTGTGTGCTGTTTATTTACGGCCCTGAGCGTATTTACTAGGGGCACTTGTGTGCTGTTTATTTACGGCCTTGAGCGTATTAACTAGGGGCACTTGTGTGCTGTGTATTTACGGCCTTGAGCGTATTTACTAAGCCCTTTTGTGCTCCCCTGGGGGGCACTTCCCTGGGAGCTATGACATGCCCCCCTCGCCCGGGTGCTGAGGCTGCTGTTCACTGTGAAGCATGTGAGAAGGGGGGCATAGGGGCTCACCGAGTCTTCCACTGCCAGCAGGCTCCGGCCCAGCACCACCCTGGATGTCGGTGCCCCCCACACGCACAGCGCTTGCCTGCGCTCATGCCGAACTGTGGCTACAGGTGCGCTTGCGTTGTGGCCGCATGAATCATCTGCGCATTCATGAGCTGCAAGGCGTGGGGGAGTGATGTGGCAGCTGAGAAATTCCAGCCGGGCCGCATGGGACAGGTGCACGTTGCATGGTTGGCTGTGTGCATGCATGCATGTGGCGACGGCGCCGCCGTTGCAGTGTATCTGCACGACCGTGGCTTCTGGGACCACCAGCAAGGAGGTCTGGGTGAACAACTCCACCGGCCTGCACGTGCATCATACTTGGCGTGGAGCTCGAGACTTGTTAGTGCAGGGACAAATGTCCAGAGATGTATGACAATGCATGGCATGTCAGTGCTAAGGGTGGTCCGTGAAAATGTTCTGTTCTCTCATCGCGTACGCCGCAATCATGTTTGTCAATGCTACAATCGCATACTCCTCGGTAAGTACAGGAAGCTTAAGGTCGGAAAACATGTATCACGTTCCACAACTTGACAAAAATCTTGGCTAGGGATATGCCAGAACCGATATTGATGAATCGATACACTGATAGAGCGGTAAAATTGGTAGTATCTCGTCTGCCCGATACTTCGTCAGGTACATCAACCTTCGGACGACTTCGTCCTTCGAAGGAATACAGCGCTGTACATCACAGCACTTTACACTCTACGCGGTATGCTTGTATACATCGGTTGTATCTGCCCATTTTGATACCCGCGGTCCCAGGATACAGTTGGTTGAGTTGGTTGAGACTAGAAAGTGTCTAGCATCGGTTCTGTCACAGGTGATACTTGGGGCCCAATAGGATCCTTTTCTTGCAGCTATGACTCTCTCCATTACTGTGTGAACATTAGGCATTGCACCAGGCAAAACACACATCTTCGAATTCTGTTGTATGAGCTCAGAATTAGCATTGTGATTGGCCCCCTTATGTACATATATATATATATATATATATATATATATATATATGTGTGTGTGTGTGTGTGTGTGTGTGTGCGTGTGTGTGATGAGAGTGTTTCATGCATACATAGACTTGTATTGAGAATCTGGTGAGATTCTTGCATTGTTTCTATCTCAGACAGAGGATGCCGAGCAAGCTTGACCACATCAGTAGACACAGCAGCAGACAGATTGACGTGATGCAAGGACAAGGACTGATTGGGTCACATACTCTTCTTGGGTCACATACTGTTCTTGTGAACAGGGACAGTTGCTGATGCTGACTGAGGGGCCATGTTGTTGCGACTCGCACATCGCGTGTGTGCACATGTATCCGTATGGATGAAGTCTATGTGATGACTTGTCTGCGTGATGGAAATCTACCACAGGAAACAACGAAATTCGTACATTTGATTAGATAAGCAAAATGTGATGTACGGACGGTTATGTTGGCGATATGTTGGGTCGCTTGGGACTCTGGGTCGCTAGAAAGCTGCCATCTATACAGGCAGCGTGCTCGCTTCTTGAATAGTTCTATATTCATAAATACATGATTCTCTGATTCTGTGCCATTATCTGAGCGCGACGTTCTGACAACATGAGAGCACCTGTGAAAGCATTAATGAAGGCACCAGACAATGTGTCAGTGCATGTGAGGATAACGGAGCAGAGCAGATCGTTTTACAGGAGTGTTTGGGTCTGTCTGTTTACTCCCTGTTGTCTAAAAACATTGAGACACGGTCAACTTTCTGTCATGATTCAGATTGAGCGTACAGCTCTTCTCACAGTTCAGTGACCACACATGATATGTACGGTGGTGCAAGAAAATTAAACAACAGTGCAGAGGGCCATGCAACGGGCGAAAATTAGTTAGGCTGTCGTGGCATCACTTTGCGAGCAACACAACTCACTAAACAAGGACACAAGGGGACATGTACCGCCTCACCTAACATACATATATAAAAGGCTACGATGAATTCGCTGCACAGTTGCGAGAGACAACGGATGGTGTGAAGTGGTACAAAGTCTGACTGCGCATTTCGCATGCAACAGACACCTCTGTCGCAAACCGATACCTTTGCACGCAAAAATCACGTTGATGACAATGATTCGAATGTAATCACTCGTTATGTTGTTCTTTGGCTGACAAGGCTGCAGTATATTGCAGGGAATCGTGAGCTGCGCACCGGTTCATCGAAGAGACCACTTGAATGCAAATCGAGGGCGAAGGCTCATGAGCAAAATTGAACCTCAGAATGCCCTCCAGCTGTTCGCCGCTTTCCACGCGGACGCATGGGACCTGGTGGTTCGAGCCGAGCGCCACATTCCAGCTTGTGGCCAGCCAGAACACTACAGCCACAGCAGAGCACGCCAAACTAACCATTCAAGTCAAGTTTTTAATAGTCCAGGTAACCATGCGCTGCTAGCTACAAGGTTGGTTACATAACCGATATCCAGGGAAGACAGCTCCAGTATGACAGCTGATGTGTGACCCTACAGAACTGTACTGGCAAGCATCGAGCGCAGACTTTATTGCAACCGAAGTATAATGCACTCTTGTGCGCTCCTGTGTCAGAAGCTGGCGACATGCTGCTGAATCTTGCGACATGCGACGCCGCGACGTGGAATCAAGCGTGGGTGGCATTCACATGCACAAAATATCAAGACCCATTAGTGTCCAGGCGCCGAATTTATCTTATCTGTTCTCCGCTTGTATTTCTGCTGCTGCTTGATTCTCTGGAAAAAGCTGCCCTCATCTACTTTCCTTGGTTCAGCTAAGGCAAAGATGGTGGAAGATCCAGTCTCAAGCTTCAGACCATAAGCAATAATACCTTACTTCATTTTTGTGTAGCAGGAAGAATATTTCAGCGTTCATGCTCTGTCTGAGCAGTGTCCTCAACTTCTTAAGACATGATGCCACCTGTGCTGTGGACAGGCCAAAGGATGCGTTTACATGCCACCTAGGTCAAAGGATCCATTGCTTGCACAGACACTGAGACACAGAAGAAATCTTATTTGTACTTCTTTCCTGTCGTAGATCCGGAGATATGATGTACTAGGGGTACTTTGGGGCCACCCCTAGCGCTCCATGGTGTACCTCAGACATGACTTGCGATTCGCTGAACGTTAGGCAGCAACAACAGCAACATCCTGGAGTCTATACACTCTTATGAGATGCTTGTCATCACCGCTGCGAGTTGAGAGGGGTGCTCCAGAACGACGAGCATGGAGACAGAATGTGGGCCGACTCCAGACTAAGTCAGTTTGAGATTTGTTTTCACACTATCATTACGAGCTGATGTCATCACTCATGTTGTGAACAGCCACAATAAACTGAACCAGCCTCACAACTTACAACGACACCTGCTAAAGTTGAGAGAAACGTTGCGTCGAAAATCCCAGCATTACCACAGCACGCACCCATTCACCACTTAGTTTAGCTATCTCATCCTTGCCTACAGAGTCGAACTCATGCAGCGCACCCACTGCACTAGCACTACAAGCCATCAGCAGATCATGCATAGCGAGCAACTGGTGACAACCGGTTGTGCAGTGTGATCAGCCTCCCCCACTCCCTCTCGCCAGGCCATGATGACCTGCACAGCCTTTTGAACGATGTGCAGCAGAACTATGCACTGAAGAAGCCCAGAATGTGCCGAGAAATCTGCTCCTGGCTGTCTCGAACACAGTTAAAGTACCCTTTTTGGTACCTTTGAAATCAACACCTTCAATGACCCCTTTCGCTACCTGATATCTTGAAAAACTTTTCGATCAAACAAACAATTGTACGTCGTTTGGACTGGAAGACAGGGAATATATGGTTTACAAGTGACCTAATAACAACAAGACACATGCAAGCGAAAGCACCTGCTCAGATGAAAGGACGAAGCCCACAACCGGCCCACGAATAGCAAGTGAAAAAAAAAAAAACCATGCTGTAATGCGCGACAATCAAACTTCTTGATGTCTTACCACTGTCTGCCTTTTCAGCTTGTCAAGATCTTGTTCTGTGATGGTCATATGCATGGCTCGTCATGCTGCTACGGGCATGCCAGTGGCCTCATGCAGATGCCATGGCATCTGCAGCGACCTCATCTACACTCGTGTGGAAGGGCTGCCTGCGATGCGACTAGTGGAACTCAACATTGATGATGCAACCGCTGAAAAAGGTGTACGGTACAGCTGAGGAATGCTAGCTTAGTTGTCTGATTCCGTGAGGGCAGGAGGTCATACCTTGTCGTGGTCGTGCGGGCTAGGCACTACTAACTCTGGACAAGGAGGTCAAAATGGTTCCCCCCTGTGTACAGCAAATTCACAGGCAGTCGTCCCTGCCGGCCTGCATTTTTAGATAAGTACTTCTCTCCGAATTTGGCAGTGATCTTGAAGTTTTGCTGTGCTGTCCTGCACATATGGTTCGCTTGCACAAACATGTGAGAAACCCCAGAATTGCCTGTTCGGTGTGTTGTAGAACGTGAAGCGGAGGAACAGAGGTTTGATTCTAGACGCTTCAGCTCACTGTTGCGTGCAGGTGCAGGTTCTGGTGAAGCAAGCAGGCGCATGTGCAACTATGAGAGACCCATTGCATGCCACAAAATGCTGTTATAGAGCGCCGTGTGCATAGCTACAGCCAAAAGTATGCCACACAAACAATTCTATAGGTGTCAGCCACTAGCTACGGTGACATTAAACAGTCTGCAAGGTGCATCATGTCGAGCCGCGCAATCCACTCAGTGCACCAGAACACCTGAGGATACGTAAGTAACACTGTGCCTCATCAGCGAAAACACAAGTAGTCTGAAATAAGCGCACTCTGCCTTAGACTCATCTGTAGCTGTGTATACGAAGATGGGGATCTTCAACATCTTGCTAATCACCATCATCTCTACTTCCCCTGCATGTGTCAGAGCAGAGTGACTCGTGCACGGCCCCAGCTGGTTTGGTTTCAGTTGGTTAGGCACTATCTAGGAGTCTGGTACAGTTGGTGGGGCTCCATACCTCCCCAGAATGTTGGCCGGGCTAACTGAGAGCAGTACTGCCGAATGTCACCATATCCGTACAATATCTGCTTTCTCGCGTCCGGAAAGTCTTTACTGCGCTGAGATGTACGGCACAGAGCTTCATGGCAAGCCTGTCTCAACTGCTCGGCCTCCTCAAGCTCCTCTCTCGAACGCAAATATATACCTTTGTGCAAGGCTAGAGACCTGACCTGCAAGGCTCCACACAATCAACTGTCAAGGCGTTTGTAACTCGTGATGCCTGCACCCGGACTGCTCCCCTCACAGGACGACATCCAGCTGACCTGTTTTGAGAGATTTCAATTCGCCCAGCTATGTGCCCCCAAGCAACGCCATTGGGTGGGAGATGTAAGAAGCTCCAGAAATCTACTTCATACGTGATGTCGAAACAGTTGCTGCATGTCTATGCTGGATCAGAAATCATTGTGTCAGATTCCTGATGAGAGGATTCTGGAGTGCTCACAAGAGGTGCACATGCTGTGCTAAGACACAGCCCTAGTGTGTGAAGCAGTTGAACTTCCAGCATCATCCAAGATCCTTATCTCGTACTTTCTGCGAGTTCAGAAACAAACGACTGCATACCAGTTCCAGGAGCACACTCATCCGCACGGGTGACGCCAATACCATACAAGTGGTCAACGGGCAATTGTCGAAGTCTGCTTAAATTGCATGCCTGGTAATATGTGGTGTGGCAAGCTCGTTTGGAGTGCTTACGTGCAGCAAGACTCTAGAACATAACTCTGGAACAGGTACGCCAAGCGTACAGAGTGAACAAGAACAAAGCTGAGAGAAGGAACAGGCTTACCGTGGCACGAAACATGCATCTTCCATCACCGATGATCTTGTGTATCTTGAATTTGCCATCGGCCGCGTTCTGCACGGCAGCAGATGCGAAACTGGCACCTATGCTGGCCAACCCCGGTACAGGGAACTGTTCAGCATTCTCCAGAGTAAAATCCTGTTGAGAGGGTATCCCTGAAACAGCCGCACATGGCGTCTTGCTGTCTGACGAAGCCAGCACCGCCTGTCCAGCTCGCCAAGGAATGGGATTGAACCGCATATAAACAGACCGCAGACAATATGAAAAGAGACCGTGGTGGGCCTGTGGTCGAGTGCTTGTATCAGGAGTGATCTCGCCCGGTCCTTACTCGAGGTTGTAATTCATGAATTTTCGTGTGACAGCCCACAACACCTCGACATGCAGGAGTACGTTATATGATGTGCTGAAACTGTCTCGAATTCGCTAATGTGCTACTACTGCATGAGAAGTTTTGCAGGTGAGGACACTGAGGGTGTGGCCAAAATGACGAGTTTCCAGATATATTTGTTGGTGACCACAAATTTGAGACGCAGGAAAAGTGCTGTGCTCGCCCACTGTAGCTAGCAAATACTCGGTTGAGTATCTGAGCTCAACTGTGATGCTTTCGGCTCATGCATGCCTGTTTATTTGCTTTGTTTTGCTTCCCAGAGATGGAGCAACGCCGCTGTGTCGGCTAGCTACTAGCTGTAAACGATCATGATGCACTGCCCCTTCGAAAGCAGATAGTCCAGCTTGGGGTTGAAAAGTCGCACAAGATACGTTGACTGTGCATATCGATGGGCCAGTGTCATGTGAGAGTGTATGTATAACAAGGCCATGCCGATTTTCGGTTTCGGTAATTAAGCTTCTAACTGCAGTCGCATGTGACCACAAAAGCCTCACAGTCCTCCGAAAGCCAAGACGCTTGCGCTTTCACTCGTGGCCGATACTACCGTTGAACGCATGCAAGAAGGCTTGGTAGTGCAGTGCATGAACTTTCGTGGCCACCATCGTGTTAAGTGGCACCTGGCCGGCCCATCATCTTGTACACGCACACGAAGACTAGTATATAGCAGTGTGAATTGTCTGCGATCCTGACTCGGCTGTATTGTTCGTGATCAACTTGTGCCTGATTGCCGGCTTACAGTACACAGCATCCATCAACTAGTCCCTATTCTGCACATTTTGCCTGTCTAGAGAGCATCAGGCATGGACGCGTAGAAAATCAGATTCAGGATGCAGCTGGCAGGAGCGAGCAGAACCTCTCGAGCAACTGTGCTCTCAGGTCCTTCCAAGTGGAAGCGCGACTATCACAGTCGCCTGGGCACCGCTACCAACTTGACATCAACGACACAGCGTAGTGAATTGAACCAGTTTGTGAGCGTTGCAGTTGCTGCTCTCAGTCCGGGGTGTGCCACCTCAGCATGTGCTAGGTCTATCGTTTGGACGGGCCAGTGCCCATCGGCCCAAGCTTGCTTAATTGCTTGCTTCGCGCCGCTGGAATGGCACAAGTCAATCTCCTGCTATTGCGTTTGTTGTGCCTCATATGGTCACTCGCCCACAACTGTCACTGGAGAACGTGACCAACACTTGTGCAGGTCAAGTCGTAGTCAGGTCGATACTCCAAGTGTTGCCAAGCCTGTCAAGGAGGCTGAGACACGTGTCTTGCGCCTGGAGCAGCTGCTTTGCCTGCGTAGGTTGTACAGAAACGTTGTTCGAGCGGAAGCATACCACCGCGCTACAGCGAATGTGTACATTCCTGTTTCGGACGCAGAGTGCGCCGAGTTTGCGACTGACGAGGAGCGGCAGGAAGAGCGGGAGTCTCGGCGGTCTGATGCTCTGGACATTCTAGCAGACATGGCAGTAGTCAGGGAGCAAATTCAGGTGCGAATATCTCCATTCAAGCGCTGCACAGAAGAGACATCCATCTACCATCTCGAAGCATTGTATATTTCTGAGTCTCCTGACGCTTGATGAGTTTCCATGTCCAGGACTCAGGCTCTCGTGCCCACAAGGTGCAACGCACTCACTATGACCACCACGTGTTGTTCATTCCACGAGATAACATGCTACTGAACGTCTCAACCACAAGGTACAGAGAAGTCTCAGCATTTATTTCATTGTCTTGTCCTCGGGATCATGCCATCTTGCCCCATTGTGCAGGCTACTGCACTGCATGCTACTGTGTGTCAACGTACTGCATGGCAACCGTATGCCCATGCAGTTCTTTACTAAGTGAGTAATTGATGCAGCCTCTTGTTCCAGCCTATCGAGATTCCTCTTGACAGAGACGTAATTTTTTAATCCCTGTGCATGTATCCATAGCATCTGGTGGATGCTTTGTGTTAGTTGCTTTTGGCTATTTGGGTTCCTGCCTTTTCACTACCTTTCCGGTTTGTAAAGAAAATCCATAGCATCTGGAGCCCTCCGACTACAACAGACTGTTCCTGTAATACATAACTCGCTGATGATATCACATAATTGAAGTTTCGCACAGCAGTTCTGCTTGCAGGCAGATGTCAAGGAGGTGATCCCACATACAGCACTGCTTTTCACACCTGATGTCGCTGAATCGGCGCCTTCCAGCTCCATAGTTCCTGATTTAAGCCAAGGGTTAAAGCAGAAGGAATCTTTCGCGGCACCAGAGGCAGCAGTGGGCACAATGCAGCTGGAGCATGCAGCACAAGTTGCAGCTCAGCTGGAAGCACTGGCGTCCAAGGCAGTCAAGAAGCTCATAGAACGTAGCAATAAAGAGCTGGACATTCTGGCCACGGAATTTGAGTTCCAGCCACAGCAGAAAATTCTTGCACGGGAGGTTCAGTCTCGTGCTGTCCAGGTGTGCTCCTCTGCAGCACTGAAGCGCGTGTCGTAAGGGTAAGGGCTGAGATGTAGTATGTGGCACTGTTACGGGATTGAAGTGAATGATCTGCTTGCTCAAGTTCTGTGAGCGTATGGCCACAGTCTTGTTGCGTGCTTCAAAGGCTTGGCTTGCTGCTGAACCATCTGTGCTGAGCTAGGATACTCTTGTTCACAACATGCGCAACGTGGAAGTAGACAACGCACTAGCCTCCAGTAGCGTATGCACACTTGGTGAAGAGGAGTGTCTGATATTTTGCCTGTAGATTTTTGTTGTTCGGAAGGCAGCTGATTTCAGGATGAAACCAACGTTCTGTGTCACCAGGCGTGTTCCTTGGATTGTACTGATGGTGCTTGATTCTGGTATGAAACCAATATGGTCGTGGGATGTGTGAGTGTGTTCAGTAATGTGCACAGTTTTTTGCATCTCCAGTGAGGATCAGACAATGGTACATGCAAGCATGTCCCTGTGTTCCCTAGTCATCTTCAGAGCCAAGTTCAAAATCAAAGCGCAGGCTGGGAACATGAAAGTCTACAGATCATAGCTACAGAGAAGAACGACACGTTGATAGTCTCACAGCACGTTCATGCCGGCGCATCGACAGAGTGACAGTATCATAAGAAAATCAGCATTTCAATCCCTTGGCTCAAGGCAACAGCCATTGCAGATGGGATCTGGCCTGTCAGTTGGCGCCAGCACTCCAACAAGGTACCTAAAGGGCTCAACTCCATCACGAGCCACAGTAGCTGCAGCACGAGACTTTGTGAAGCAGAGTGGAGTCAAGGCTGCTCTGAGGGTGTCTCGTTCTTATGTAACAGACTTCTGGGCCCGTATCAATGGCCTTCGCCTTTCCACCGCACCTGACTCTCTACCGTTTGGGATGCCGATGCCATACGGACAAGCAGGTGTGTTCGCCGTAAGCTCCTGTTGTACTGGGGATGCCTGCGTAGCACAGCATTCCTTCCATTTCCATGCCATGCATCGATCATTACACATCGAACACTATGCATCGATCTTGAAACACCATGCGGCTTCTCCAGATGTTGTGCCTCCACCAAGCCCAAGGATGGTGCTGCAGGTGTGATCTGGCCGCGTGTGCAAGCTCTTCAGGAGGGAATCACTGATCTAGAGAGGCACCTCAAGGAGAGCAGCAAGGCCCGTGAGCAGAGGGTGAGGCGAGCACCCCTGGAGCTCAGAGCCACGATGGCCTATGAAATGCAGGTGCTGCTCCCCTTTAAAGTGCTGAAAAGGCGGCTGTCGGAACAAGCTCCAGTACCTCGTGAGTGAATTGAATCTACTGTTCACTGATGTTCACTCTTGTGAAGAAGCAAATGATTGTGCAACTCCAGTAGCTAGTGTTGGTGCTCGGTGTTGGAACTCCAGGAATGCCAGTGGCACTCCACTGGTTCTAGTAGCCGTCTAGTAGTCCTAGTAGCATTTCAGCACTTCTCACACCTCCAGTAACTTCAGCAGTAGCGATGCATTAGCTCTTGGTCAAAGCGCTCTTGTCAACTCATGATCATAAACAGATGAACGAGTTTGTCATGCGTTCAACCACTGCAAAATTCCTCTTTCAAACTGCATGCGTGTGAAGTACAACTTGAAGTACAACCCAGCAGTGCATCGGTTTCAAATTCACTGCCACAGTGTCTCACACTTCACAGGTGCACCTCCTCTGCGAGCTACGCTGGTTGTTGCAGTAGTCAGACAATGGTGTCAGTGCATTGCAGCACCTGTAGATCGTTGATGTAGGTGCTTTTGGCTGAGCTGTGCAAAGATGGTCAGCGGTTGCCAGCCTTGCAGAATAGTCTGCAGCTCACATCTGCAGAACCCACTGCAACAGTTTGCTTCTGCAGTACTTCCAGCCACTGGCAGCGTGCCCGAGGTGTTGCAAACACCAGCATTGATAAACTGTTGAACTTGAGGGGATGTTGTGTAGGACATGGACAGAGATGTGCTCCGGGTAGGGCGGGAGCTGGCACTGTGCACATTGGATGTCCAGCTCGATGCATTGTACCTGACGCTCGAAGAAGAGGTCAGGCAGTTCCTGGATATGGAGGCCGGATCTGAGCTCACAGGACAAGAGCCTGCTGCTGTGCTCGCACAGGTGCTTGCTGCTGTACTCTGCGATTGTAGCACTTCTTTCCCAACGTTCTGTGACTCGAATCTGCATTGTGTCCCATCCTTACATACATCATGCTGACACAGTAGCATGTCGTATAAACGGCCATCTGTGTCCCTTTAACAGGGGAACAGATTAAACTGTGGGCTGGATAAACAAGCGCCTTGTCAATGTATGAGAGATGGTGGGCCCTTGTGGACACCGTGCACACACCAGGGCTGGATAAAGGAGATGGTTGTGTACGGATGAGTACGCAGAGATGATGGAGTACTGAAAGAACTGCCCAGGATGGCGCTGTACTGCAAGCAACTGAACGAGATGATGCTGTACTGCTGTCTGATATGGATTCACACGGACCATGTCTATGTTGCTGTATTCACGCCTCGATACTGCAGATGGCGCGTGGAGGGTAGGGGGTCTCACAACCATTGCAATGATATGCGGAGAAGTGAGGGGAGGTCAAGGAACACCACAGAGTGCAATGAACGAGGGGTGCCTGCATGCAGGTGGCACCGAGGCGGGGCTCAACTGAGGAGCTGAGTGTGCTCATTGCGCAGTACTCGCTGCTGGTGCGACGGCAGGCCGCTCTGCGAGACGTTTTTCAGGTGAGATTTGCCTCGCTGCAGGGTGTCACATGTGCTACATTCTGCTGGGAGATCTCCTTTGTGAACATGCCTAAAACTCATCCTGCCTTCACTATTTTTGGCGTATCAGGGTACAGAAATCTTGACAGAGTATGAAATCCTGAGCCATCTGCCTCAGTGTCCAGCAGCCCCCAGTTGTTTTATGTGTGCTTAGTCCACTTGTAAATGCCCCTGTGGGCATACCACGCTACTTTCTAGAACCTCCAGTACGTCTTCCTCCTCTGCTATGAAGGCAATACAGTGGTAAGAGTTGGAACCTCAACTGACATCCCAACGAATGGTGATGCGCAACCCTTGTGGCCGGCATGCAGCGCCAGGAGCAGCGGCTAGCATTGCTGATGCCTGCTTTCGATGAAGAAGTCCGACTGCTAGCTGGCCAGATCAGCGAGAGCCGCTTGCGCGTGGGAATCCCAGATCAAGATGTGTTTGGGGGTTCTGGATTCAGCATGCGGAAGCTGCAGCTGCAGATACGGGATGCCTCTGTATCTGTTCGGGATGGAGTAGACTTTTTTGTGCTGGGAGTGCGGATGCTGGTGACTGATGTGGCGTACTCGGGGCGACTGTTTGGGCGGGCCACGTTCGGAGTCACGCTGAAGGCTCGTGAAGTTTCGGTGCGGTGGCCCTGCCTATCATGTTTTCATTTCCCTGCGCAATGCCTCACAGGGCCATGTTGGCTGTTGCCAGTACTGCTGCTGATGCCGCAACAACCACTTCTGAGTTCTGATCGCGTTGCTGCCCTGCCCTGTCCCACCCCTTTGGGAGTGCTGAGGCCGAGTCCCTTTCCGGATGTGGTGTAGAAATAGTAATGGTAATCAGTGGCGAGGCTATCAAGCCAGGGTGCACAGGGAGCCGTGCAGCTGTTTGTTGCAGTTCTTGTATGTAGGGAAGCACGTAGCAGCTGAGTGTGGTGCAGTGAGATCTTGTGACTGCAGCTTGCTGGCAGCACCTTGGTTGTACGAGTGACAGGGATTGGCATTCGCTTGTCAACAGGCACATCCGCTACAAGGATGCCAGATCACCTATGGTAATAAGGGCCTCAGCTTGTACAGGCACTGAGGAGGACTTTGAAGGATATCCTCACGTTTGTGCCTTTCATTATCATTCTGATCATCCCCATGACACCTCTGGGACACGTTCTTGTCTTTGGGTTTATTCAGAGATACTTCCCGGACTTCTTCCCTTCCCAGTTCAACCAAAGGCGTCAAGAGATGGTAAAGACGTACGAGGATCTCCGCCAGAGGCTTCAGGTTGCCCAAGCTGCTGCGAATCATGAAGAGGTGGGCCGTCTGAATGTGTTGTTCGAGTGCTTCGAACTAGGCTGTTGTGCCGCTCAGTGAATACACGCACTTCAGAAGGTGCACAGCTCACAGCGGCCTTGTTGATACAGGATCAGGAGAATCTGCAGCAAGCAGCTGCAGCTATTGCAAGGTTGACACCACCAAGTGTTCCAGTGGTTCTGGACCCAGTTCAGGAGCCTGCAAGTGGCAGCATCATAAGCATGCTCCCTGATGGGGTGTCCTCTGCGCCAGAACAACTCAAAGAACTCAGAAAGCGAGTCGAGAAAGCTGGATTCGACGCCATGAACTTTGGCAGTGAAAGTGAGGATGATGGAGCTTGGGACCCCAAACGGGAAAAGTTGCCAGACTCGTCAAGGAGGTAGCTTTCCTGCTGGGAACTCCGATGATCAATGTGCAGGTGGAAGAAAGTAGAAAGCCCGCACACTGCAACACGGCGCGCTGCATGACCTATGCAGGCATATATTACAAAGTGGTAAGCAGGTTGAGAGACGTGGAGTGTGCATCGTCAGCTCTGTTGTGCACCATGCCATACATTAGTACAGTAATGCGTACAACCTTTCTATTGGTGCGTTGTATCGCACAGTCTTTGAAAATCGATGATTGGTTTTCGAGAGTGATTTGTGTTGCGAAACCTGTCAGGATGCTGCTGGGTGTATGTAGCAAGCCAGTCAGCCTCTGGCTATCACCACTTGTAACTTCTTCAACGATTTCTGACATCGTGCTGTTGAGTGATTACATCGAATAGACTGGAGGAATGGAGCAGAGGTCATAATAACGTGTTTGTATTTCTGTATTTCGGCCAGAGGATGTTCTTCAACTATTCTGTTGTCCCATCTACGCATCACACACCAAAAGCAACTATCTTGCGCAAGCTTGATGTGTGGCCATGCACTTGAGAGTTGATCCCAAGCTACTCATTACGACCTTGAGCACTGCTTTCGCTCAGTTGGGCGATGATATACGTCACTTGTGAGCGGTGTACAAAGTGGTTACCTTTCGCGATAGCAGCATCAGTGTCGCTGGGCTTAATTACAGAGACCATGACCGCATTTTAAGGTCATGTTGTCGATTTTGCTTTGTGTGTTTACTGTACATACGGCGGTGACGACTGCAGACTCGCTGTCGCGCTCTTCCCTTCCACGTCGCAGATTACAAAGCGAGAGCAGCCACTCGTATGAGATAAATGAATTCGTACCGTTGTGGGCAAATAAGATTGGCCCGTTCAGCAATCCCAGGTAAGATTTCATTGTTCCCGAGTCGAGGGCATTTGTGAGGGATTCCTTGAGGTGTTTTATGTCGCCTTCTTTTCCGACCACTCATCCTGTCTGCACTGCTGTAAGCAAGGAGATCTGTGTACTATGCGCCATCAATCGACAGCTTTGAGTCCACCCAACGCTAGCAGTGACGAGCGCGTGTTTTGCAGTCTTGCAAACAACGTTGTTCATCCTTCTCAGCATTCTTGTTGTTTAGCAGAGTTATGATAGCAGTTTGAGATGTGGTGAAGGCACACAACCTGAAAATTGTCATGTCCAGTGCTGCAACACCAGTGACTGCTGTGCAGCGAGACGTATTCATACTACGATCTTCCGTTCTGTCAGCCATCAGATGGTGTCAAGTACAAAACGCTGACGCATGTTGGGGAAGTGATCGACTCGAACCGTGATGCCAACACAGCTTACAACCTGCCTTTCCGTGCGGAGAAACACAACACTCTGCTGTGCTCCAAGCAGCTCACAATTGATGAGGTGGACAAGTTTAGAAAGGCATGTTTCTGTGACATTCGCATCGCAAGCTGTACGAAATATGTCACTTTGCTGACTGCTGCACCTTGGCAACAAACTCACTGCATTGCATTGGCAATGTTGAAGTACTGTATCACCCTTAACCAGCAAGGGCACTCTTCTACGAGGACATCAGTAGAGCAAGTGTCTGCAACACTGGCTCCTTGTCCTCAGACTCGAACAGCACACCCACGCACGCCAACGGCTGTCATGTGTAGGCAGTTGCGGAGGACTACTACGTTCAGATGTACTACGACGATTTGCCTATGTATGGCTTTGTGGGCAAGACTGAGAAGATCCTACACACCACATCAGCTGATCTCAGGTACTACCTGTTCACGCACAACCACTTCGAGGTCCACTACAATGGCAACAACGTCATCCAGGTCAGCATGACTACAGACGCCACCCAGGCGATCGATGTCAGTGAGGACGTGCTGCCAGACAATTCAGGAACCCTTCCTGTAGAGTTCACGTACAGCATTGAGTGGATCTACACCCCTAAGGAATTCTCAAAGCGGCTGGACCACTTTGACGCTTTGTCTCGTAACCCCGTCCACCTAGAGGTGCGCTGAGAGCATGCAGCCTGCTTTATCATGATTCTTGGTGCTCCGGGCGACACATGCTGAGGTGCAGCACACGTAATACTGGTTGTATTTCTGTACAAAGCATGGTTTCAAGATTATGGTATGTGACATCACCCCTCCGCATGTGAGGCCCAGCAAACATGCACTTTTGAATTTGGCTGGTATGAGCACACCCTGACATTCACCCCCAGGACTAATGTTTGTTGACACGAGGCTGCTGATATCCCAAGCTAGATGGAGTTTCAAATACAAGGCTTCGCGCGCTTCGCGCGACTCAGCCTCTTAGCATGCAAAGAAAAGCTTCTGCTTTTCTTTGCACGTTGAGTCTGCATGGTGTGTGTTTTTCCATGTTGTAAACGGAAGGTTGGCTGTACAGCTAAACAATGCAATCCAACAGATGCCTATGTGCGTAAGTTTGTAATTAGCGTGCGTGCAGTTGCGGGGAACGGCAGAAACGTCAAAATAGCAGGAATAATCATATATAGTAGTAGATCAGCCACCTGATGTCCATCGCCAGGGCTGTTCTGCACGATAACAAAGCTAGGTCTCAAATAGCTTGAATCGTGTACTCAAGAGCGTACAAAGCATGCGTCAAGTAGATGAGAACAATTATGCAGTTTGAATACTACCATTCCGAATATTACAGGATCTGGACATAGCATACAAGAGAGTATAACAACGTTGAAGTTGAAAGGGGTCATGTGCGCAACAGCGATGCTGGGTTCCCGCTCTCATCTCAGGCCCCAACACCAAAAGTTGAAGTGCACACCACAACTGGCAGCAAATGTGCATGAGGTCTGAAATGCAAGTGCCTGCTGCAGATCCACTGGTTCTCCATCATCAACAGCATTCTCTCAGTGCTGCTCCTCACGGCCATCCTCATCACCATCTTCATGCGCACGCTGCGACATGACTTTGCCCGGTTTACCACAGACGAGCCACCCCTGGATGACGACGAGTGTGGCTGGAAGTACATCCACGCCGACGTCTTCCGCTTCCCCCGCCACAAGTCCTTCTTCTGTGCCCTCGTTGGCGCCGGCAGCCAGCTGCTCGGCCTCTGCGCGGCCATCTTCGCCCTGGCACTTGGGGGTGCGCCTGCACATCTGCACCATTCCCCCAGTGCAGCCTCGCCCCTGCGCACGTGTGCCACGCTTGCGTGCTGTGGGACTCTCTCATCCTGTGTTCATTCATCTGTGTGTGTGTGTGTGTGTGTGTGTGTGTGTGTGTGTGTGTGTGTGTGTGTGTGTGTGTGTGTGTGTGACTTGGTTGCGGGAACTGCGCTGTTGGCCTAAGGCTTTGATAATGCTTGTGCTCGCAGCATCAATAACTAAGCCCAAATCTTCTAAATTAGGCGCAACACAACCTTCCTGGAAATTAGTACCAGTACCTCGTATCAAATACCCTAGGTAACACTTGAACACACGAGCATTTCCCCTAATCAGGCTCAGTGACAC
>JAUMHD010000411.1:0-20170 GCA_032359135.1 Ulvella scutata
CACACACACACACACACACACACACACACACACACACACACACACACACACACACACACACACACACACATGTACGTCGAACGCCAGATGCTAGTGTGATAAGTGCCTTGCTTAACAGGTCCCAGCACCTGTGGCCACGCCAGCATCTGAGCTCAGTATAGCTGTACAGAATGCAAGAGCAACCAAAAAAGTGTACCACAGTGTACAGTATGCAAGAACAACCAAAAAACGGTATCGGTACCGAACACCATACCCAGAAAGGGCTACGGCTTGAGCACCCCCGAAAGGGGAGAGATGTACATATCAGTGCAGAAATCGCTGAGTCCATCTGTGCAGAGATTACCTCAACATCAGTCCATCACCCATCAACATGCACTTCTGCATACTTCACATCTGAAGCACTCTTTGGCATGTTTCTTCACAATTTCGTGTACTGACAGTCAACCCTTGGAGGCACTGGGCAGCACAACTTCATGCACACACGCCGGGCATGACGTCTGCTTTCTTCTTTGCACTGCTGTCAGCCTGTCGAGGAAGATGCCATGATTCTTTGAATATTTTGAACGGCACAAAGGTGCCACCATTTCGATGATGGAGAGAAGAAAAATGCACCCGGAATTCGTAACCTTCGTTACACTTGTCCCGGGTGCCTTGGACTGCATGTGGAGGTATTCGAGTGACCTTGTCCTGTATACACTGACCGATACCAAGATATTCGTGTACAGCGGCGCCATTGACCTGCACGCAACTCTTCCCCTTCCCCGTTTCAGTGCTGCCTGGTTCTTTCTTTCTTGTTGGTTGGATTTCGACATGTGTAGTACCTGGTATCACGAGTTGAGACATCACCTGCGCCACCCGTTGCCGCCAAGAGGACTTGCTGTATGTGTACGCGATACCATTGCAGAGTAATACAGCTTTGAGCCTACAAGAAAACCTTTGCGTTTTGACACGCATGAGTGCTTGTTTGCGGTTGCCACACCAGCAGGAGCCTGGCACCGCACTATGAGACACAAGAGGCACAGCAGACGCCCAAAGCACGCATACGGTGGCACCACATCCGACGGGTACCAGCGTATCAAGGTCGAAAGTGGCGCAGTCGTGACGGGTGTGGAAGCCCGGTTGCTCTGTTGTGCACCAGTGGATGTACCTCTGATTCACTCCTCTCGGAACACGAGGCATATGGCAGCAGATCCAATTGCGTACCCTTGCAACAAGAGGTGTATGCACAGTTATCATTCCGCTAAATACTGAACTTGGTCCTGTGTGCAGTTGGTTCGAACGTGTATGTGGAAACAGAAGACTACGAACGTCCATGCGTACGCTTACTGCTACATCTCGTTTGCTATGCATGTTCAGTTTCGGTAGGTGCTGGGCCGGCCTGTTAGGTCGGCATCCGAAGCACAATTGGATCGGGAAGATCCATGGTACGTATCACTGTGACATATTTACGTTCCATTAGTCCTACGCTGGCATCCTGCACAGCCCCGGCCTTTCGTGATGCCTACACGCGGCGAGGCCGGTGTCATGTTGCCTGGCAACGTTCACACTTCACTGCACTCTACTCGCCACAAAGTTCTCAAACTCGCCAAGCATTGCAGGTCGTCAAGGTGCACAAGATCAGAAAAATGAGAAATGAAATGATTCTCGATGTCCGTTGGTATTATTACCCAAAGGACACGTCAAAGGGCCGGCAGGTGTGGGCCTGCATCCGGCTGCTAGGGCCACCAAACCTCCGTGTCCACATCAGCCTGCTTGCAACAGTCTTCAGCATTCTAGATATTTATCCTTTTACTGTGCCGCAAAGTATGTTGAATGTAACGTGCGTCTCTGGGAAATCGGGGGAATGCCTTGCAGCCTCTTAACAGTGTTATGTGTATCCCCACCCTTGCAATCGGTCCCCACAACCTTCAGCCCCAGAGCTTGCTCCAAGTTACATACTCTTCACCGTAAACAATTGGTTCGATGCATCAATAGTTTACTATCTGCTCGCATTCAAGACAAATGGCCAGCACAAGCCTGGGAATGCTCAACAGCTCAAGACTTGCATTCAGGGATTTCACGCCCAGGAAGAGATCTTCATGACAACGCACAAAGACGTGGTGCCAGCCGACAGTGTACTAGGGACGTGTGCAGTGCTCCCCATGCACAAGTACGTGGCCTACTTGAACCATGAACGTCTGAAGAGAGGTGAACCAGTGATCAATGGGCCGGTGATACCCGACCCCGGCTTCAGACCTCAGATTGATCTGAGGGAGTGTAAGGACCTGAGTGCACCTGACAATGTAAACGTCACAACGTCAGCATCAAGGAAGAGGCCTCGAGGTCAGCCCAACGACGAGAACTTGCCAGCATCCAGTCCGCGGCTGCAGTGTGGTAAGCTTCCTGTTCTCCTGCAGCAGGAATGTGTTTTGGTTGGATTTGTGATTTCAAGAACTGGGTTTGTTTGTCACTTTCAAGGTTGCTTTGTGAGTTGAAGCAAAATATTGCTTTCGGAGGTCTGGCTCCAGTGCCCACAGCTTCCTTCAGTCTTAGGTTATGACAGGAGCTAGCAGCATACAGTTGCAAGCTATCCTTAGACTAGTCGAGAGGTGCACAGCCAACAGCCAATAGCAATTCTGTTTCGGCTGGCAGCTTTCTTTAGGTTGTGATGCAGCTTGTGACCTTGTGCACTTATCAGTTCGTCACAACCCAGTCTCTGTGTCCAAGCACACTGTTTCCAGTGGGCTTACGCCTGGTTGTACTTGTGTGTGTTGTAAAAGCCGTGTGCACTCGGGCCGTTTGTTCCTGGGTGTCCGATTCTTTGTGGCCATTGCAACGATATGACATGTCAGCGCACACCACTGGTGGCCCACCAACAAAGCTAGAGCCTTCCTGTTCAGATGGAAACCGAGCAACAAGGAGCAATCGGTCAGAGTATGAGAATGCGGCGCCTCAGAGTGGAGGATCCAACCTTCAGGTGCCGCACACAGTCTCCCTTTTCAGATCACATGGTGTGGATATCATGTTAAGATATGGCAAGGCAGTGCTACGGGGTCGCTTGGTATGAAGTACCGTACATGGCGAATTCCTTCGACGTGAAGTGTGTCACACGACCTTGAGATGTCGGAGCTGTCACACTTTGAAATGGCCCAAACGTCGAGGTACCCCGCGAATAATTTTCCTGTCACGCATTACACTGACAGCAAACGTCGAATTGTCCCGTGAAGAATGCATGTGTCACGCATGATTCAGTCTTCAAATGTCGAAGTGCCCCCAGGGAGGTGAACTTTGTCACGGTTTTATTTACAAACTGTTCTTCAGGGATGCACATTTGCTACATTTCCTCATACAACTGCTGCTGCAGCTCATCATTCACATCAACAGCATCATCGACATCAGTGTCATTGTCACACCCACCAGGTTCTGACTCTGTGTCATGTTCGAATTTCTCTGTCCCAGGACTCTCAGGGAACACCGACTTCACACCGCGACGCCTAAGCCTGTCCATATTTGGTATGTATCAACTGCGCAGATGAGTAACAGAAACGCAAGTGGAAGATGGTCTTCATACTACAACTCCCTTAGTTGATCCAAAGTAGCTACCGACATGCCGTACATAGCTTGCACATGTACATGTACAAGCACGTTCAGACCAGGTGCGATCACGTGTATGTCACTCCCACCCAAAACTTTGAAGTGCACACACAACAATTCTGCTGTCACGCCTCGCACGCACTGAAAACGTTGAACTGGCTCGGAAAGAAATACGATGTCACACATCGAAAAACACCTGAAACTTCTATGTCGCCCACAAAAAAAAATTCTGTCACGCTCGAAAAACAGTTACAAAGTCGCAAAATTTACAAGAGTTTTCCTGTTACACGCAGCTGAACTGTCGGAGGTATTCGTCATGTACGGTACCTAGCCTACCCCCCCAAACAGAAAAAGCAGCATACTACTGCCCCATGCATTCATCTATTCAACATATGCTCGAGATTGCTCCACAGCACACATGCGGCCCATGTGTTGTGATAAGCAGGTCTTGCACTGCGTCTGCGGTGGTGTGAAAATACGACACCCCAACGCCGCCACACATGCAGCTGTGGCAGCCTGTGAACACAAACAATCCTGTCAGGTTCAAGTGCGCAGTGCAGGAACATGAGGACGAGGATGGCGAAGATGACGAGGATGGCGAAGATGACGAGGATGACGAGGACGACGATGCATGCAATCAGGTGTTCCTGTGCCGAGATGCCTCGGAGGGTGGTCACTATGACTGCTTTAAAGGGACGTGGCAGGAATGCTACATCGAAATCCACTGCCAGTGCGTCTCGCCCACCTCAGCTGCAGCTTGCCTTGCCTGTGTGGCTCGTCTGGCCTCATGTGCAACACAGGAGTCTTCAATATCCCAAAATCCCTTGATTTAGAGACAGCACGGCTGTGAGGCGCCCACCTGGTGCATTCCCTGCTTGGATTTGAATGACTGGATGTTTTGAATCCATGTGCATGAGCTCCATGTATACACATTCATGAAGTGTGGCTCCCTCTACAGCTGTTGTTGGCACAGTGCAGGTGTGACCAGCCGTACAACCCGGACAAAGAAATGGTGCAGTGTGGCAGCTGCACGGAATGGTGCGCAGCCTCCCATGCACTGCCTGTTGCGCTTCTCTGCGCAGAGTGGTGTGAACATGGTGGGAACATGGTTATCATCACCCTTGGTGTGAACATGGTGTGAACTTTGTGTGAACATGGTTATCATCACCCGTGGTGTGAACTTTGTGTATCATCACCCTTGGTGTGAACATGGCGTGAACATGGTTATCATCACTCTGCCCCTTTTGGGCAAGAGAGGGGACCGTAGGGATGGGCCCTAACCCCTACCTATTTCGTTGCCCTGTTGCATGCATGTGCATCACAGTGCAATGGGTATGCTTCCTGTTCTGAATGTTGTGAAGTAATCTCCAGCGAGCTGAGTTCAAACTGTCTCCAGACATTTGAACACCACTGGTTTATCAAAACTTGTCTGGGCAGCACTCACAGCCAGTGATCACCAGTGGCGCTTCATTTGTCAGGTCACACACCTACAACGCAGTCCCAAACATTCAGTTTTGTTCTATGTAACTAAGCGACACTAGTGATCACTGCTCATGGCACCAGCGCCGCCAAATGGGTTGGATCTAAGCAGGTATCGGTGTGCTGCACACCTGAGTCTGGTGTTGCAACGTACTAAGAGGCTTTTCTTGTCGCTAAAGAGTCAAAGGATAAACTAATGATACTAATAACATTATCATAGTTGAATCCTTAGTATATTACAAACCTGAATGGCACAACACCACCATGCCGAAAGCCTGTCCCAGGATTTTATTTGAATGATAATACAAAACCTGGGCAGGAACCCGAATAACTTGTATTCGAATAATAATACTAATGGCGAGGCACAGCTACAGGTACCATCTTTTTTTGCTATTTGGGTTCATGCCTATGTACTACCTTTCCGGTTTGTAAAAGACACTAATGGCGAGGCACCGCTACAGGTACCATCTTGATTGCTTGGGCATGGGGGACAAAGAGCGGCAGAATTTGAAACGGGGCATGGTGTTTGTCTGCACCCCCTGTGCAGCCTCTTTGCCCCCAGTGGATGGTACGCCCTGCCTGCCCCACTCACCCAACCTCTACACCAAACCTCTACACAGTCCGATAGTTGCTCCATGCCAGCCATCACCGCATTCGCGCAGCACGTAAGCACGACCTGTACGCGTGTGCGGATATGTCGTGATTTCATGCTCATGAAAAGAGTTACCTGTAGCCACTTGGCGCGAAGTAGTGTACGGTATCTGGGTTTACATGTGAGTAGCGTGCATGCAGACTCACATGGGGTCATGCATGCTGCAAGTTCGTGTCTCTGGTGTGTGTGAGCTCTCGCATTCAGGCATCGATTCATGAAGAACCCTTTGAGCACAGTTCAGAAACTGAGAATGATGCGGGTGTTTGCTGTTCAGGTACAGAGAATGGAGTAGCAGGCAAGGCGCCGGTCACCAACGCTGCGCAGGTGGCAGCAGCAAAGCATGCGCAGCCGGAGAGGAGAGATGGGCGAGCTCAGGCAGCCGAGGCTCCGTCCGGGCTGGCTGAAGCAACCGAGGCGCCAGGTGGGCAGGCTCAGGTAGCCGAGGCGCCATCGGAGAGGGTTCAGGTAGCCGAGGCACCATCAGCTGGGCAGGCTCAGGCAACCGAGGGTCCGTCTAGACTGGCTAAGGCAGCCGAGGTGCCATCGGAGAGGGTTCAGGTAACTGAGGCGCCATCTGGACAGGCTCAGGTAGCCGAGGCGCCATCTGGGCGAGCTGAGGAACCCGAGACGCCATCTCTAAAGGAAGGCAGTGGCGAAGCTGGCGGTGGCGCAGCACCTGGCATCCAGGCGGGCCTTGTGCTTGCTGTGTGAAAGCAGTGGCCTCTGCCACGAACAGCATGCTCAGGGCATGGCCGCCTGATTGTGATTGCGGACAACATGGCTGCTTGTAAATCAGTGTCAAGTTACAGGCATAACTCCATAGCATAGCTCATGTACCTGCTTGTAAACGAGGCTTGTTGATATGGCTTGCCTGCACGTAGCTGCCTCGTACACACAATCCTGATCTCTGGGGATGAGTTGAGACACGTGCATTTCACCTATTTTATCTAATTAGGGTGGGGAGGAATCCAGAAGACTTTTGCGAGGGGCAGGCGGAGTGTCAGTGGCTGCTGCATGCGTGAAGTTTTCATCATTAGTAAAGCAGAACGAACACAAACTTCAGCTTTGTGTGTGCTAGTGTGCAGCTCCACTATCGATGTACCTTTCACAGAGTTCGTAGGCAAAGTTCGTAGGCCAAAAGCAACAGGCTGTACGTGTAAGTTTCTGTGTCACCTTGCCGTGTTGCCTTGATGATTTCGCTGCACAGGGCTGCTGGAAGTATATGGTCCCGCGCATGCCGTGTGCAGCGTTAGTTGAGGTGCCACCGTGAGCTCAGGTGCTGGACACCCGGTACTGCTCGTGTGCCCAGCACTGCTCTGTTTGCGCTTCTACAGTGAGGCTGCGAACAAGAGTTACATTGCCTGTTGTAGTGTCATACCGGTCAAAAGGAAATATATCGCGCAAGCCCGATGCACCAACGGCCTGCAGCCAACAGGCACTCTCAATCACCCCAAAGGGCCCATCTAGTTTTATCATATACAGCACTATGTGATGCATGAGTTCCGAAAATAGTATAATATTCAGCAAAGGCAGCGGCGGATGGATACGGGCAAACCGCCCGCCTTTCTGCATTTCCTGTCGGCAGCGGTCACCGTTTAGTGCGTGCTTTACCAGGCACGCACCACATACAGCGTTCTACAGTGTTGTACAGCTCGATAAGCTCTAGGATAGGAAAAGTCCGGATTTGTTGGGAGCATCTTGTGGCTGCCAGATAGAGCAATTGCTCTATATGGCGATTGCAATCCTGGAGGCGATGTACAGCTCATACTTTCAGGCGTTCAGCTCAACAACTGATGCAACACTAGACGAGCATTCGCCTCCCCCCACGGCCACCATCATGTCACCAACATGCGATTCTGTGGGATGTTGCAAGGTTGATTCTGAAGCACCGCGAGTCATGGACACGTAACCTGTCCAGAACCCTGACACTGTGGCTACAAAGGGCACCCGAAACCACATTGGGGAGAACCCGAAATTGAGGAACTGGGCAGGGACCCAAACGGTGAGAATTGCTGGCACGTCTTCATGGAAGTTCTGTCTGCAGCACACTCACATGGGTTGGTTGTCTAACAGTGACTACCGACAGCAGGATGACAAAGTGCTATGAGCCAATCTATGGAGTTACCCAATTTCTAGTTCTACAGTCATGTCGATGTAATGTCTATTCTATGCAGTTATGCCTGTAACTTTACACAAAAAATAATATGAACTAATGAGGGACTGCGCCACAGACTCGCTATGAGTTTCGGCCTCCGCGCCAGCTTTTTTCAGTGATACCTACAATTCAGTGTATGTGAAAAGCTGAAAAGGAAGAAAACATGGCAAGAATTCAACTATTCAGAAAGAAATCTACTTTGGGAGCATACCCAGAAGAAACGGCAGCAAACATATCAGAACCCTCAGATTACGTAAACAGTGTATGATACAGGGAGGCAGTTCTGAGGCGGCAGCAATCAAGCCCAGCCGCGCTCACAAGAGAACAATAAATAATTGATTAAAGTATTTTGGCACTATGCCATACTCATTTCTTCGGTTTGGGCATGAGCACCACGTGGCAGGCACCAAAACTGAAAGGAGAATGGAAAGCCACATGTAGTTCTGCCAGGCCGTGCGCAGTGGGGTTTCGTCTTGATCCATCATCGCCTTGAAGGTATAGAAAGTTGGGAAGTAAAGAAACGGGTTGTTCACTCCGTTTTCGAGAAAGTTCTGAGCCACTAAGTTCCTCATGCCCGCGCCATCTGCATCTTGGACATCCCAGCTCACAATCAGTAGTGTGAAGATACTCATTGAGGTACCATTGCAGTGGCGCAGAAGATGCAATTGGCGCCACCACAATCAAACCAAAACCTTTCAGAGAACACGTAACTGATACTAGGGTTCTTGCCCTGCTATTTCCCGTTCGACTTGTCGCAAACAGGAAGCAAGGCATGTAGTTGTATGGTTTCAAACGCTCAGCAGCCCATCCAGAGTGCTATAACACCCCTTCTCTCACAGACAGGCTCAAAATGACGCATGCCTCTGAGGCATGTTCGAACCATACATCAAGACGCAAACACAATTACGTAAACATCGAATCACCACACATGAAGTATCGAAAATCCTTTCCAGCAGCCGCAACGCGCCCCAGATATGCCAGGCATCTGCTGGAGCATGTGTGGCAGGTACCCAAAACAATCACATTGATGCAGACAGTGCGCAAGTGACCGACAGCAGCAGCCAGAAAGCGGCAGATTCACACCTTTGAGCTTTTCAACTAGAGGCTTAGCAGCAAACGATGCAGCTCCAGGAAACATCCTTCCCATGATCTTCACGAACAGAAAGTACTGCCACGCGCCTGCAAAAGACGCGTTGAACACAGTGAATAGTGCGTTGCGACGAACGTCAATCTCAGCAAGAGGAGCCCCTTCTACTTGCGTCTGTATGAGGGCATCCACTGCCCCTCCCTTGAAGGCACTGTAGCCAACCCCAAACACGACAGGGTGCCTTGTGGGAACACGTGCAAGCCATTGCAACATCCCGCTGGGGTGTTTTCAGTCTAGTGTCTGAAGCGTGGCTGTGTTGTTGCCTAGAGCAGTCGAACTCTTGTGCGATCTGCACAGAAGCTCCCGCAAAGAACTTCACAGAGATTCCCGCAGGCTTGAGGTTCTATGGCGTTGGAGAAGTCGCTGATGAGCAGTGCCGTGGAAGTTAGCAATGCTCGGCAGTTTCTGGTAAGAGCAAGTGATCTGGGGCGTGTGATGTAGCAGCCTTTGTCAAACTTGCCGGTGCTTGAGCCTCTGCTGGCTGCAGATGCTAGAAAATCCCGCAGGGCCGAGGAGGAGCAAGGAGAGCACTGTGTGTCAGATGCAGTTGCAGTGTGTGCGACCTCAGATCCATCTCCGCCCTTCCTGCATGTATACTGTACCGGTAATAAAATTCTGCACACTAGATAAAATGATTGCGAACCCAACTTTCGCAATGTTTTGAAAGCACAAAACATGCATCGGGTTGTGCGGCATACTAGAGACATCTTGTTTCATCCGGTTAGCAACGAAGAGTGTAGAGAGATCTTGTTACAATAATAGACAGAACCTGTAGCTAAAATGGGGCAGAAGGGAACTTCAAACGCACAGTGCCACTGGCGGCGAGTACTAAAAAAAAGAATGGTGCATAACAGAGTTTATGCTTGTGCATGCGTGTCACAATCTAACAAGCTACCAGTACACTAATGCCGGAGCAGCACAATGCCACAGTGCCAAAACTCAGCACATGCATATACTCACCTCCAGCCACTTTGGTTTCACACTGTTCCTGCCTGCTCGTGTGTGGTCTAAGAGAGTGCCATCGTACAACTCGAGTGCTCAGCGAGTAGTCTTGTTCACTTGCATTCAAGTTCTTTCTTTCACTGATGCATTGCAGCACATCCGGAAAGCCACGAGGCGCGCCCAAAACCATCGCCCCCGATAACACTATGTGTAGACCCACCAAGAAAGGTGACACCAATCGGGAACAAGGTGTTGAACATAACCAGTCTACTTTAACCACTGGACATCTGAGCTCAGGTGTTCAGTGGTTAAAGTAGGCTGGCTATGTTCAACACAAGGGCCTATGTGGGAGGGAGCGTGTGCAGTGTAGTAGTCCCTCGCCGCTGTAGTGTTGCTGCGGCGTTGGAGTGTGTTTCACAGGGACTGTTACGTCACGTCTTCATGTCGATGTGAAGTTTGTTGGTGTCACCATTCTTGGTGGGTCTACACATAGTGTTATCGGGGGCGATGGTTTTGGGCGCGCCTCGTGGCTTTCCGGATGTGCTGCAATGCATCAGTGAAAGAAAGAACTTGAATGCAAGTGAACAAGACTACTCGCTGAGCACTCGAGTTGTACGATGGCACTCTCTTAGACCACACACGAGCAGGCAGGAACAGTGTGAAACCAAAGTGGCTGGAGGTGAGTATATGCATGTGCTGAGTTTTGGCACTGTGGCATTGTGCTGCTCCGGCATTAGTGTACTGGTAGCTTGTTAGATTGTGACACGCATGCACAAGCATAAACTATGTTATGCACCATCCGGGCTGTATGCAGGTACTTGAGCTGTTGGTGACGACGAATTCATACGATCACAGGTACGCCAGATGCAGAATTGCCACATCTTCCACCCCACAGAATTGAAATATAGGTCGCGCTTCATACACATCATCGCTACTTGTTCCTATACATTCGAGTGAAAATGGCGGGTGGCTTGTAACTGAGAAGAACTGCGCAAAGATGAGTCAGATGGGCGCACACTGCCGCTGTTTCGCCCGTAGTCGCTGAGGGTCTCAGACTAGGCGGTTTGAATCGCACTATAGTATAGATTGATGATCTGCAAATTTATGTGCAGTGCTGATATACCACGGTCGGAAATGAGTGGACAACATGTTCGTTCGCATGTAGCCACAGCCAGACAGCACAATTATCAAAACGGGAAGCAGTGAGACAACATAGCATTGCGATCACAACGATATTCTTGCGAGTGTGCGCAACAGGGCGGCCCTAGGCATGTCGTCTTGCGTCTGTGCGTTCCAGCCGCTCGTTGAGACAGCCCTTGCCGACATGCCTGACAAGTCCACTACACGAACCAGTAACAATCCTAAAGCGACTGATACGTGGAATTGTTCTTGTCAGGAGTCTGGCCGCTGTCAAGGTGTTAGCCGGCAGCATGCGGCAAGCGTTCGTTTAAAATGTTTCGTGGAGGCATGCGCTTGAACTCTGGAAGCCGTACACTCGCTTCCTTACAAAGCGAATCAATTGCTACTGGACAAATGATCCTTATGTGGCGATCTGAAATGCAGCTCGCACCTGTATGTTGGGCTTCGATGGTGCCTGCAATATTGAAGTTAGGTGTTCACTGAGTGTGCAGATGCCAGCACACGTCCAAGGAGAGTCCTTTCAGCATCCGTTTGATGATGCAACAGTACGAAGGATTGGAATTGCAAGCGTTTCAGCTGGTTTGGGCTTGCACGAAGAGCTCCACGCACACGCTTTGGCGATCGAATACCCAGTCGCAACAAACAATGCGTACAAATGACTAGCAAAGCACGAGAACTGAACGGTTATGCAACTGGCTGATTCCCCTGATTTGTACTGTGCCGGTGTTCAGTGCTGGCCGGGACGCTCCTAGCATTACTATTTGTCTTGCTGATCAATCCAGTTTCAGAGCCAAGCATGTTGCTAATGCATGCACACAGCGGCGTCTTCAACTGCTTGAAATTAGTTTCGTGCACGCCCTGTTTTCACCAACCTTTCGAAACGGATCCTGTGTTGGTAGGCCACGCAGCCCTGCTGGCGTGGAGAGTTGGGCACTCAGCAAACTTGCTCTGCCCCTTTTCGTTCCCCTATAGGTAGGGGCTATCCCGACAGATACCGGATACAAGCCTTCAAAGGGGTTGTGAACATCCAGAAAGTGAAGAGTGGAACCGGCCCAACGAATACAGGTACAGAAGACTCTATACATGTTGAGCTGGTCCTCTCCTGTTGTCCGTTCCACTAGGGGTTGGCATGACGGTCGATTGTTGTTCAAAGAGAGCCATTCTATGGAGTTATGCCTGTAACTTTACACTCTGTTAAATTTACAGCAGAGGAAGCTCTATCAGAAGGCGCCAACAGAAGTGCACTGTAACATCGACATGTATCAGAGGAAGCCACATTGGCGCTGTTGTAGCTGACGATGCTGTCCCTGGCGGTGGATGTGCTCCTGCCTGCAGCAAACAATGGTGTGCATCGTTCTCTGCAGCCTTTGTGTGTTCCTCCATGGTCGCGCGCGATCAGCGAGGAAAACAAGGCCACATGCGATCACGTGTGGCCTTGTGTTGAACAAAGCCAGTCTACTTTAACCACTTTAGCTTGATTCCCTGTCGTTGCTTTGGTAGTGCAAGTGCTGTGTCGTTTGTGCGAGGTCGAGCTAAGTTGGCATGCGATGATTTTCTGCTACATGAGCCATGCTATGGAGTTACGCCTGTAACTTTACACACTTTAACAAGGAGGAAAAAGATCTACGAGCATCTGAAACACGCCAGAAACTCAGAGAGCCCAACCAGCAAACACACGGCAGGTGCCACGCAGCGCAAAACACAACGGCTTGTTTGTTGTGATACCCGATGCACAAGAAACAGGGGCGATGTAATGGCGATGCACGACCTCCCTCCCGCCTCCCACACTCCCCTCCCCTTGAGCTTTAAGATCACGAGCGTGTCCTTCACGTTGTTACAGAAAACGGACCCAAGAAGCAGGAATAGAACCGACCACAACCAATGTCCAGAACAAGAAAGACTGCAGGAAGGCAGAGCACGCTTGTCTCCGCAGCACAGACCCTACGACTGTCTACACCCACCTACACAGAGTCATCGAAAATTGTATTTTTGCTCAGTCTCCTCTGCCACAGCAGATGTTGCGCGCTTCCAGTCACGATTTGCCCTTGCTTCTTTGCCAGCTGGATGATCAGACGGGAACTGCACTGCCCACTGTAGGTGGTCGAAGCGGTGCCTCCACACCCCCTGCCCACCCCCAGGAATAAACCTCAAGGGCTGGGAATCTTCTGGAAGCTGCGTACATGACGGTTTATGATGCATGCTGTACATGTCCAACACAGGCCTGCACAGGCCGCTGCATTTGTCGACCGAAAAGGCGACTGCGGCCAAGTTGCATCTTGGGCTGCACAGCCTTCTGTCTTCAAAGAATGTGTTGTTGAAGGCCAGCATCCAGAGCCCCATTGACATGTCTGCATGCATGATGACGTCAGATGATGTCAGCGCGACGTAATAGTGGGAGTGGTGGGCATGCCTCATGTGTACTGTGTGACACGTGCCTCTTAGCTAATAGGGTTTGTTTGGATTCTGAGTACATGCATACTGCATCCCCCAGATGAGATTGAATAGTTTGTTTGGTTACCCCTGTGTGCCTAGGTAGTGTTTAGTGTTGCCTTGTGCTCCATGGCCTCTGCCAGTTACCTTCCCCGTTACCTCCTTTGGTTCAATTTGCTAGCTTCAGTTCCAGCGCCCTTGTCGATGGAATCACATGCATACACTTCCACATCAGTACTGCCAATAGAGGGCCCAAGCACGCTCACCTTCACTCGATAGCAGTCTCAGAGCCTCAGCATTAGGCGCTATAGAGGAGGAGATAGCTTTTCGGGAGAGGACATATGCGGAGCCAAAGTGATACAGCGGAGCCACTCCGTTGTCCGCCAGTAGTCTCCATGCTGGCTCATACCATCTGCAGGAGCACACAGCATTGCCATCAGGCAAGGCGAGAATCTTTACGGGACCTCTTTTTGAAAACGACTGCCCAAAAGGGCGAGAACTGGGCGAGAATCTGAATGGCTGCACGGCACATGCATGAAATTTCGTGCTTTTGCTGTTGGATTGAAGGGGCATGCGTTCCTTGCTTGGAGTTCGCTATGCATGCTATTGGGGGTTGTTCTGTTTGATAGAACATAACGACCCCCAATAGCATGCATAAGGAACTCCAAGCAAGGAACGCATGCCCCTTCAATCCAACAGCACAACACCTCCATTGCAGCACTTCGGTGGGAGATATAGAAGTTAGCATTCACAAGTAAACAGGGCACTCAAGTGTTCACTGCAGTGATATCTATCGCATGCCCACACCTGTGGGAAATCTCGCGGTGGATATCCCCATACACAGAGCATCCCACGTAGTCGGCCCCGATTTGACTCCACTGCTCGAGTATGAGGGGCAGCCGCTGTGGAGACAGAAACACGTCATCGTCTACTTTCATGACCCAGTCTGCGTCATATTCTTCGTAGACCTTGACGAAGAACTTCACGGTTTTCTCAGGCAGGCACCCATAGCATTCCTGCATGCCGCTCAAAGTGTCTAGGAGTGGCCCATGTACACAACGCCTGAACTACTTTTGACAGAAGAGTTTCAGCGGGCCGCGCGCAGCTCTACCCATCTCTGCTGATTGTCCTTGTGTGGTGAAAGGCTTGAAGGCGGCTTGGCACGAACTCAGTACAGTAAGAATGAGTGGGCATGTAGCCAGGGTATCAATCCGTCTGAGATGTGTCTACAGGTGAACCATGGTATGGAAAAAGGCGCCACTCTTGCACGGGGTGGGGTCTCTCGGTCCGAATTTTCTTGCAAAGCTGCAGACCTAGCTACGAAATCAAGAGTGCTGTCACACGTTGACCTCCTGCAGGTGTTGCAAGTTCTGCACCCTTGAAACCACTGACTGTCTTTTACAAACCGGAAAGGTTGTGAATAGGCATGAACGCAAAGAGCCAAGATCGATGTGCGTCAACACAAAGTATCCACCACTTTAAACCATTGACCACCACTCCGAGCACAGAAATGTCCTGACGTGTTTGCACACTGGCGAGCAGTTTTTCAGTACGTCAGCTGTCAGAAAAGGTTGAGGGGCTTGTATGGTTGCGGCGCACCGTCATGTTCAGACGCATGATGCTGCGGGGGTGAGCAGCTGCTTCCAACTTCAGTGACCAATTCTCATACGCGGTGCTGGACCAGCCCGACACAAACTGAACCTTTACACCTGAAACTTGCTTCAAAACTGGCAGGTACGTTCCCCGAATTGCGCTTCTTCTCTTTTCATACTTCCCGAACAGACCAGATGGTGTCGTCTGCGCCCCACTCCATGTTGTTATTGTTATCACTCACTTCGAATGACTGAAACGGAACCAGCAGCAGCGTTCTTGAAATGGCTGCTTTTTCATGCATGCTGCACAGAATGTATTTGGCTGTTTGGGTTCAGGGCAGTCTGGAACATCCTAACAAGCATTCGTGACCCAGATGCTGGCAAGAGCTTCAGAAATGTGACTTACTACACAGCATTTATTTTTAAATAAGGATGTGATGCACGAGGATCTCAGAGGCGTACGAAGATGCCCACAAAAAGCTTTAGTTTTGGTTTCGGGGTGACCTGTTTGCCTTCCAAGGCCCCCTCTGCGGCACCTCCATGTGCCGTGGCGCGCACCTGCCCTGCCAACCTGCACAACTAGCCGTACATCTGACTGCTTAGTGCTTCGTTGCACCGGCCTAGCACGAGATGACGCTATTCCAGAAAGTTGGTGGTCTTCAGGGGTTTTGGTGCTTTCATGGGACAAAAACTCTTGCAGACGCACATCGATATTGTTGGATCAGTCGTGATCTGACTTGAAACTAACAACTGGAGTGATTGAATGTAATGGAGATTAAACGTGGAAGCGTGCACCTTGCAGTAACTGTACTGGCAAGCTGAGTACCGATTTATTCGATTTCCGAATTCGAAGACGCACACACTGGCTAATGATGCTTCCATCAACGATCTTGCAAGCAACAGTAGCATTCTGCTGATAGCATGTAGCTGAAAGTCATCCGCGCTTGTCATGGCAAGAAGGAACGACCATCCGCAAAGACGTGCGGAGTGGGCATCCGGAATGCTGTCGATTCAATCAGCACCGTTTCACAGGCTCTCAAACGAAGATGAAACAGAACAATACATAGAACAGGAACATACTGCGAGATAGACACATTTAGTTTGAACGATACGCCCCCCTGCGATACATCCAGCGCTCCATTGCTGTCGCTGCTGCATGAGAGGCGCCCCAGCAGGAAGCACAGTGATGCGAGGAAGATCAGGCAGCATACGAACTGGATATCTACCAGATATGCTTGACGCCGTGTATTCATGCCATAAAGGCTGGTCTTATCAGCCATGGCTTGCAGGTGCTTTTGACATGTCGTCTCCCGCACGCCTTATTCAGTCTAAGCACAAGCGCAAGTGTGCATGACTGATACATAAACTTCAAATATACTCTGCGGAATGCCACAAGTACTGCACCAGGCAGCTGAACCGAATGTTCACACACATCGATGTATCCACAACGCGACCTGCGCTCAGCGCTGGCCTGCTGGTCGTCAGATGATCAGCGTAGACTCGAAGTCAGAGTCTTGGAGCTCTTTTCATCTTCCTGTGCTTGAAGAACGGACGCGTATCGGTGGCTGCATGGTTGGCATGGACAACATCGATCCTTGACGACTAGACTTCATACAGCATCTGCACAGCAAGAACGCAGTTGCCCTGAAGCTACAACACATATTCGGCTGAGAAAAAACCACGGTACTTCTTGGTTGCCCGCTCTAATGTGTTTTCTGGAATTTCTGTGTTCAGCACAGCTTTGGCTTCAAAATAACGGTGTGTCATGAGCATGTGCAGTGCTGTGCAGGCTACGGAAACCCGAAGGAACGGTGATTTCCATTGTGCTTGAAGTCGCTAGGCAGTCTCATTACCAGGTAGTGTCATAGTAAGTAGTGTTGGTTCATGCAACATGGATCATGTTCTTGATGCAGTCCCTATGTTGGTGCCCCTTGCAAGGCCTTGGTGTGTGTTTGCAACACTATGCATCATTCTCTTCAGCCTGTGCCCAGGTCGCGTGTGGCTCGTGGGTGTATGTCCTTGTCCCACCCTTTGGAGGTGCTGAGGCCGATTTCAACCCTTCTTGGGTATCCTGAGCATCCTTACAAGACCTGACTGTACATGCGAAAAACGTTGTACATGGCTCGCACTCAATACTATTTCACTTGTCTCCTCAGTGATGGGCCGGAGGTGAGGGAGAGGCGGGGGTAAGGGTGTGGGAGGGGGCTTGGATGACGGTGAATGGGCAGTCAGGATGACTGTGCCCAACGGTCAAGAGAATGAAGTAACCTGCAGATGCGTGCGGATGCTTTCATTATACTTGGGCGTTGTCGATCCGTATATATGTATATATATACATATAACGATTTTCATTCTTCGTGGAACCAAAAGTCCCTCTGAGGAAGGCTGGAGCGATGTATGACAGAGCGATGGGTGATTCTCTCACGAGCAGCAGGCCTGCCCAAGTTCCGAGCGCGATATCCGAGTATTCTCTAGATTCAGATTCTATGTACCCACTGTGTCACTGCTGCATTCAGTACTCTCTCGGATCCTACAGGCTAGGCTCCCGAGCATTTGGCATCAATTAGTATTGCTTTGAGGCGTTCCTGCCGCAGCTCAGGCGATGTGCGCGCAGCCTTCACCCAAACTCTTTTCATATGAAGACTCAGTTAATCCGGAGGAGCCTCTGCTCGCCCAGCCCACTGACACCCTTGATAACCGGGACAGAGAGGTCGAAGCTGAGCTCGAAGCAGACAAGTCACACTACGAGTTTGAGCGGCCGACAAGACCCTGGTGGAAGGGCAATGTGAATGTTTACCTTGGTGTGTGCTACATCGTCGTCTTATGGTGCGCATACGCCCAACACCTGACGTGTGTCAAAATACCTACTGATGTTCAGCATGAGGCAAGCTACCCCCAGCATACATGGATACCCATCACTTGCAATAGCATTGTATTACTACGGATTCGAACGTGGTGAATCCCAACTTTTCTACGCTACGAATCAGACCAGGTCCACTGGGTTTTCACATTCATGAACAAGAAGATGTCACCACTACTGTGCTCTACGGCTAGACACTGGAGCCCGTGCTGCCTTTGTACAAAATATCAAAACAAAATCATGTGTGTTGTTGATAGACAGGGCGCAAAGGTATGAGATTCAGGGGCAGCACAGACAGCTCGAAGCAATTGCTGTCATTCGTGCCACGAACCAGAGTGAGGCGTCTGGACAACAACCAACCTAAACATATTGGGACATGCAGTAGTATGATGGTGTAGATGCTGGATTCCAGTACCTGAAGTGAAGTTTCTGTGTTGTGTGGTGTGCATTCCTGGCAACTGCCTGATCCGCATCTATACAATCAATGTCTCGGATAGGATCGATAAGAGGATGGCGGAATGTTGACAAGGGATCAGTTGACAAGGAATTCAGCGTGCATGAACGCACATCCGCTGTTGCTGTAAAATGGCATGCCAGTACCTGTTGCTCCCTCGATTTGTGCCTTGGTTTCCATTCATAAGAGCAAAGAAGTAAGTCAGACTATGAACGTGGAGTGCAATGCAGCAGAACAGCTTCAACGAGGGAGCTGCATGTTTACCTTTTTGGTTGTTGGCCCCCAGGGCCCTTACTACGATATTCGGACTGATGTCAATTTTCCAGACATTTGGGCACTTCACAAAAACGCTCTCCACGCAAAACTGGCTAGACGGACGCTGCAACCGAGGCTTGCAAGGCACATCACAAGGAAAAACGAGTGGCATGTCGTCCTCGAGTACAGAATGAACTTCTTGCCACAAGGAGGTTGTTTTATGATGCGAGTTCCATAAGTCATTGGAAACGGGCGCCATCCCCACCGACCACGAGCAAAACTATTTGCTCGTACGGGGAGCCTTTAATTGAGGCTTTGTTTTGTGCATGTGTTTTTGTAGAGGATGTACTAGCTGCTGTGTGATTTGTGCCACCTCTAGCCACACACCTGGATATGTTACTTGAACAACAAGAAACACCGCACCGAGTAACGACTGCAATGATGGACTGTAGGACCTTACACTGAGGTGCTCTTCAGTGCGTGTGCGTGCGTGTGTGTGTTGCTTGTAACTCTTAGATCAACAAACCGAAACCATAACATCTGCAGTACTACCTGCACCATGAGGCTGTGCATCGGTGCATGCAGGTTTGTGGTGAGGAGGGGCACGTGGCGCTTCACGCTGCCCATCAGCACCATGGCGGCTGTGCATATCATCACAGCATGCACATATGGAGTAATCTGCTGCTGGAACGTGTTCCACACCCCTGGCCACGGCGCTGTGTACCGCCGCGTGCACATGGTGCTCGGCAGGGTGGCCATGGGGGCGGGCCTGCTGTCCGTGGCGCTCGGTTCGGTCGTGCTGTACGTTGAGGGTGCGCTGATCCGCCTCGCCTTGCCTTACCATACCTTTTCTACCTCGTGCTGCTTGTCGCTGGCTCATGCCCCAGCCTCCTTTGAAGAGGCGCACTGTGGAGATGCATGCGGTGTACATCGCGGATGTAGACAGTGGTGACGTGAACCCTCCACGGTCACAATAAGTGCGGCCACTGTAGGGGGGGGGGGGGGGGGCTCCCTAGACGAGGGGGGCTCCCTAGAAGCGGGGGGCGGGAGCCCCCCTGAGTCTTGCTGGGAGAGTCACCCGCAAGACCTGCTGATGGGTGGGGGGGTGTAGGGGTTTCACGGCGAGCCTCGCAGCACAGCCACACGCATAGTCGCTCGGATCAAGGGTTACCCAGTAAAAAAGATATAATATTTGCCCAGTCATGATATGCCTCACAACATCTGAAACAAAACTGAACTGGGAAAACTAAATTTGTGTTCTATCCCGGAGATAGAACACAGCTTCTTTTTTTTAAATCATCGCATGCCAACTTAGCTCGACCTGTAGCACCATTGCTTTGTTGTGGTGAGAATTGCTGGGAATCAATTGGATGTAGGTTAGGTTGTTACTAGCCGTCTTGAGCGCGCTCTCGTATCGCAGTAGGCTACCTACACTCGCCTTTGTCAAAACGTAGTTACTAATTAGCTCTTAGTTTACATCCTCGAAGCATC
>JAUMHD010000422.1:0-20159 GCA_032359135.1 Ulvella scutata
ACACACACACACACACACACACACACACACACACACACACACACACACACACACACACACACACACACACACACGCCCAGCCCAGCCCAACCCAGCCCAGCCCAGCCCAGCGCCATATCATGCAACTGTGCGCATATCGTGATTGGGAGCAGCGTTTATTTATGCTATATTGACAGTGGCTGGACAGGTGGCACGCTATGCCGTCATGCAACGGCGAAAGCAGGTTTGCAGACCACTTCACGTAACCGGTCCGCACTCATGCACAAGGATGAGTCAGATGTAGGAACGCAAAACGTAAAAAGGCTGCTGCTGGAACGTTTCCGGAGCGTTAGGGTTCGTATATGCGGGCTGAACAGATATGTTGTCTAGACCACGCATGCATGGAGCACACATATATATGTGCAACCGCTGTAGAGAGTGTGATTACCTTGTACAGTATACGAGTTCACAATGTGTGCAAGTGTTCGAACGTTTGGTTGGTTGCTGCGATATGTGATGGTCGCTGGAGTATGCATTTGTCACTGTGCGCAAAACGTGCGTGAATGCTGGAAACCATACAATACACAACTGAAAGCTTGAAGGTGCTGCCGTACCGTTCGAGTGTCCGAGGTGCTTTACAGTTTGATTTTGCATGCTATTTGGGTTCCCGCCCTTTCTTTGCCTTTCAGGATTGTAACAGACAACCGAAAGCTGCATCCAAAATATAACGACAGGCAGGCGGCATCGTGCTGCACAGGCTGCATTACACTAGATTCCTTTAAGCTAGATTTTTACAGCATAGGTGTCCGCAGAGAGTGGTTCAGGAAATCAGCGCATGTGCAGGCATGGTCGACGTCGAATCGAACAGTAAACACCAGCACCTACGCGAACGACCAAGTTGGCCAAGCAACGTCGCTCGTGAGCACAACAAGTATTCGCTATGTAAGCCAGCAGTAGTTCAAAATCGTACCCAGGCATTCCGAGAGAATCAGGACGTTGCGAGGCTGGAACGTTAACTACAGGTGATGTCTTCTTAGGAAAGCTTGCAGAAGAGTGCACTAGTGATGCGCGTCCAATGCATAGAAGCGCTAGTATTTTTAGAAGGGCCGACTGAAGTTTTTATAGTGTTGCAGGACGCTCCATCAGCTGGTCATACACATAGTTCCTGTTTACCGAATGCAGCTGCTTACCCAAATCTTGCCCCAAAACTCTGGAAACTACATTTCGTGTGAAAACAGTTAGGCAACGCACAAACAGTTCAAACCTCAATACCCAGAAAGTGCTTGACCCTCAAAAGTAGTTACATCGACAAGGACTCGGTCATGACGTATAATGCATGACTAGAACGGGGGGGGGGGGGGGGACCGTACCTAAGGACAAAGTTCGACCCCAAAAGAAGTTTGACCCTCAAAGGTTGTGGAATTGGCTGGTTACCAGAGGATAGCAGCGACTCAAGGGAACCACACTGTCTGTGTAGTTATTACTTCTGAACAGTATGTATGTTCAGAAATTTCTGAGGTCAAGATGTAGAAACTGGGTTTGAGTTGTGGTTGAGATTTTGCCTCGTGATGTGAACAAGTTCAGATACTTGTTCACAGTTAATATACTGCTGCGCAAGCAAATCAAGATCATACTTTGCCTTCAAGTGACTGTCTAGTGACATTGATGACGTACAATGACTTGAGCAAGAGCTGCCATGGTTCGAGATCATGCCATACATGAACGAGTTGACGTAACTCGCCCTTCATCATCGCAGACCCGAGCCAGGAGGACTACCACGTCTATGTTCAAGCCGTCCTAAGATCTCATACGTTTAGAGGTCTTATTGTAAGACCTATAACTGCGGCGATGTATGCATGCATGCAGCGCTCGTACCAGCCGGTCCCACGCTTCGGCAATCAACTATGCGCGCGCATGGAAACCCACGCCCACACCCAGATGAACAAGATCATGTGCCCTTTCTGAAGTATTCCGAAGTGTTCCACTAAAACTGAGGCTTCATCCTGGGGTCTGGTGTCAGTGCGTCGATTGCGTAACACAGGCAGTGACTCATTGTGTACAACCTGGTGTGAGGCATGACGATGCGCACAACGAATTCGCATCTCGGAAGTTTAACTCTCACTGCGACCTGAAGCTATTCGCTGCATAGTCACTGTACGTAAACCCAGATTTGCACGTTACGTCAGTGACACACCGTCTCTGAGTTTGTGGTCTTGTGTTGGTGGAAGGCGAAGGATTGCACAAAAGTCCGGGAAACTGCCCAAAGTAATTTGGCCGACTGTAGACTTTCCACTTCTCACAGTGCTCTCTGGGAGGCTACCGTACTGCCACTCTGTAAGCTGGGATGAGCTGCCGATGCATGGGCTCTGCCATGGAGAAAACTGTAGCCTTTGTGTGACTGAAGCACCTCCTAGTTGCGCTATGGGATTTACTGCGTTGGAGCGTCGCTGGCGTTGTGTGCAGCACTTTCTGTTTAGTTGTAAAGCTTTTCCAGTGGGGTGCCCTGACCCGAATGACCTCTGGGATGACTTCCTTCGGCTGGTACCCCCTGAAGGGTGTGCGCGGATTGCCCTTCTTGCCGCACGCGATGCGAATTGCTTTGACCCTGTCTCAGTGAGTACATGCTGTGTTCCTTCGGTTCTTGTTCCGTCTGTGTTCCTACGGGACTGTGAGGCTGGTGTATGTGGTGAGGTGTATTCCGTTATTGCCGCTTATATTCTCCTCGTTGGTGCTGTTGTTGCTGACGATGCGGTCCCTGTTGGCGACCCTGTCTTTGCTTGCAATGTTGTGCGGCGTTCTCTGCAGCCGCTGTGTTTACCTTCGTGGTCCCGTGTGGCCCGGGGGTGTATATCCATGTCCCACCCCTTCGAGGGTGCTGAGGCCGAAGCTCTTCTTGGGTATGGCGTGGTTCCCGATTAGTTTTTTTTTTTTCCGGGTCCCCTCGCCTATTGACGAACACGGTTTATTTTACTTGACCTCGATATCTCGTCTGATGATGAAAAATCTACTGAGTCATTCGAATCATTTGGGTGCTTCACATTTTGATCTTGCATTCGATTTAGGTTGCCCTTTCATTGCCTTTCAGGCTTGTTACATAAACCCTCGGAGCAAAAGAATTGCGCGATTGTGTTCGTTTTCTTGCTCTCAGTTTCGGGCCGAGTTTTCTACCCTTTTGGGCCTAGATAGAGACGGCCAGGCCACATCTAGCTCTCTGCATCATCCTGGACGCGATCTGTGACCTTGGTATGCTTCAGCTGTCAACCGCTGAAACTGTGTATCCAGTTAAATGTTCCAAACGAGGAAAGTAGCGAAAAGGCATGAACCCAAACATCAAAACCAACCATCACACAATATCCACCAATTCACTCGAATGGTACCACAGCACCGTCTGAAAATGTGTATCCTGTTATGTGTCGTGTGTCGAAGGTACGCATGCACTGCATGTGTTGGAGTTCGTAACCAGGCTTGTCATGCTACGTGTTCCTGGATCACTGTTCCATGCTTAAACTTGCTGTTCAAGACAGTTGAACGAACGGAGGCGAGGGACAGCGGCATGTTCGGCAGGTGTGGGGGACACGGGAAACTGGCAAGGCGAAGGGATATAAGATGGTGGTGGGGACCAGTGTTGTACAAAACTGTTCAAAATAGCCCGGACTGACTCCGAGGAACCCGGGGAACTTTCGAAATTGAGTCAAAATCAAAGGGGGGACCCTTTGCACATCGACCAAATCTCAAAGCTGATTGGAAAAACTGCCCGGACTATCCGGCGGGTTGTAGACCACTGGTGGGGACCGCACCAACAGGAGGGGGCGTGACGGGGGTGGTGCGGCAGAACATGGGAGGGTGAGGGGGTTGGGTGGGGACGGCGATAAAGGGTCCAGTGTGATCAGAGGGGTGAGGGGGGGCTTAGGGGGTCCGCAAGTGGGAGTGGCGTCGGCTGAGGGAACAAGCAGGCCAGCTAGGAGGGCCACAGTCAAACACCATGCCCCGAATCACTGTGTTGCATTTCATTTCATGCATGAGATCAATGACAGACCTTACAAACCCTACTTCATACAAACAAAGCGCCCACATCCCATCCACCAGTCAACCAATCAAACAAACATATCAATGTACACTGTCATAGCACCATACACATGCATGACACATGCACGCAACAATGCACCATACACGCCCATCCCAGCAGCTTCACAAGGTGACACACCCCACCATACTACACAACACACAGTAATGAACCGATCAAGCAGTACGAAACGTTTACTACAACAATCTTGTTTCCTGGCACGGAAAAAGGGCGCCGAAACAGCACCAAATCTAGTACCCTTGGCAATAAACTCCTGATCGCAGCACATGCTCTCAAATTGCCACACTAGCACCAAGGTCAACAGAAGAATCTGAATTATCATCTACCATCAAGCATGCACCACCAATCTAATGTACAAATCAATTCAACGAAAGTTCTACGACACACTATATACATGTCTGCGCAATTCAAGGTAGAAACACAAGGTAGAAAAACAAGGTAGAAACACAGCAACAACACCGTTCCAGACTTCCCAGACTGGCATATGTCACCAGAAAAGTTCTATCCTGCAAAGCTGCAGTGCATTTTGCGCATCGTTCAAGTTGTCACTATACCCCTTCCCATCATGTCCAGGGTGCATGCTGCGAAGATGTGTTCACAGTCAAGTTGAACTATGAAATTTAAATTCGAAGCCCCTGTTCCCATTCATATGACGCTGCAAACCCGTGAGAGCAAACCCGTGAGAATCCTCATCTCCCCCTAAAACCCTAACAGGAATCCCTGAGAGGCCCCGTCTCCCCCTCAAACCTTGAGAGGGCCCCCCCGTTTCCCCTTGTTGACTACGCACACATCGCGTGCGCACGTACTGGCAGGACTGTCAAGGCCGTACCAGGGTGAATGCCTGCTGGTCAAGGCACAGGTGGGCAGGACTGTCAAGGCCAACAGACAGTCTCATTCTGTAGCTACAGGCACGCCATAGCTCCCAGACTGCAGCAAACGTCGGCCCCCGCTAGATGTCGCCCCCTCTGCAGCTCCATAGGCGCCGCTCTGTTGCAGTCGTCGGCGGCCTGTCCCCTCTAGATCGCCATAGCTGCCAGCCTGTAGCAACCCTCGGCCATTCGTTTCTGGACCCGCCATGCCTCGTAGATGTCTCCCACCCTGAACAACATCAACAGTCTCGCTTCAGCGCCTTTCAGTACACAAAACAGTGGTGAGTTTAGCCAAACCTGTTCGGGGCCCAGGTGCTGAGGCCTGAACTTCTCATATGGGGACGGCGTGGTTCAGGATCCCAGTTACTTTGCGTGTTTGCAAGCATGCATTGAATACGGGTTCGGCGTCGAGGGGGGGGGGTGGGGGGTTCGTTCACACCGTGTTGGTTCACACTCATTTGACCGAGAACGTAGGTGAGTCTGCTCAAATGCAGTCAGGAAAGGCAGGATCCCAGGGTAACAGCCTTTCCTAGACGATGAAGTGTGGCAGCATGAAGCGTATGTTGTACTCAATGCAGGCCTCACGGTGTATACGTCAACACGGATCTATTACATGCACTAAGTTTCATCCGAGTTTCTTGAATGCCACGCATTCTGATCCTGGGACAACTCACATTCTGCATGCAGCTTGCAAGATGCAACAAACGCTGTCGCACGATCTCCGAAATGGGAGGCACATACACTTAAACGGAAACTTGAAAGAGTAGCAACATGCTCGTGTACCAGCCTTTTTGGTGTCACGTTTGTGACGTTGTGGCATTGACGGGTTCGGTGTAATTACGTGTGAACGCATGCCCTAATGCGAGCTCTGTCTACTCGATATAACTGCTACTACTTGCTCCGTCATACTCGGACGAGCCGACCGGGGCTGTGCTGTTCGAGATATTGAAACTCATTTAAGGAACTCAAGAGTGTCTCTATCGCTATTAATGGGATAGCGTCTAGTTGTCATCGAGATGAGCTCGAACTCTTCGAAGGGTCGAGCAGCTGCACGGCCTAGGTCCTAGGTACCTCGTATGGTAGGCCCAAGGAAACATACTCACACAAGTGGCTCTCAACAAGAGAAACGTCTTCAAATCTTATAGCACGCAATGTACTGTTTTGAGCACATATCGTGCAGCACCAGGACCTCGGAGCAAGTCTATATGTATACATGCAGATGACGACTCGATCGCCATCTTCGCAACCACGAACTCAAAATTCGTACAACGGTCAGGCTCAGGCTCGCGAATTCGAAGCAAGCACAGGACACTGCACCAAATCTCTTCAGAATGCAGTTCAGGTAGATGGTTGCCCATTTCACAGAGTTAAATCGGGACCAAGGCAGTCAGGATGTCTGAACACGTCAAAAGAAGGTTTTTAGAATTACGTACCGGGATCCGTTTCGCTGTGGCTCCGTCACTGAACGACAGAACGGCGAAGAGAGCTAGAGCAAGAAGGAAATAACGAAACATTTCTGGCTGTCGAAGATATTTAGGAGTTCGCTTCCTTACGTGCCTTGCTGTGCTGGGAAAGATCTTTGTTGTTCGAAGCTGTTCGAACTGGAGGCACCGAAAACGACCAAATGCGACGATGCCAAACTCTACAGGTAATTGGATGTGGATTGATAAGTGCAGAAGTGAACAGTGTATATATACTGTGATTACATGCCATGGCGCAGCCTACACTGGATGTTGCTTCAGATTCGGTTCCACCTTCAGTACTAAGGTTGTACGCATGCATGTAGACGTTCACAACACGACTCCGTTGAACTCCGATGTGAATGCGCAGTCATGCATTACGATCGTGAGCGATTCGTGGTTTCACAGGCACCCAAGAATATCTCTTTCAAACATGCGGGGAGTGTCATTCAGAAGGTGAGAGTTGTGCTGGCGGGCAGCTTGGTCATGCACACAAGTGTGCGAATAGAACAGACCGTGGCCTCGTTGATGCACAGGTCTACAGCTACAGACCGTGGCAGCAACGCAGTTGTTAAAGTTACAAACAGAAAGAAGTCGGTACGAACTGGACATCCATGAGGGGTTCCTTTCTCGACGCTCCACGAGGACGTTGCAGAGAATTGCATGAAAGGACTGTGATCGAGGCAGCGACCTCACAAGCAGCTGAGCATGAGAACACTGGCATCCGTTTCTGTGTGGCGCGCCCCAAGGCACCGGTTCAATCCACATTAGTACCATCTTGCACTATATGTCTGCAGGCTCCGTTTGGATGTGACGCCGTTGAATGTGTTACATCGATCTCTGCAGCCCGGGCCTGGCTGCAGAGAGTGAACTAGTTGCCAGTACTGACAAGCCTTGCCAAGGTGCATGTACATAGTTTTTCTTTCAGTGCACGATACACAGGGCCGAAGATATATTGCTGCCACAAGGCTGCAGAACACTGTTATATACGCTGCGCTGCTGGTCTGTTTGGATCCCGAGTACTAGTGTGTACGCTGCGCTGCTCAGCGGTCACAAACATATATCGCTGCGTCGCTGGTGCGTGTGCATTCATTGTGTGCATTCAGTTTTACTTCATCCCCTTGCTGTTGCCTTGAGATGCCTTGGGTCTGCTCGGGTTTCTTTCCATTGCATTTCTCATGCGTCATGTAGATCTAAACAACACAAGTCCCTCAAGCGGATATTACCATGCACGTAGAACCCTAGGTAGGGCCCTAGACGGCATGTCTGAAACACTGCATGTTGCACTGTTACACGTGTTACACTGTTACACATGTTGCACTGTTACACATGTTGCACTGCATTCTAAACCCCTCCCAGATATCCTTTGTGTGGGGCATCTCAGCCGCCCCTGCCAGCAGGGCAGGGCAGGCACCCAGAGGCTTCTTTGCTGCAACCGTGCATGTTCCTGGGAGGTCTGAGTGCTCTCTTAAAGCTGCAGCGATGCCCCTCTGTGAACGGCAGTTTTCCGCACGCAGTTGTGTGGCTGGTTCTTTCGCGACAAGAGCCATTCTATGGAGTTATGCCTGTATGAAATTGTGCCTGAAACTTTACAAATATTCGAATGCGACAGTTTACAGTTATGCGCACCTGGCCTTGGGATCAGCCGCAACCTATCCACAAACAACCAAAACCCTGTCGGCCAGCAGCCCATAGGGATTAAATCGACAAGAGCGCAGTAACCGGCAGAGCACATAGTTATGTGTCCACTAGCAGATTGTCTGCTACATGCTGGCAGCAGTTTCGCCGAGGAACTTGAGGCAAACGTGCCACAGACTTCAACAACGCCACCCACCCCTGTTTCGCATGCATCCGATGGCTCAGCAGCAGCGTATGCATGCATTTTATGCTGAATGGGACTTTCTGTGTGCTTGCTGGTCGGTCAGTCTGAGTTGGTTTGGATGTACCCAACTTGGCCGGGTTGCTTCCGAAGAATTGGGCGGACATCTGGCTGCACCCTTGTCGATGTAATCACATTAGGCTGCACCGTTTTGATCTCGGAGATTGAGTGACAAGTATTGTTATTCATGGGGCCAGGGTAGAAACTGAAAAAAACTAAAAAGCTGCTTAGAGGGCCCTACCACATGGCGCCACACGAAACGCTACATGGCGTACACGCACTAGTTAAGCAGCATGGCGAGCTTCTTTCATGTTCAGCTGTAGGTTTTGGTCCCTGAGTGGCTCATGTGCTGAACAACAGGTTGTGGTTGTGGGGGTGATCTGGCCTCGGGGGTGGAAGCATGTGCCGTTTGCAGCGCCCACGAGGCGAACTTGATACACGCACAACAACTACACACTACTATGACAGGTCGCGAAAGCTTTCATGAACAGTCGCTAAGGACGTTTTAGCATGGTTTGTAGACCCCTGATATTAGTCTGCTGGCCACCGAGGGGTCACATGCATGTGCACATGCATGGTGCACTCAACCGACATGCGCCAGAGATTTATCCTCGCACACTCAAGATTAAAAAGTAGCACGCTACCTTGTTCATGACTGGGAAAGGAGGCGTGCTTCTTGCTGGGCAAACTTTTTATAAGTATCTATTACAAACCGGAAAGGTATTGAATAGGCATGAACCCAAATAGCCAAAAGCAACTAACACAAAACATCCACCGCTGCACTCGAATGGGACAAGAGCACCATCACGAAAGTCTTTCCCAGCACTCTAGAAGTATGTACAGTGCTTTTTTGGTTTTTTTTACATTATATATATATATATATATATATAATCCCTGCTTCCATGTCCCGCAACCTCCAAGATCAAAACGGTGCAGCCTTGTCTGTTTCGAAAGAAACAATTATGTGGGGGGTGGTGCATGAACAGGGCACTGCACAATTTATGAATTCCCACTCTGGTTCAGAGCCTGCTTTTGGCTATTGGAGGTCGTACCTATTCACTACCTGCTGGTTTTGAAGTAGGTCACGCGACTAAAAAAAGCGAACCCATGGTACATGAGCCATTCTATGGAGTTATGCCTGTACCTTCACACACCAAAAATGTTCCCCATGGCCAGTTGCACGTGATTCTACCTGCTCAGTCCACAGTGCTGAGTGAATCAGATGTACCTTGATCTGAGGCATCGACAAATGGCGTGGTTCCCGATCAGTTATTTTTCTACTTTTTTTCTTGTTGAAGTGACCGCCATCTTCTAATCTTGCACGTGTCCACTCTTGAATGCACGTGCATATGTGCGGGAAGCCTGTGTTGCTGCTCTTTACTTTGCATGTGTGTTTGGAATTGGGTGATGAAATGGGCGATTTCAGCTGAGCAGTCAGCATGCCCAAAACGGTAGAGACATTCTGAGCATGGAAATCCTTGCACTGGTTCCATGTGGCAGAGCATGTCATTCTCTACACACTGCACATCACATCTGCACTCACACATTCAGGATCATTATCTGTGCCTCAGGGAGTGAGCGCAGATTACCCACCCACTCATCTGTTCCCCTTAGGTTGGCCCGCTCCATCCCCTAGGGTTTCAGGTGTGACCCATTCTACGGTCGCCAGCCGCTCTCAGCAGTCACATTGCGCAAGGCTGTACAAGACTGAGTAGCAGCATGATATGCATGTACACCATGCATGTAAGCCGCATGCATGACAGCAACACTGCGCCAGCTCCGAAGGTAGTGTAAAGTTACAGGCGCCGTCCCTGATCGTTATTGTCTGAGAACTGTATGCATGGGCTTCTCAACATGATACTTTTTTAAATGATGATGTATTTGCAGTTTGGCCGTCGACTTGCAGTTGCGCCTTCACAGGTGCTCACCTTCCAAGATTGTTTGGTGACTCACCGCATGTGGTGAGCTCACAGCGGAAACACAAAAAGTTACGGGCGCCATCCTCGATCATCAATGGGCGTACCGTACCAGCACTAATAAATAAATAAATAAATTATTCGGTGACATACTTTTTACAAACAAATTTTGGCGATTTGGGTTCATGCCTATTTACTACCTTTCCGGTTTGTAAAAGACCTTTTACAAACCGGAAAAGTAGTAAATAGGCATGAACCCAAATCGCCAAAATCAACTAACACAAACCATCCACCACTTCACTCGAATGGCACAACAGCACCATCACGAAAGTCTTTCCCAGCACTGTTAGCCAAACTGCGATAATAGTGACGAAACACAAAGCCACGACCACGAGCCAGGGCACAACTCAGATACTGCCTACTGATTCGCAACCACAGACCACGATCTACAACACCAGTGGCACAAGCAACAGTAGCAAGGTTCTGCAAGTAACCCTCAGCAGAGGGGCCTAACTTCCCAAAAGTAGACATGACCAAAGGAACCATAGTTGCCCCGTTCATTCGGGGACTACGTCATACTCGGCAGCACTAAATATTGGGCTGCAGTAAATATTGAACCATGACCAAGATGTTGCTAAACATTGAACCCTTGAATCCTTAAAGTGCCAATACACGCTAAACATTGAACCACTACCTGTTTTTCGGGGCAATACTTCCCAATTGTTGGGCCGGTTTGACCTAGCTTCTGATTCAATTTTTGCCAGAGATTTTTTGAACCACTTCTTCCTGAAGTGCGTTTTTGCCAACTGCGATTTGAACCATGCAGATTTTGAACTGGCCCAATATTTAGTGCTATTGCCACGTAGTGGTATTGCCACTGCGTGGGTGTATCCTGTGTGGCTACCACCGGTGACCAGTCTGTACATCTCCACCATCCCTTTCTGCCTCAGCGACACATATGTTCTGCCGTTACGTAGTTTTGGGCAGGGTTACGACCGGAATGTCGCAAAATTTTTAAATATTAAACAGAAACTGCCTCTGGATGCAAAGTACTTATTCCAACAACTGTGCACAATTCTTTATTTCAGGACCTTTTTGGGTGCACGAGAGTTGCAAATGTTCGAATGGGCCCAAATCGAAGGGGCGGTTTTGCGCAGAAATCTGGGTTGCGCAGAAATCTGGGTTACTACGATGCATGCATCAGGCAGTACAAATGTGTGTAAAGTTACAGGCAGTACAAATATGCTTTCTCCCCCACGTCCTGTCGATGGATCCACAGACACAAATATGTTTGCTGCACACCTGATGAGCACAAATTCAATGCTGGTGCCATTGAAGCGGTTGATGGAGTTTGTTGCGGGGCGAGCCCATTGTTAGGTTCTCTTCTATTACCAAAAGCGCCCGATCGGTTATGATCTTATTCTACCACTAGGAGCGATGATGTCACTGATATAGTAGATTCGCCTACAATGGTAACACCCATTCCACCTTCATCTCTGCGTCTGAGATGCTTCTGAGATACTTCTGAGATACTCGCCTCATTGCCCCTGGCCACTGCCCCCATCTTATCATTCGGCAGTGGCATGTCCTGTGTCATGAGTGCGAGGTCGAGCTAAGTTGGCGTGCAATGATTTTCTGGTACATGAGCCATGCTATGGAGTTAAGCCTGTAACTTTACAATATCTTATCATGAGAGGCTTGTTGTTGGCAGCCCCTACCATTGGTTAGAAGTCATTCAGTTACCTTAAACCAAAAGAAGAAGAAGAGGAAGAAGAAGCTAAAGAGGTGTGTAAAGTTACAGGCATAACTCCATAGCCTGGCTCATGTACCAGCAAATCATGGCATTCCAAATTAGCTCGACCTCGCACAAACAACGTAGGACATGCCACTACCGAAGCAACGACAGGGAAAACCAAGCTAGCCTCTCTACCCACATGGTGCACCAAGCCATGGCACTTGAGTATAGGAACTGACTCAAGCCGGGGAGATGAGGATGTAACCTCTTTTGCTCCCAAAGCGGCCTAGCCGGTCGCTCACTCGCAAACCCCACTCCCAAACCCTTCCCCTCGCACTCCTCCCCGCAGTAGGTGCGTCTTTCAAGATATGGGGGGCGTGTTGGCGCGTAGGTATAGACAAAGATCTATGGCACTGCAATACATGCCTTGTTCAGCATACAGGTGTGTGATACATCGCTAACCATGAGATAATTGAGTGATGGAAACTGTTTTTATAGCGGTATGCTTCGCTTACGTTATGGGGGGATATTTGATCATCTGATAGGAGAACCAAATGTAGTTTATTTGGGGAGCACTAGGCCACACTAAGATTGAGTTTCGGCCTCAGCGCCACAGTGGCGGAGAATATGTATTGTCGTTCAAAGGAACAGTACAAGCACGGCAGAGAAGCTTGAAGATAATACGACAGGTGGCTTTGGATGGACCGGGATTCGAACCCGCACCTTGTGCTACAAGCACTTGATCGCTCACCGTCCATTTCCGGTGGCTGAGTACAAGGTTAATCCAAAGACCAATCAATAGTGATGTTGGTGATGTCCTTTCAAACCGGAAAGGTAGTGAATAGGTATGAGCCCAAGTAGCCAAAAGTAACGATCACAAGATATATAACCACGTTGGTTATGTATGATTCGCCAAAAAGCAGAGTTGTTTCACTACTTGGGAAGCATAGGGAATTGAGTGTGCACACGGCGCTGTGCAAAGGCAACCACGCGCTTTTCTGAGCTGGGGTGCAGTTGTACACTCGTGCTAGTGGTCGTGCTCGTATTCCTGGGATCCTCATTCCATCAGATGAGGTTAAGTAGCTCACCTCTGCCCTCCCTATAGTTTCCTCTTGTTGCAGTTCTCCTGTCATTAGCTAGGGTTTCAACCCTCCCCCCCCTCCTAGTCATGCATTGTACTTCATGACCGAGTCCTTGCCGATTTCACTACTTGGGAAGCATTCAGTTATGCTCATTGATCACCAGTGTCGCTTAGTTACATAGAACAATTCTCACTACTTGGGGCTATTTTTTGGGTGTGTACCCTAACAAATTAAGCGACACCGGTGATCACAGCTTATACTCCACCGCCACTGCCACCTGGTCAAGCGCCAGTGGGCGGGGCTGCCTGTCTGGCATGCGCGTGTCCACTGCTGAGGTGAAATTGGATCCTTTGTGTGTATAGTGCAGGGATGTTTGGGTTCGTTCTAGTGGTTTTTGGGTGAATTTGGTTCGGTTTTGGCCGTTTCTGCATTATGTTTCTCTGATGCTCTGATTGCACTGGTTTTTTTCGTTCTGTCGATGTAATATTCTTAGAACTACCAACCGTATGCTCCGTGTATGCAACATTTCCATGCGTTGCGGTCATACTGGGGCGCCAATTCGGGTCCGGATGCAGTATCTCGATCATGTAACTCGTTACGTGACTGGAGAATTCTGCATGTGATCAGAATCACATCAAACTCGTGCGTCGACGAATTTCGCTCGCTCTGAAACCTTGGTATTCTCGCTCTACACTCGATGTACGTAACGTAGAGCCAGGTGTTACTACCACAGTGTGTACATACCTGTGAACAACAGTTGTGCGAGGCCTCACGATCCGGTTCACATTCGCACCCGTGCGATACAAGCTCGCAACGCGACCTAGAGCTACTCGCGCTGCTGCCACTGTACGTAAGTCCAGTACTACTTTTTTTTTTCGGTGACACAATCATCCAGGATTCAGGGTGGTGCTGGGCCACATGACGTGTTCCATGAAGTGTTCAAGCGTGTCACGTGTCGCTACATCGATCTCACGTTTCCCATTGCTTGCCATCAGATCCTTGGCACGAGGTCCTTCAAGGGCTCGACAACACAGCGGTAGTGTAGTTTACACCACATGAGTAGTGTTGTTTTCAAACATGAATGCATGCGAAGAAAGTACAAATTTCGTGCGTTTTTTTCACTCAAAAACACTTCAAGAGCATGAGACACCCGCAGCAATCCGTGGGCCCCGGCGATCTATTGAGCGCTCTGAAATCATCTCAGTGTATAAAAGCAGAAGACGGCAGGTCGTTCTTCGTCACAACTGGATCTCTTGTACTGCCAGAAGTATAGTATCATTACTCGACGATTGAAATCCACCGTATCAACTTCAATTCACCGTCATATTACCTCCAAAATGACAAGGTATGGTTCAGTTTCACCACCTCTCTACACGTGGTTTATGACAGCTTGGCCACTGCTCGACCGCATGACATCATTAATCAGGGCGGGGGTATTTCACCGTTGTTAAGAACGTTTCTTGAAATGTACTTGTGGATCGCGTTCGATCGCCGTTTTCGTATTATTGCTCCATACATCTGCATTGACGTCCTATGTGAGTTGTATACTTGTTGGATGTGGTACGCTGCCCTGGCGGTCGATCTAGTGTTGCGATACATCTGTGATCCATCTCCCCATGGCTGTGGTCGCATCTGCAGAACGCACCTTCGGAGGTAGAGTGAGGCGTGACACTGTGTACGAATGTTGCAGCCGATATCGCGTAGCTGAATACGTGTCTGTGATTTGTTGCACTTGCTCTATCCCCCGCGCGCGTCCTGTTCATGTAATTACCTTCGGCCACATCGCGTAACAACCTTTCGCCAAGCGGACATGAATTGCCTGCAAACCTGTTGCATGAAACTCTTTCAGCACCAGTAACAGTCGGCCTTCTGTCTCGATATCGATACATGTAATTACTGTCTCGATGTCCAGATGGCTTGTGCTAGCTGAAGTTGAACTCGTGCTGCTGTACATGGCACTAGCTAGAGCGCCGTCAATACGCAAAGTTATGTCGGGCCGAGCATTTTATTTTCAGACCATATGCCGTACGAGTAGCGAGAACTTGGGTTCGGGCATCGTCTTGTATGTAACCGCGACGCGGCCAATTGGATGTGCACAGTAAGAACAGATTGCGTAATGTGCCCAGTGGCATGTGCAAGAAGATTGTTGCCAGCACATGAATCATGACTCACTATCTCCACTGTAAGTATCGTCGTAGCTTGTTGTACTCCATCAACCACGATGACCTGGCTGCGTGCATCTTGCGAAGGTTTCAGGCGACATAGCGATATGGTCATCACATATGTGCTGAACAAACGTTGGCAGCACAAACGTACGCTGAATACCCGGACATCGAGGACACATGATGCAGTGTATCTGTGTAGGACCATCACGGATTTCTGAGTCGATCGATGTGCAGGAATCTCGCAATTTTCGCTGGGCTGTGTCTGGCTCTAGCTGCCAAGGCCTCGGCGGAGGGTTTCGAGATCCAAAACGCCACCCCAGTTGCAAAGGACAGCAATACTGATATCACCGGCGAGGGCATGTCAGACCATGGTCTTCGCGTTCTTCAAGAAGCACCCAACGTTAGCAATGACACCCTTCTTGAAACCGTCGAGCTGGAGGACGACATAGTATACGACGGCCCAATCGAGGGTTTCGAACCTGACGTGAGCCATCATCACCTGAGCCATGTTAGCGTTCTTCTGCCACAGTGTTTATATGTCGATGTACCCAAAAAGTAGATGTAACCAAGGTGGTCATGGACATTGATGTAACCATGCATGGTTACATCAACAGTGTGTGCATGCTTTCACCATCCTTGTCATCCTCTGACCTCAGCGTAACGCATATGCATGGGCTTGCAGCAAGAGTGTGGGTATCTGATCTTTCGTGTTTCATCCACAAGGTGCCTACTTTTTTGCATCATTGTTGATATGCAATGTTGGAGGAGTCTACTTGCTTTGATTTTGGGCATGATTTAATGTCTGAGACATGTATGCATGGGCTTTTCAACATGATACTTTCTTTAATGATGACGTATTTGCAGTTTGACCGTCGCCTTGCATCATTGTACGAGGACACGATGTATGAAGACACAACTTCACCTACTTCTCCAGAGTATGGGTATGAGGATATGGTGCGCCCCTGCCTTTGCTGCATGCATTCATCTTCATCCCAGAAAGCATGCTTTCGAATCCATGTTGTTCTGCATCTTCTTTTCCTTTTCCTCTTTTCTTCTCGGCTTCTTTTCCTTTGTCTTAGTACTCACTAAAAGGTTTGACATGATATTGTTTAGGCGGTTAAAGAGCCTGCCTGATTCGACTTTGGGCATGCCCCACTGTCTGAAAACTGTATGCATAGGCTGCTCAACATGAGTATTGGTGAATGATGAATGGCTTTGCAGGGTGGCCGTCGCCTTGCCTCACTGTATGAATACTCGATCTATGAAGACACAACGCCACCTTCTGTGTATGATGACAATTCTCCAGTGTATGAGGACAAGGATGTGGTGCGGCCCTGCCTTTGATCCATTCATCCATGAATCATCTTCATCAAAGAAAGCCGGCTCTCGAATACACTTTAATCTGCAGTGATGAAAGAACCCGCTAGCGTTGAGTTGCAGTTCGGGTTGCATCCACAGTCTGAAAACTGTATGCATGGGCTTCTCAACATGAGACGTTTTGAATCATGATATGTTTGCCGTTTGGGTTGCATCTACTGGCTGAAATCTGTATGCATGGGCTTCTCAACATGAGACGTTTTGAACCATGATGTGTTTGCAGGTTGGCCGTCGGCTTGAGTCATTGCCACCTACATCTTATTAAGTGTAGGAGTCTTCGGAGGTGAGCTCCTACCTCAGTTTTGGGTTCTTCCCGGCACCGTGCACACCTCTTCATCTGAAAAATGATTCAAAGTTACAGGCATAACTCCATAACTCCAATGGAGTAAAAATGATTATACATCCTAAGAATCAACACAAACTTGTAGGCGGAACGGACCACCTGGTCTAACCGCGAAGACCATCCTGTAGATGGCACCATTCATTTTTGCCCCTACGTCGGAGCCCTAACAAAACCACACTCTGGTCCAACACACTCCGACTCACATGCCAGGTCATCCGTGCACTGCTGCCGCCATTCCCCTTATTTGTGCGCCTAGCTAACATCGGCTATCGTGCTCTGAGGTCTGGGCTCTGTTCTTCAGCCTGTATTTCTTTGCATCATCTGCTGTTCAGCCTGCATTTCCTTCTCGTGCGCAGCTGCCGACATCACCATCCCCGTTCTGGTTCACCGCTGCCTCACTTCCATCTGTCCAACACGTCCAACTGTCCATCTGTGGTTCTGGCCTAACTCTGGCTCTGGTGCGAGGCACGTTCTGGTTTAACTGTAGGTTCCAATTGAACTAGGTTCTGGTTCAAGGAAGGTTCTGGTCAACTCTGGTTCAACATCCAACTGTGGTTCAATTGAAAAACGGGCCCTGGGGGCCAAACAATTTTCCATATTTTTTTTCTCCTTTAAAACCTCTAATCAAGGATCACGTCATCCCTGCCCAGAAGCAAGACAGAATTCGTTTGAGTCTATTCTGATGTATTTGCCATTATTGGAAGAGGCTTATAGCTTTGAATTTGGGCCGTGGCGTCTGTCTGCTGTCATGCGATGATTTGCTGGTACATGAGCCATTCTATGGAGTTATGCCTGTAACTTTACACACTATCTCCTGTCATGCAAATGGGTCTACTGTCATGAAAACGGCCTGTTCCCCATCCATGATGCATGCATCCATGATGCCACCAGAGTCCCTTTTTCCTTCACGTGCCATCTCATGACGAGAGGCTTGTCTGCTGTTCGAAAGGCTGTATGTAGTGGGCATTGAGGCGTGATCTGGAGCGTCACATGCATATGAAATTCATGCATGTTGAATTTTTTTACATGCATGTAATACAAGCGTCGAAGTACACATACATTTCTGGCACCGTAAGTGGAAGCCATGGAGACAGATCATCTCAATACATGGATCTCGTTGATCTGCTTAGCATGCATGCTGACATTACATCTTAAGATGGTTTGTTTGGGTCATGGCATGAGGTTTCATGGCCTTCGATCAGGCCTATGCATGGGCACAACATTTCATTACAACAAAGTTCTAGCGCTTGAAGCAACCACAAACATCAGTGTGCACCAAACAGCCATGCAGAATGTATCATAAAACGGTTGTTGTACTGATTTGTTGCGCGCTGGCGCAAATGGCTTTCTTAACCCGTCTTTTACAAACCGTAAAGGTAGTAAATAGGAATGAACCCAAATAACCAAAATCAAGTAACACAAAACATCCAGCACTTCACTCGGCTTTCTTAACCCACTTTGTATATCAAAGTTTTTTTTCCAATTCCGCCCGCAACAACTGAGAAAATCTGCCGCATCCCGTCAACGGCCTAACTGTTGAACATAGCTAGTCTACGCTCAGGTGTCCAGTGGTTAAAGTAGACTGGCTTTGTTTAACACTTACAGATGATTATCAAAACTGCAAGTTATGCTCAGCTGCAGGATTCCTATTTATGTACATGCAATGTGATCACACATATCAATCCTACTGGAGATCATAATTCTCTACACAAGTGGTGACAGGTACAGTCCATGTAAAAGTACACTGGTTCGCATAAAAGAGTTCGCCTGCTTCTTACTATCAATCTGGATTTATATTACTTGTGAGTAGCAACCAGACTCAGTTTACGAGGTCGATCGAAGTTGGCATGCGTTGATTTGCTGGTACGCGAGCCATGCTATGGAGTTACGCCTGTAACTTTACACCTAGCCTCAGTTTCTGGAGCGTCTAACTGGAGGCCGAAGCTCAAACCGAGTATGGCGCAGTCCCCGAATAATTTACATTTTGTATTTTTTTAACTGCTGACTTTGTTGCAGGCATGTTCACCACCGAATGACAAGCTCTGAATTGCGCCATGTAAACTCAGTTTGGGTCTCTCCCTGCTGGTTTAGAGCTCTTGTTGACTTGATCCCGCATTGGAACGATGCGAGCCATAGGGGTGATCTGTGGTGAAGCCTGCGTCACATTGAAGATCGCAGCTGTGCGTGATGGTATGCATGTAGTTCTTGCATTACAGAACTTACATGGAGCGACGTTTAAGCGGTGCTCATGAACTGCACACATGGCAGCCATGTTGAGTGCTGGCGTGGCCTCAGATCGAGGAGTTGCATGTATTTGTGGGGTGCTGTAGAGTTGAGATCAATGGTGCTGAACACTGATCACCAGTGTCGCATAGTTAAACAGAACAATCCTAACTATTTCAGACTATTGTTTGGGTGTGTCACCTGACAAATGAAGCGACACTGGTGATCGCTGGTGGTGATTCGTTGTGACAAGAGGGAGATTACGGCCCCCGTGGTTGGCCTTCACTAGAGCACTAGTGGAAGGTTCGGCACTCGCTTGAGGCTCACTCTCGAGTGGTGAGATGGATCTGTTGTATCTGAGGAGCAGTCCTGTGTTGGTTCGTTCGTTTCTGTTGTTTGATTGTTTGATTGTTTGTTGCAGCTGTTGTGATGTCTGGAGACTTGGATGTTTCAGGGTTTAGAGGCGTCTCGGCGATTTGTAGAGTTCTGGAACTGGTAGTGTTCTTTATCTGGAGTGTATAAATTGATTATTAGTGATTATTGACGGACTGTAACTCGACCAACGAACACTTTCACTGTATTACTCTCTGTGTATCATGCGCCATGTTCGAGGCGTTCGAAAGAGTGCTGCCAGTAGCTCAACACATGACACCCATATGGGCCCATGTGTCACACGTCACGCATGCGTAACAAAAGTTGGGAGAGCCCTTTGTTGGAATCGGTGCCTGCAAAACACATCCAGTGCCGGTAGTTGACTCAATCTGACTATCACTCTAGACAACAAAGTAAAGAAGGAACACAACGAAACGCCCTTCCTACAGGTCTTATGCAACGGAAGGTCGACTTCGCAAGTGTGTACTGGCAATAGCCATGAATGCTTCTGGTAACACTGCATTAATCGAAACAAGAGCGCTTATTACGTGCGCACTGGCTTAAACGTTTACTCTGCCGAAGCGCAATGTACCTGCTGAGGAAGCTTCTCCGCGCTTTGCTTGCCATGGCACTGGGGGGGGGGGGGGGGGGGGGGGGGGGGGGGGGGGGGGGGGG
>JAUMHD010000433.1:0-20144 GCA_032359135.1 Ulvella scutata
GCAGCGCGGTCATCGTCGTCACAGTAGGTGGCGCCCTGCTTGTAGGCTGCGTTCCAGTCACAGTCGAAGTATCCATATGGGAAGAAGCGGGCATTCTCCTGTACTCATCGCCGAATATGGTCATGATGCTGCGAATCGTGTTTGCGACACTAGTCTGGCTTCTTGTATGTGTTTTATGATCTCGCTCGCGGCTTTGCGGCATTTGTAGTGATACTCTTCAGGGTACGAATGACGCCAAGTGTGTGAATGGATAGAGCTGAACAAGTAAGTGCGAATTGTGGCAGTGAAGCGACTTCAATTGAAGCGTTTCTAACTGAGCGAATGCCCGACTGTCTGACATTTCTCTATACACTTCCTTGCAGAGAACGAGTCATAGGTCACTGCAAACGGGGTACTGTGAACATCCAACAACTGGATCCGACAATTGAAAGTTGTATTGGTTCTAGCCATCATTACGCTGAAACATTGGTCACACAATGGAACTCCAACTGCGATAGTCACGACTTTATATGAAATCTGCCGAGATGTCCACTATGTCTTGTGTAACGTGACAATAAGTGCGCTGCAAGGACTGGTTCAACTCGTGAAAGGAACGTGAAGGGGGGACGCACGTCAACAAAGTCGTTGCACCAGAATTTAGTCTCGGGATTCTCGTCACAGGTAGCACACGTGTGCCCGCAGCATGGCGCAGCCGTCGTGGGATCGGGCCGCCACAACACCTCGCGCCAGCCATCCGAAAAGAAACCGTCGTCGAACTCTTGCTCTAGAGTACGAACGCCCTTCTCCTCGATGACGCGCACAGCGTCTTTAAAGGCCTGCATGGACGGTTGTCGAGAGTTCAGCTCGCAAAAAATGTGTCATCATCCAAGGGAAAAGACAGGGAAAAGACAGGGAAAAGACAGTGTCATGGACTGCTAAGCCTTCGTGTGAGTCCACACGAACCGGTGTTCACGTGCACGTGGTGCCGAGCATGTGTGCGAAAACTGGACATGCATGGCCATGTGCATGCATGATCAGGTGAATAGAGATACGGGACACGCATGAGCAGGTGGATAGAAAGTGCGCACGTCACACGCCAGGACCTCTTGGAGAGCGAAACCGTCTGCACCGTTCCACGAGCAGGTCGTCACGTCATGGTCCTGCTCTGGGGTGAGAGGCCCGGCAACCCGCGCTGTGTTAACTTGATTGCACACGCCAGATGTGACGTCCTGCACAACAACTCAAGCTTGCAGATGCGAATGCGAACCTTCGCAGAAACTTACATCGGTGCCTTTCCAGCGTCACGGTTCTCGTAACTGCATATCGTCTAGCTCCAGAGTCATAGAATCACTATTATATAAGATACATGTGCATATTTCTGTGTGCTTCCTGCGAGATCTCCCAGACTGCCACCATCCACTGTACTTGATTCTTCAGCTTCTATGTATGGTTGTGCACTTCATTCGCTTCATTGTAACATAATCTCGCATATCAAGCCAGCAAATACATTTGTTAAGACATTGGCTCGTTATGGGGCTTTGGTGCCATGCCCTTCAAGTGGCGGATTCTGTTGTGACAGTTGTGTTTGGATGAATGCGTTCAAATCACCGCCGGCAACGGCAACACTGCGAAATCTGGCTTTCGGGGGAGACGGATCATCAGGCAGAGAGAGAGAGAGAGAGAGAGAGAGAGAGAGGAGGGGGGGGGAGGGAGGCACCTGCCAGTAGTGGTTGCTCCACTTGAACATTCTCTGGGTACCTCCACTGCCGCCGCAGGTGCGGTCGGCCAAGCCTGGCAGCGTGGCAGGCTGCTGGCCGTCAGTCATGCAGCCCTGGCTGTGCATGTTGCCATGCGCGCCCATCAGCGCCGTCACATCCGTCTGGCTGAGCTTCCATGCTTCGTCCTCGATGTGAGAGTTCAGGTGCTGCATGCACAAGACCATCCCATCAGAATCTTCCTGTTGTGAGCTTCCTATGCGAAGGTGCATGCATGCAGCACATGCATGCACCCACAATAGTCTGCTTCCATCTTTAGACATGTTCAGACAGTTCAAGTGTGTGCAGACAGTGCTGATAGAAGTACAGTTAGGGCAGCATGTAGGGATTGTGTCCCAGATCTAGTGATGACCGAAGCACCTCTCCATGCATGGCTATCAACAAGTATCGGCATGCTATGCTTTCCCATTTAGGATGCTTACCATTTAGGCAGAATGTGTGACCAAAACAAGGTAGCTGAGTGTGGAGACAAGAAGTGCCACATGTCTCAGTGGATACCAACCTAAGTGAAAACTTCCAAGCAAGTGCAAGTTGATAATGGGGAGGGGGGGGGAGGGGGGGGGGGGAGGCGATCGCTCCTAGGGGTAGAGTACGATCAAAACCGATCGAGGTCTTTAGGTATTAGCACAAAACCTAACTGGGGGGGTGGGGGCGGGAATTGAAGATGGGTGACCAATATATGACAACGGCGTGGCCTCCCACAAGGACAAAGTCAGAAGCAGCGCCACACCACTAGGAATCTTGCATACATCTTGGGGATGCGGACGTGTGGCACTCCGATACGATTTGTGCGCGCTGTGTGGATATTGAATGCCTGCAGTGCATCGGGCCTTACGTAGTCTTGGCGTCCAACCTGCATGCATGGTATTCATGAACATCGGTCCCATGCGTCACACTATTGTTGAGACTGCACTGCCTTCTATAGATTTCACTGCATGCATGTTTCTTCTGAAGATCCAACCCTGTCACACTGTTGACTTGTGGGATCTTTAATCTATAAAGCTGTACAGGGAGAGGTTGGGGGGGGGGGAGTAACGCACGTATAGAGGGAATCCCTCGGCTGCGCAATGTTGAGGAATGTCAACGGTGCTGTGCATCTTCTCTGGGCACTTGGCGGCAAACATCGTCAAGATGTCGGCGTGCGATGCTCGGTGGGCTGCGGCCATCTGCATGCATGGTTGATCATATACACATGTGCTTCGTGCCCTCTTAATTTGGAATGATAACGTTACACGCCTCCGAAACATGCATTGTCGCTGGCAACCACCTGATTTCTGTCCACAGATAATTGTCGCCGTACTTAGTGATATGCGTGTATGCTCATGTGGCAGCATAGGGGCGCATGCATACATGAATGGTACTGAACAACACATTCAGTGGCCATCCTTGCTCCTGGATGGGCCTAGATCGAAACAGCGTCGGCTTGCGATGTACTTGGCAGGTGGGTAGTGGCTGGAGGTGATGGGCAGTTGATGGAGGTAGGGTGGTACCTGTGCAGCTCACTTCCACTACACACCCACAGGCGCCACAAGCACTGTGTTCTCTTCTGTGCAGCTGTGGTGAAGGTGTCTGAAGCCAAAGGCAGGGCAGGTGGAATAGACTTGAGTAACAGGAATGCAGTCCGGGAATGGGGGAAGAGGGGAATTCTTCCCCCATCTGTTTTGGGGAAATTGAATTGGTGGAATTGCAGCAAATAGAATTGGCAAATAGAATTGCGAGGACCAGGAGTGGGAGGGAGAGGCACGCCTGCACCATCACATGGCGGGCGATGCGGGTGAAGCCATGGGCAGCGCTCTGCTCCGCTGCAGTCTCCTCGTTGTGGGAGAAGATGGACGCGTCAGCTCCGGCCAGGCCAGGGAAGAGCTGCTCGCGGTTATTAAGCCTCACCTCGCCCTGGTGCGCGATGATATCATGGAACCAGGCGCGGATGCCCATGGTGCACAGCCTGGGTTCAGCTTCTGTGAGCGCGTAGACGTCCGCCACGACTGCGTTCCAATCTACTGTAGTGGGGTCGTATCCGGTTCGCACTGGGACGATGTCATCTTTGGCTGGGCACGTGTAGCCACCGTCGCCGTAGCACGCAGCGTTGGTGGTGTCGGCGAAGAAGGTGAGCATGCATGCCAGCGTGAGCACCGCATACTGGAAGCTTTGCTTGAAAAGCGGCATCCTTGAGCTTGCCAATGAACCTGCATGCGGTTTACTGTGATTTCCCGTCTGTGTAAGAGTGGTTAGATGCATAGGGAACCAAGGAGAGCTAAGCACCACTATTAAACCCAACCAAAGAGGCAGAAGTGCATGGACACTGCCACGGAAATGTGAGAGTGCTGTGATGCGCGAGTGGCCAATTGGCATTCTCGGATTCTTTTGTTACGTAGATGCTCTGCCGTTTTTTGACGTTGAGTCTCAGGCCTCTGCATGAACAGAGAGACGAATTCCATGCCACGAACCGCCCGTATGGTTCATGCATGCCTAATTGTATGTGACTGGTATCAGTCAGCATTCGGAAAACCGTCGCAGTTCATGCGCCATCATGATGTGTGGCCACATGTGGTCTGACGCGTCATCCGCACCCATGCGTGCAACGTTGCACTTCGTTCATGTCCGCCGACAATTGCCACCAGGATTCATTCCACCACACAGCACACACGCATACAGAGGACACTCATGGCTCCGTAGCCTAGAGAGGTGCCTGGCACTTGAACAACTGCAGCCTCAGTACATCTCTGGCTTCAGCTGAAGGCTGTAGGTTTTACGTGGTACCTAGCCTTCACGTGGCACAATACATGTACGCGGCATTTGGGACAACCCTGCTCTGAGAACAGCGAACAAACAGTTGATTTAATTCTCACTTGCGCCTGATGCTTAGCTATTGATGAAAGTAACTCACTGCGTAGTATTACAACACGATGCATGAATCGATCGAGCAGCATGGACCGTATCGATCGTCCGATATGATCTCCTGGAACATGATCATTCGTGTGATACATCTGCCCCACAGATACTAGTGTATCAGATGCAGACTTACTGACACATGGCACTAGTATAGCAGTACTGCTATGCTGCGCTCCAGAAGCAAATGCGTCTTGTCTAGTTACGTATACGTTGAGTGTCTTAGGGACCAAAAAAGGTTTGGCGAGTCGATGAGAACAGACAGGGCGTTGTCGAGTTGACGGTACAACCATGGTTGCAACCATCACAGTGATTTGAATGTTGTGACTGGTACGACTAGATGAGGATGACTCGGTGACGGCGAGGGCACATCCTGAGAGCACATCTGAACCAAGAGCATATGCATCGCTAGGCTACCGAACTCCCGCAACAGCCATTGTGAACTTGACTTGGTTGCACAGGCATAACAACCGTGTCCGAACACTCTAACCCTCAGCTGTTCTGCTAGGTTTAATCAGGATGGTTCAAGGCTTGTAGCAAACGCCTGGAACAGCAATTGACGGCACTGGTGCACTCTCGAGTCCGGCTTCGAACAGCAATTGAAAGTAACGACTCGGCGAAGATGCACGCAGAATGAAGCCAGCAAGAAGATACGATTTGTTGGATACCAGAGCACGTCACATCAGAAGGATGCGGCCCAGAAGACACACCTTGGCGCATGCCACGAGCCGATCCAGGTCCGGATGCTGCAGCTATGGCGGGAGCAGCCACTGGCAACACCTCGACAAGGTTGACAGATTTGCTGTCGCCGTTCGTGGTAGAAAGATGCGGTTCAAAGGGAACCCCGGCTGAGGCCTTGAATCGGCTCGAGGATGAGTGAATTGAGAATTAAATGGCGACAATGCGGTGCACTGTAGCACACTCTTTCCACCAAGCCAGTTAACCACACGCTATGCCTTTATGGTAATTGCTTGGCAGCGTCGACAGGGACTAAGGGAGCACGCTCATGACCACGCGCACGAGGATCTGCTTTGTATCAGCAGCTGCATGCAGCTCATGCAAGTGACCATCTGATCGAGATCTAGCGAGATCGAGCATCCAGGCAACCGACATGCGGCATCAGAACAGCTGGACACTTCAGAGTTTGCGAGTTAGTTAGGATCAAGTTCTTTAGAAATTGGAGGGGGGGGGGGCTACTCCTCCGCATCACGCATCACCTCGCAAGTCAGCGGCGCCAAAGCAACCCCTCGCAGCCCTCCGAAACAGATGCGCAGCTCAGGGTTGTGTATGTGGCTGAGTTGAGGGGGGGGGCTGAGAGTTCTTTAGAAATCAGCTTATAGTGGGCTGCGATCAAGGTTCGTTGCCATTCAAGCAATTCATAACTCGCCTCAAATTTCTAACGCGTCCAGCACTTCCGTGAACGTGGAATTCCAAGGTGTGAGGGTGTACATGTGTGCGTATACAGCATTTTCTCGAGCTCAAAACATGCGTCAACACAACACGACATCAGTTCCAGCCCTTGTCGATGTAATCACATAAAGACTACCGCCAGGTGCACCTGCACGCATGTCGTGTCGAACTTTGCAACCACCGCCAAGCTTAAGGTGACTCCCAGGAACCCTGCTGGCACTCACAACCCGGTCTTCTGCTGCGCTGTGAACTTTCCTTCGCATATGCATGTTCTTCCTAGTGCCCACCAAGCTTGCACATATAGTACGTACCTGTTTGCTGGGCTTGTGCAGTTCTGTCAGGGCCGACGGGGGGTCCTCTGCCTGAGTCGATATCTAAGTATTTGTTGCGTTGATTCTCTATCTCACCTGTGCCATGGCGATGTCGTCACCCGTCATCATCAGACATTCTTGAGCCGAAAAGAGAGATAATGAACGTTTTAATTGAATTTTGGGTCATCACTGCCATATTGAGCAAGCGAGGTATAAAGCCAACGCCCTACACGAATGCACACCACCAGACGACGCAACAAGTGAAGGGGCGATCTAATTATAAGCACTGGTACACAGAGCTTCTGTCGTCGAAGTAGGTCTGCATCGTTTTCATCTAGGGTTTGTGTAGACCAGAATGAAAGAATCAGGAAAACAATATCTGTTTTGAGAAAGACATCTTCGGCCCCAATTTATTGGCAGATTGTAACACAGTACACGTACACTTGATGTAAGAAGGCGGATGGTGAGGTACCTTCTTGCATAGAGTACTTGTGCTTGCTGGGAGCTGATATTGTATTGTGGTGTCGGTGGTTGCTGCTGATTCATGCGCTGACTAAGCAAAATCCTGTGCTGACTCAGACATGGCAATCACAGCCACAGACTAGTTCACCCTGGTGTATATGCCACCCCATCACCGCCAAACAAATACGTGACATCTAAACACAAGTTCACATTGTCAGTGGAAGCGCGGTGCCCATGTGTGGGGGTCACCCTCTCAGTCAGGAGTCTAATAACGATATTGGAAGCATCAATGAGGGTATTAGGGCAAGCCCTGGCTGCAGGCCGTGGGACTCCACTCCGCCTGAATCAGCGTTTACGAGTACTACAGTGCGAGGGAGTGCAAAACAGGTTGGAGTATACCACATGCATGTGTATTCAGTGACACGCGCGCTGCTCACCAGCACCATAGGTGCTCCACCATGGTTCATCTGGAACCAGCCAACAACGACATCACCGAACCACCCCGCCAAGCCCCCCTCCATCCCCTCGGTGCCATCCCTGCCGCTACAGGCTCTCCCCCCGGCCCCACCGGAGAAGACCGCCACCTGCCAGCAACCCCATCAACGCGGCCTCTACCTGCCCCCGCTTCCCCCCCCCCCCCCCCCCCCCTGGGGGCTCCAGTGGGGGGGAGGTCCTGACCCCCCGCCCCGCCTCCCACGGCCCTCTCCCTCTGGCGACCCCCTCGCCCCCGCGCTTGCCTCAGCACCCCCTGAGCACCTCCAGTTTTCTGGGGCCAGCGGGTTCTTGCTTGCGGCCGCCACTCCATGCCGCGTGGTGTTGTGAAGTATGCTGGCGGGCGACGTGCGCGGTGTGTCTGTGGCCCTGATGGTGTCCTGTTATGGAGGAGCTCCTGATCGGCACTGGTGGGGGATCTCAATGTCCCGATATCCTGAAAAATCGAATCGCACCGGATGAATCGTGCTAAAAGTAGAATCGGGCCCGATACTATTTCACGATTGCTATTGCCCAGTCAGAACCCCCACTTCAGCCACATTTCCTAATGCAGGATGCTAGGCGGTATAACTGTACCATATGGGTGTGTATTCCGGACTTCGGTTACTGGCCATGATGCTACACAAACCACAATCTTACACCACCGAGAAGCGACGTTGTATGTCTCGAAATGTTGCACGGATATTGCAGCGTGTGCAAGCTTTACAGTATTACAAAACATATGTTTTTTATAGGCGTATTCTGTAGATTTTGGCCACTTACATCACGATCCCGGTATCGGGAAGGTTTCTAACCAGGGCGCCCAGATGCCCTGATTCACGATATCGGGCAGAGGTTGAATCGGGCCCGATTAATTGGGAAATTTGACATCGGGCCCAATTCCCCCGAATGTGCTGATTGGGGATGCGTGTGTGTAGGTACAGGGAGCTTTCTCTGGATGCTTTTCGTGCAGGTTGTTCTGATAGGGTATACCTTGCGTGTCATTGGCAGTTGTGTTATTGTTCTTGCTTTGTGTTTAGTGGTTTCATGCATACCTTCTGTGACATGCTCCAACACCTATGCGCTGAGTGTGGGAGTGCGGCGCGCCACTACCGATGCAGATTTCATCACCGCAACTCGCATGCATGGAACGCCTACCGCTAAGTAGAAGACACCCCGATGACACAACAAAGTTATCATCCCGTCAGAGACAGGGCCAAACCCTACGCACAAGCGCTGCACATCAGCAGCACGACGGCGACATGCAGCTGCACAGAACAGCCTTCCCAAGGCCGCGGGCCATCGCCAGTTAGCGCCTTCTTCCTCCTCCCGTCTACGCCTCCCTCTGCCCGTTTCTGAACTGGATGCTCCTGCATTTCCCTCCTATGTTTCGGCTGGGGCTGCCCTAGGTGGCTGGCCCTCCTCCCCCACTCCTCGGAGTGCTGAGGCACATTCCCTTTGGGGTTGGCGTGATCCCTGATTCTTAGTTTTTCTTTTTTGTGAGGTTCTGCACTAATATCAAAAGCGCCCGATTGGTTACGATTGTATTCTACCACCAGGAGCGATGATTTCACTGATTAGTGGATTCGCATACCATCGTAACATCGTCGCCGGCGTGGCAAGGGTGGCACCCGCCAAGCACCACCAGGAGTGACCCCAGCAGGACACTCGGGCGAGTGACGCGCCAGAGGAAGGATACAGTGCCGGGAGGAGGGTGGGAGGGGACCGTCAAATGCAGTAGCTAGGGGCATGCAAGAGGGCGCCGGGTAATAGAGGGGGTGTGCGGGCCATTGGCGGCAGGCCGGGGTCAGGGGGGGGGGGGGGGGTTGGGAAGGCCGAATGCATGTGTTTGGGCAGCACGCATGGACATATCAGACATGTAACATGGGGCCAACGCTCGCCATGTGTGTGCAGCCAGATTATCACTATGTTACAAACCGGTATGGCAGGATCTTGGCAGGGACTCAAATTGCCAAACAACATTCCACACAAATAACCACCATGTAACACACATGGCTCAGCTGCGCCATAAACAAAGTCTCCTCACAGGTCTTGAACAACAACATCCGAATTCATTACCCGAATCCAAGCAAATTTTGAAGTGCATGGTTTCCAACACCCATGCAGCATGGCATTGAATTCTACACCTCAGGGTTGGCCCCAATCCAGTTGAAACCCTGGACGTTTGCTTCCTTATTAATGAATAAATAAATACAAAATTTAACTTTTTCTTCCTTTTTGGTTCCTGCCGGTCAAAACTACCAGAGGTTATGCAAAAATCTTCACAGAACACAAGGCTCACTTCTCAAAAGCAAAAAAACACACAATTTCACCATCGTTGCAACATTCAAATCATGTTTCTGCTCTTCATTTTCTCCACATCCCAAAACAACACAGCCTCACTGTGGCCCGGAAAAACAGATGGGCAAGTATGATCAACAGTGCTGCCTGTGGAATCAGGGAGATGAGAATCATCCAGACTGCCATGATGGTTGCAGACACAACCGAATAAAGCATCCCTCACATTCCTAGATGCCCAAGCGCGCAACATCAGCAGGGGATGTACACCGAAAACACATTTCTTGTGAAGAGCTCAAAGGTATCGACCGGAGTTTCCTTCAGGAAGCAACGATTCAATTTGCTTGACCAGGTTGCTGCAGTGCAGCGGCCAGGCATCAGCGCACAGAGGTCAACGCAATCCTGAAGGCTTGGCTGCGATGCAGTGCCGGGGATCAGTCGGTTCGGAATGCTGTCCCCTCGTATATCCGTTTTTTCGATGACCACCCCACATGGAGGCCCAGTTGGCGCAGGGGTGGGCACTGGGGTTGGGGCTGGGGTTGGGGATGGGGTCGGGGCTGGGGTAGGGGCTGGGGTCGGGGCTGGGGTTGGGGCTGGGGTTGGGGCTGGGGTGGGTGCTGGGGTCGGGACTGGGGTCGGGGCTGGGGTTGGGGCTGGGGTCGGGGCTGGGGTAGGGGCTGGGGGCCCCCCTGTGCAGGGGATGTAAACCGAAAACACATTTCTTGTGAAGAGCTCAAAGGCATCGACCGGAGTTTCCTTCAGGAAGCAACGCTTCAATTTGCTTGACCAGGTTGCTGCAGTACAGCGGCCAGGCATCAGCGCACAGATAGCAATGCACTCCTGAATGCTGGGCTGCGACGCACTGTCAGGGAGCTGGCTGTTCGGAATGCTGTCCCCTTGTATATCCGTTTTTTCGATGACCACCCCACATGGAGGCCCAATTGGTGCAGGTGTGGGCGCTGGGGTTGGGGCTGGGGTCGGGGCTGGGGTCGGGGCTGGTGTGGGAGCTGGGGTTGGGGCTGGGGTCGGGGCTGGGGTCGGGGCTGGTGTGGGCGCTGAGGTTGGGGTTGGGGTCGGGGCTGGGGTGGGTGCTGGGGTGGGTGCTGGGGTGGGTGCTGGGGTCGGGGCTGGGGTCGGGGCTGGGGTCGGGGCTGGGGTCGGGGCTGGGGTGGGTGCAGGGGTTGGTGCTGGGGTCGGGGCTGGGGTCGGGGCTGGGGTCGGGGCTGGGGCTGGGGTGGGTGCTGGGGTAGGTGCAGGGGTCGGGGCTGGGGTCGGAGCAACCTCCTGGCAGTCGGGGCAGTCCTTAAGAGACAGAACCTCAGCAGGGTTCAGGCAGCCGGTGGTAGGGCCAGTCAGCATCGGCACCAGCTCGGCCTTGCCTAAGGTGAAGTTCGCTCCAAAGTTGGACAGCTTGCAGAAAGCGATCGCATAGTCCTTTTCCCACTGTACCGAGTCGGTGCGGTACACGTCCAGGATGGGTTTCACATTGTCCATAACATCCCTGGCCTGTTGGGTTTCGTCGCCCCACTGAGACACGCAGAGCTCTGCAGCGCGGTCATCGTCGTCACAGTAGGTGGCGCCCTGCTTGTAGGCTGCGTTCCAGTCACAGTCGAAGTATCCATATGGGAAGAAGCGGGCATTCTCCTGTACTCATCGCCGAATATGTTCATATCGGTGGTAACCACGCTGAAACATGCATCTTGAAGAAATCGTTCGTGTTTTGTATGAAAGGTTTAATCTCGTTGCATGGACCTTGGCTTTGCAATGACACCAGCTTAAAGCCTACACGTATATGCCTCAAGTGAAGAATGGAAACTTGCGCGGCCCTTTGCAGCGCTTGAGGTGTGGTCCGCATCAGCACACATGCATGCAGACTGAGAAATGCAAGTAGGACTCTGGGTGGGAGCCATCCTTGCTAGAAACATCTCATGAGAGTAGAGACATATCTTGAGAGTCTCTTGAGAGAAGAAAACTCTGGAAAGGAACGTGAAGAGGGGACGCACGTCAACAAAGTCGTTGCACCAGAATTTAGTATCGGGATTCTCGTCACAGGTAGCGCACGTGTGCCCGCAGCAAGGCGCAGCCGTCGTGGGATCGGGCCGCCACAACACCTCGCGCCAGCCATCCGAAAAGAAGCCGTTATCGAACTCTTGTTCCAGAGTACGAACACCCTTCTCCTCAATGATGCGTACTGCGTCCCTGAAGGCCTGCATGTATATATACGGAAGGTCGGCTCGTGGGCGCAAGGAAGTAGGTGGCGAACGAGGCATCGTCTGGCATGAGAACTCATGCCAGACAATGCCTCGTGAGAGAAATATCTACAGATGATGTGTGCCAAGCACACGACAGTGTACTGGAGTGCTGGGGGCTATTGGGAGTCCGCACTAACGAGCGCTCACATGCGCATGATGCCGAGAATGTGTGGAAACCGGACGCGCGTGATCAGGTGAGAATATATATACATAAGCAAGTGAAATGAGAGTGCGCACGTCACACGCCAGGACCTCTTGGAGAGCGAAACCGTCTGCACCGTTCCACGAGCAGGTCGTCACGTCATGGTCCTGCTCTGGGGTGAGAGGCCCGGCAACCCGCGCTGTGTTAACTTGATTGCACACGCCAGATGTGACGTCCTGCACAACAACTCAAGCTTGCAGCATGCAGCTACACGACTAGGGGCCTTTCCTGCGTCATACAATGCATGGGGGCCATCTGCTGCAGTACACTCCTCTGCGGCTTTCTATCGGTGTGCACAGTATTCAATCCATGATCCCGTAATCTTGCATTTTTTCAAGCCAACAGCACATTTCTCAAGAAGCCTGGTTCACGACGGCGTTGTGCCGTTCGAGAGAAGTACTTGTTCTTTTGTGTTGGATGCGTTTTTCTACATGGGCTCATGGCTACTCGCTAGCTGTCCGGAGCTTTGTAGACATTGATTTCTTAATCGGAAGGGTCCGCTGCTGAAGACAACTGTCAATAGATCCCTTTTTGCGAGGTCGAGCAAAGTTGGCATGCGATGATTTGCTGGTACATGAGCCATTCTATGGAGGTCTGCCTGTAACTTTACACCTTTGACGGCGCCACACCGCTAAAGGCAATGTGTGAACTTTTTAATCCGCAGCCGGCAACACTGCGAATCTGACTTTAGGGGGATGCAGAGGAGAGAGCACTCGCAGCAGGCATCGAGAAACATTGAGGCACCTGCCAGTAGTGGTTGCTCCACTTGAACATTCTCTGGGTACCTCCACTGCCGCCGCAGGTGCGGTCGGCCAAGCCTGGCAGAGTGGCTGGCTGCTGGCCGTCAGTCATGCAGCCCTGGCTATGCATGTTGCCATGCGCCCCCATCAGCGCCGTCACATCCTTCTGGTTGAGCTTCCATGCTTCCAACTCGATGTGCGTGTTCATCTCCTGCATGCATGAGTGCTTCCCGTCAGGTGTGGGTATGCCTTCCTGGTGTGGATGAAGGTTTCAGGTGTTAGGGTTGGAGAACAATGTGAGCACAGCTGAAGGCCCTGCCAATGCCCTGCAACTTGAAGGTGTGTGTGGACTGGTCAACTTGACATGTGTGTCAAGATACGTCAGCATTACAGGGCAACAGCGGGGAATTTCCTGCCACTAGATCAAAGTCGGCAGCAGCGCCGCACCAGCAGAAACTTTGCATACATCTTGGGGATGCGGATGTGCGGCACACTGATTTGATTGGTGCGTGCAATATGGATGTTGAATCCTTGAAACCCTTCGGGACGCACGTAATCTTGACGTCCAACCTGAATGCATGGTCTTCATGAGTAGTGGACATATGTTTCACAATATGTTTGATACTTCGGCACATGGGACTGGTTTCACTGCATGCATGTTGCTTCTGAAGCTGTACCCTGTCAGTTGTACGATGTATGGAACCCTATAGGAGGGCGGAGGGGGGCTCCTATAGGGTTTCATACATACCCCCCCCAGATGATAGGGGGGGGGGGGTGGGGTAGCGCACGTGTAGCGGGAATCCCTCGGCTGCGCAGTGCTGAGGAATGTCCACGGTGCTGTGCATCCTCTCTGGGCACTTGGCTGCGAACATCGTCAAGATGTCGGCGTGCGATGCTCCGTGGGCTGCAGCCATCTGCATGCATGCATACTTCTTCAAATACATGGCTGTACTACATATGGGGTGTCTGAAACCAGACACAGTGCAGGAGCAAGGGGGGAGAGACTAGGGTGAGGGGGGGAGGAGGAGGGGGGGGGCACACCTGCACCATCACATGGCGGGAGACCCGGGTGAAGCCATGGGCAGCGTTCTGCTCCATGACAGTCTCCTCGTTGTGGGAGAAGATGGACGCGTCAGCTCCGGCCAGGCCAGGGAAGCGGTCTTCGCGATTTAGAAGCTGGACATCGCCCTGGTGGGCCTGGATGTCATGGAACCAGGCGCGGATGGCCATGGTGCACAGCCTTGGTTCAGCGTCAGTGAGAGCGTAGATGTCTGCCACGACTGCGTTCCAATCTACTGTAGTGGGGCTGTATCCGTATCGCACTGGGTCGATGTCATCTTTGGCTGGGCACGTGTAGCCACCGTCGCCGTAGCACGCAGCAATGGTGGTGTCGGCGAAGAAGGCGTGCATGCATGCCAGCGCCAGCACCGCATATTGGAAGGTTCGATTGAACGGCGGCATCCCTGAGGTTTCTAATGAGCCTGCATATGATTCACTGTGATTTCCCGTCTGTGTAAGAGTGGTTGTTTGGCAGGGCCACCACTCTGCGTACGATGCATAAGGTTGATAAACACGGTTCAGCTGGGGAACCTTGCATAAACAGGACGCGGGGAAGGAGATCCAAACAACATAATCCATAACCTAGGCAGCACCCAGGCTACAGCATTAAGTTAATCTAAGAGTGCTGTGGCCAATGGGATTGTGTATTCTGTTGGGAATCCATTCCCATGCATAGAGTTCACCTGTAGCCACTTCGGATACTTAGGATGCTGTGCATATGTTGGTCATTCCAGTCAGTGCTCCGCTGTGCTGCAAGAAAGCACCATCACACTACTATAGAGCGCTCTGTAACCATCCCTAAGTGTATACACTGGGATTCAATTAGTCACAGGTTCTTGGAGGAGGCATGAGCTCACATATACCCAGTATACTGCAGTACTCAGATCTCTGAGAGCAGATCTTTGATCAGGGTGGAGGGGCGGCTGGGACTGCCTTGTGCTTTGCGCCACAGACAGCCCTGGAGTTGAGCTACATGATTGTTTGTCTGCGGCGCCGCTCTGACACTGGACCGTCGTCGTGTGCACAATTCAATCATGCTGTTGTAACATTGATGCACAAGTGACATGGCGTGTAGCGTCGGCCGCACTCATCCATATGCATGGCCATGCATGGGCCCAAATGCATGGCTGGAACGTTGCCTTGCAGATATATCTGCAAGGCATGGATGCATCTGCAGATGCATCTATGCCACAGACATGTTCCTATAGGTACTCGGCAGCAGGATTCATTAGACCTGCTCACGCATCACCAATGATGGCTCCCTAGCCTAGATAGTGTCTGGCGCCTGTGCACCTTCACTTGTATCTGGTGAACCATTGCAAGTGTACGTTGTCATACGACGTACGTGGCGCAATGCATACATGCATGTACGCGGCATGTTCGAAAGTTGCTTTCATGATCACTTAGGACGTATGCTCAGGTATTGATATTGATGAAAACAAAATCGTTGTGTAGTGGCACGGCTCCGACACTGCGACGGGACATTGATGGAATCGTCGTGTTGGGTCCCTTAGTACCGATAGCTTCTTCGTTAGTACTATAGCAACTCCATTTGAGCGTCAAGTCGTGTCATAGGACGAGAAGCATGCCTTGCCGATTCAATGAACACGGGAAGCATGGAGCGACATCAGAGCGTTGTACAGTTTGCAGAAAAGGGGTGAGAGGGGGCCGAATGCGCCATTCGCGCAGATGCTGGGCAACGGATGAGGATGGTTGGGTGACGGCGAGGTCATCTCAAGCAAGAAAATCGCTACGCAGCTCAGGTGCCGCGAAAGTGGTTAATAACTTCAATTGGTGTAAATACGTACACCAACGCAGAACAACAGTGTCCGAACTGTTAATCCCTCTGTTTTTGTGGTTGGTTTGATCCGGGAGTGATCAATGAAAGTGTACATACGACGAGCAGGCGTCTGGAACAACATCACATGCAGAAACGAACTGCCCATGCGCAGTATATTGTACTTGATGCGGAGCAGTTGTAGTGGGAGAGCATTGCACTAAACAAGATCTAAAAACACCAGGTACTTTGACATCTCCTCGGCCTCGGTCTCACGAGACTGTACGATGCCCAGCGGGACTTCGGACAGCTTTTGAACACGACCATCCGGTGATTACACACATATACACACCTACAACGACACTAGGATAAAGATGCAATTGAAAACATTGGTACCGTAACACGACGTGTGAAATCTGCTCAGCGCTTGACCAGCTTTTGAACAACAACCGCTGCAGAGCATCCACGTTGAAGCGAGCGGATGCCACACCTTGAACAGCTTGAGCCACCAGAAACACCTTGAATTCCTTGAGAGACGTGCTGTCGCTGAGAGAGACTTCGCTGAGAGACGTGCTGTCGCTGGTGTTGGTGGAGAGATGTGATGCAGTGCGGGCGTCGGCTGTGGTCTTGAAATCGGTCGCGATCGAGGAGAGAATTACATGGCGACACTACAGCACTGGAGAAGACTCTGTTCCTTCATGCAGGCAGCAACGCGACCCCTTCATGGTAATAACTTGGCAACATCGATAGGGCCGAAACTAGCGTGCGCAGTCTCGACACAAAGTGGTCATCAAGTACATGCATGCATGAATTGGCCGGGAGCAACCAATTTGCAAACAACATGCTGCCTGAGAAGCTGAAACCCTCCAGAGATTCTATCCAAGTAACGTAGAAATCTGAGGAGAGCTTTGAACTGTTTGAATTCTAAGTAGCTTGGATTGAAGGGTTGCGGAAACGTACGACGCATACTATGCAGTATACGACGCAACAAGCATTGGTGAACATAAAGTGACGGAAATTTCACTATCGCTGAAAAAGTGCTCGCAATACATTGGACAGACAGAATGCTTAAGAGCGCAATTCCCCGTCATTATTGGTGATGGTCCGCATCGTCCAGCGCTTTCGTCGGATCATTGACCCGCTTGGAAGCGGTGACGGTGCATACGTGCGTTACCCCGAGTATACAGCAGCATCTGCTTGATGCTCTGCAAATTTAAACTATTGATGCTTTGTAAACAATCCGGGGACAGTTTCCGAGGACAGTTCCCGCTGGGACTCAACCGGGTTCTTCTGCAGCTATGTGAAGTTGGCATGGTTCCGCTTTCCTTCCTATGCTCTTCGGTGTCAAGCTTCACCAAGCTAGATGTACTTGTGCATCATGCATGCACATACTGTGAATGCATGTACCGTAAGTTCAGCTGTCAAGCGTCATGGGCAGTGAAGACGACAAATCTGTCACGTATCACACGACCAAAACCCACGAAATTATAGTCTTTTCTCGACAGTCGCCACTTACACGAGGCCTAAATGAGTAAATTGAATCTGCAAAATTTCCGCCAGTCGCAGGTCGCGCACAGGTGCCAGAGCTGTGCAGGAAGAGACACACTCATGCATGCACCTCAAGCAACTGCCATTCTGGTACGCCCCGGCCCAGCCCCGGCTCTCCACCCGGCCCCCCCACCTCCACATGACCCCAGTGCAGGCCCCTCTGTGGCTGCCCCCCCCCCCCGCCACCGCCCCGCCGCCGGGTGCCGAAAGCAACTTTCATTCTGATAGACCCATCTGCGGCATGGTACCACCCCCCTTCCCCCAAATGTACTCATCACGTAAGACGTATCTCCCCCTCAATGCAGCTACCATCTCAGCACCCCTCGAGCCATTTCCTCTCGCCGGTGATGGCGGGTGCCCTTGCCTTCCGATCGCTGCACCCTTCCACGTAGTTCCGGTCGCCGACCCGCCCGTGAGTCCTCACATTCCGTGTCTATGACCCTGATTATGTGATGCCCCTGCGTCACTCCTGAGCTGCGCTGCTAGTGTGTAGGTGCCGCTTGCTTCGTGATGCTGGATACTGCCTGTGTCGGTTCATCTGGTGGGCCCCGTCTTGCGTTGCGTGCTGGTATGGTTGCTGTGTGTTGTTAGGATGTGTGGCTGCCTTGCTCCAGGTCGCCTCAGGGACTGTTTCAGATCAGGAGCTGTTCACATTGCAAGCTTGCATGCAACGACGCTGTCATTAATATTGTAACACCAGCTCAAGCCTTCAGCAATGCTAGCTAGCATACGAACGCTTGGTTGTAAGCCTGGAGGTGAAACTAACTTTTAAGTTGCAGGTGGTGCGGATCTGGGGCCCTGGAGGCTCCACTGGCGCCCGCAATTGGGCCTTGCATTGTATATGGGGGTACCTGATAGCGTACCAGTTGATGTTTTGCGTCTGTGTAGCCCTTACCGGCTACTGTGCCCACACACATGTGCAGCTGAGCAACAAAAAAAAGAGTATCAGGGATCACAAAACGTGCGCGCACATGTGCAGCTCGGCGAAACGCTACAGGGTCTCGGCCTTATGACTTGCATGCCTGACATATGCCCAGGTCGAGCTAAGTTGGCATGCGATGACTTGCTGGTACACGAGCCATTCTATGGAGTTGCGCCTGTAACTTTACACACATATGCCCACGGTTTCGTCTCGCACTGCACGGGCGTATCTTCGCCCAGTACCCAGATGTACTTCTCGGGCACCCACCATCACTTCGCAGTGCTCCTCCCGAAATCGGTGATGGCGGCGGGGTAGTGAATACGCCGTACGCGGAGTCGATAAATGATGTACAAGGCAAAAGGCAGCTACCATCCAACTGGCCAGGGCCTTTAGTACAAACGTATATCTTTGTATAGTCGCATGTCGTGAATTATAAAATCGATGCCATTGGCACCTGTCCAGCACCATACCGTCATCGTGATCGTCATCTGAGCAGGACCTCGACCAGTGCGCATCTGCACGTATAATCTTGCCTCGGCTTGCACAGCTCTGCACAAGCAAGTGAAGCTACCAGGTGCATTTGGCAAATGCACAAGGGCGTGACAGATTCGAGGCATCGATAGCACGGTTCAGGATACCTTCGACCGCTGCTTTCGCACACATCGAAGACCTACGTGTCAGTTGTACTTCAACACTGGTTCCCGGGCGATCTCGCCAGGAAATGGATCAATCACTGGCTTGTACACACCCAGCGTAACTTGCGTGCAAGTTTGCGCGGCATGCCCATCACGTCATTCCTCACAACACTTGTGGTCGAGTTTCAGCTCTGTAAGAGACACGGCATCTCCGTTTCTGAACACAAATTGCAACACACCAGGTATAAAACAGCAGTTTCTCGACACGCAAAAAACAGTGACACAGGTCTGCCCCTTTCAAGTATATCTGTCACACGCGTTGGGTTCCATTTTCGATCAACCACTCGTGATGAAGACGATTCTGTCGGCTCTGATGATCGTGCTGTCGGCTGTGGCAGTATGCGCGAAGACCGACTATTTCAGTGCAGATGCACTGAGGTACGTCTTCTTTAGTTGCATTCCCCTCTGCAGAGGGTTTCTAATCTGCAGACGTTTTGATTCGCCCAAACTTCCATTGCGCGTTGCTGCTGGTAGCGGCTGGCAGCGGCTGGCAGCGAGTCGCATGCCCGCACCTTCAGTCACAAGTGCTCGAGCTTCGTCAGTGCCAGCAGCCTGATACAGGCACCCTTGAGCATCATCTAGTAGTCATACTTTGATCATATGCATTTTCTCCCTGCGGAGCAAGCTGCGCGATTTCTGGTCGTCGCTCACTTGTGGTCGTTGATGTCCACGACGTTGACGCAGCACAGTTCTTTGATCATACCGTGCACCCGCACCATGTGGCAAGTACGTAAGTCTGCAGAGCTCTATAGCACAGACCGACTAGATTGATGAGGGAATAGTCTTCTTGTGATGGGTTGTGTGTTCTGAGTGATGCTGTTCTTTGCTAGGGAGTCGAGGAGTGTGCATGCACCCACCTGTTAACAGGAACAGCTGTTCTTGTCTTTGTCGTCATCATCCTTTGGTCATAGGCAACGATTCGAATGTGAGCGTCGAAGTCTTCCGCGGATGTCACACAGCCCCTCACCCCTCACCCTCCCCCCCCCCCCCCCCCCTGTTGCAATTTTGCCGCCTAAAATGTCCAGCACTGATTGGACTGTGAGATATGTGTGATCGCTCTTTTGTTGCCTCAGCTGGGGTAGATCCTTCACATGTGACATGTGCATTTGCAACATGTTGCACCTTCATGCATGGGAGGGCATGCATTGAAGGGCGATTTCAATCCTCTTACACACTCTGTATTCCTTTCCTTCATTCAGCACACTGAAAAAACCGCATACGCTTTTGGGATCTACCGGAAAGGTAGTGAATTGGCATGAACCCAAAACACAAAACAGCCACCACTTCACTCGAATGGCACAACAGCACCATCACGAAATTCTTTCCCAGCACTCTTAGCCAAACTGCGATAATA
>JAUMHD010000444.1:0-20142 GCA_032359135.1 Ulvella scutata
CACACACACACACACACACACACACACACACACACACACACACACACACACACACACACACACACACACACATCACCTAGGAGTGAGTGTGGTGGGGGTTAGGGGGCAAGGGGGGGGGGGGTTTGGAGGATAGAACAGTGGAGGGGGGGGGGTTGTGGGGGCGGAGTGACTGTGGCAGGTGACCGACAGCATGTCTGTAACTTTCAATCAATCTTCAGGGGGGGGGGGGGGTTAACTTCTTTCGTGGTCACCCTGGAAAATCATGAATTGTTACATGTAGCACCCCGAAATGAGTATTTTAGGATATTTTGCTGACGTAACAATTAGTTTTTCCCCATTCCTCCCATTCCTGAAATCAATCCCTGGAGGGGGGGCAGCAGGAGGCCACCTTCTGCTCTTGCCCTCCTCGTAGCATCGAAAATTGTTGGTGTTTGGCGCTGGTATATGGAAATATCACTTCACATGCATGTGTGCAGGCAGCAGGAGGAAGCCGCGGCGCTGTGGGGCGCATCACGGTGGCGGTCAAGGCGCGAGTGGTGGTGGCGGCGGCGGGCGCGCTGCACAGCCCCGCGCTGCTGCTGCGGTCGGGCTTGAGGGGGGGCGGCAACGTGGGCAGGCACCTGCGGCTGCACCCCGCCACGTTTGTGATGGGCATGCTGGACCCTGGTGATGCTGGTGCGCCCCTCTCCCTGTTTCGATGCCGCTTCAGAGCCCCCCGCTGCAGCTGTGCGGCAACCGGTGAAACAGTCCCTCAGCATGCATGTCACAGCGTCAGCTGTAACTGGCGCTGGCAGTAACAACTAGGTGTGAGTGGCAGAGGTGGGGCTGGCTCTGTATAGCCCGAAATACGGCACACTAACACACTAACACGGAACACCATGGTGTTCATGCTGCACGTTGCAGCGTCTGTGGTGTTATGATGCGGAGGGCGCGGCGGGGGTCGTTGGAGAAGGAACGGCACAGGGTTTTTACTACAAGCGCCAGGAGTTGCGCATGCATGCACTGCCGCTCTGCACGCATGCATGCTCCTCACCTGCAGAGTCACTGTGCGAGAAGTTGCAGTCACTGCCTACACACGCAGCACCTTGTTATGCGTGTGTATGTGTTTGCGCAAGCGGTGGCCGCAACCAACGAGATAGCACTGGAGTACCATTATTCAGAGGTCCTCTAAGCTCATGCGCCTGAGCGCAGCTGCTCCGCGGCCCTGAGACCACGAAACCCCCTATTTCAATTTCAATTTAAACGCTGCACACAGCAACATCTGCCACACATGTTGCAGCATGCATGCATGCATTGAATGGTCACTTGCTCTCTGTTCCGCTCTCCGTCTCTGTATCCTCAGCAGGATGACTCAGCACTGTCGACAGCTGTCACTGCATGTGGCGTAGGTGCACCCAACCTACATACATTCTCCATCCAAACCCTCCATGCATGCTGCAGCAGACTCCAAAGCACCCAAAACTCTGTCAAAGCAGCTGGAAGCTCCCCAGATGCCCCTGTACAGCCGCGCAGGAGCCCTGTGGCCACCCTTGCCACGACGCAGCGGCGTGCACCACACACCCGCGCAGCCCCCCTCCGCCTTGTTCACCAGCAGCCGCAGTGCGCAGCCGCCACCCAAGCTCACAGGCTACGGCTCGTTCCTGTCCACAGGCGCCAACATCCCCAACATCCTCGCGCCGGGGCTGCCGTTCAAGGGTCGTGCGCAGCTCTGCAGCGATGTCGCGGCGCTGCCCCGCATGGTGCACGTGCTGCAGTACACACGGGATGATGGCCCCGGCGGCAGAGTCAAGCTCAACAGCGAGGTGCGCTGCCCTGCCTGCTGCTGCTGCTGCTGCTGCCCTTGGAGTTGCTGTTGCTGCACTTGGTGTTATGGTGTTGTTGTGCTTGCGCTTGATTTTCTTTGTTTCTGTGCTTGCTGTTGCTGCCCTTGGTGTTGATTTTGGCTCGCTTGCTTTCTTTTTCTTGCTGCTATTGATGCGCTTGGTGTTGCGCATGGCGTGCTGCCTTTTACAAAAAACCGCAGAGTGCTGGTGTACTCGCGCGCGCCCACAAGGCCACAGATAAGGTCACTTCGCGTGCTTCACTGCTTCACATCTGCGCGCAGCAGAGCATCGCCGATTGGGTCAGTCGGAAGAGAAGTCTGCATGCATGCATGCACGCCCTGGAGGGTTTCTTCACGGCTGCTCCTGAAATGTCTGCACCAGATGACCATCACACACGTGTACACGCCACATGGGCGCATGCATGGGCAAGAACCCGAGTATCAAAACGAGACATGCATGAAACCCCACTGCTTCACTCACAGGGAAGCACCTCATGTTACCCTGCAACGCACTCTTACCATTGCAATACACCATACTGTATGCATGCTACATGACTACTTTTCTAGTTGTATTTGGCCGTTTCGGTTCTTGCCTTTTCACTACTTTCCGGTCTGTAAACGTATAGTAAACAATGTACATGACTATACCATGAATTACGACCCAAAGCATCAGTATGATCCACCGTAAAGTGCACCATTATTCACAAGCTGCCCCTTTAAGAGAAAAGGCAGCCCAACTCGTTCCAGGGCACAGGTGGGGGCTGTGGGGGTGGCCACCAGGCCTCTACCTCGACGTTTTTAGGTCCTGGAAGTCCCGGACACCGCCCCACCAAAAGAATGCGTTTTGTCCAGGACGTGGGCAGCCAATATCATGTTGCTGCCGGTATCTGGTAGCGTTTTTTGCTCGCTTTGCTCGCCACTGTCCAGTACATCCCGGGCAGAGGTGCTCAGAGCTGCAGCTATTTGTGTCAAACTCTCAACATCTCCCGGTACTCCTGGAGGGAAGTTGAGGCCTGGCCACACCCCCCCTCACCACCTGAGGGTGGTGCTGCGAGTGCTTGCAGGGGCAGCCGGCGGTGTCCTACATGCCATCCAAGGCCACAGAGAAGAATGTTCTGGAAGGTCTCCTGCTCTCACTGCGCACTCTGCGGGCGGCGGGCGCGCAACGCATGCTGACGCTGCATGACTCCTACACTGAGTTCAATCCAGACCTTGATAGCAGCTCATGCATGGAGGGTGCTGAAGAAAGTGATGATAGTGGCTTCGATGAGTGGCTGAGGGGTGTGAAGAAGCAGGGGGCTGCAGCTCGCAGGCTGCAGCTCTTCTCTGCTCATCAGGTGTGGCCAATTGCAAGGTGGTTTTCATCTGGTTTTCCTTCCTGGGTTTTCAGTGAAGGTGGTGCAGTGCCCCCTATGCTTGCGGCCTTGTAGCTTCAAGTATAACATACGTCATTATTAGCTTATTCGATATTATTGTATACTGTGTATGCAATGCAGAGCCCACATGCATGCGTCTGGATGCTTAGTTCGGGTCATGCGAAACACTGTTCAGAGCCACCTCTTGTCTTTTCTTTGAGCTTCTGACCCGGTCGCGCAAAGGGCCTCTGGTGGTTTTTCCTTTAGAGAAGTGCATGCATTCTGCCACTGTGGCGCTGAGGCTGAACCTCAAACTGAGCATGGTGTAGTCCCCGAAATGTTTATTCGTTTATGTGCTGTGAGGGCTTCTCAAGCAGTGGTGCTGCATACAAGTCCGCATCATGCATGCTGCACATGCATGCTGCAGATCTGGTTTCCTTGCACTTAACCTCCTCAACAATCTCCTTGCACTTAACCTCAACAAAAAAACGTTTCGCCACTGAAAACACTGTTAAGCCGCACCTCTCCCACAGCTACGACATGCTCTGCAGATGGGCACGTGCCGCATGGGGGCGGACCGCAGGACATCGGTGGTGGACACCAGAGGTGAGTGCTGGGACAGCAAGGGGCTGTGGGTGACGGACGCGTCGCTGCTGCCCACTGCCACAGGCGTGAACCCCATGGTCACCATCGAGGCCATGGCGCTGTGTGTGGCTGAGACGCTGGCATCTGAGTTGCTGGGCGCACCCTTCGAGATGGTTCCGCGGAACCTTCCGCTGAGCAGCACCAAGTTTGAGTGGTGAAGCGCAAGCTTAGTTGGATGTGGATATCACATCGATGCTGGTGAGGGGATGCTGGATCGTCCCGAGGGAAGGTGGTGGTTGTTGTTTTGTTTTGTGCGTGTTGGTTATGGCTTTTTGGGTCGCATCTTTGTGTCCCTTTTGAGGTCTTCTGTGTGTGAGCCCTGGTTTACAGCATGTGTGGACGGCAGATGGTTTCTTGATTGAGCAGGTGCACGCCTTGCTCCTAGACCTGTGTGCTTCGTGGTAGTCACGTCTATGCGCTTTGTGTGCTAGCGTGCTGTGCCACTATCGGTGTAACTTTCATGCGTTGCAGTGCAGAGCCGAGTTGGTGTGTGTCAGAAACTGATCATCAGTGCTTGTGTGCCGTGCAAACTATAGATGAGATGTTCTGGTACATTGGCTGTCGCATTGGATGCTACAGCGGCTGTGTGCAGTCTGAACAACGCTGTTGGCGCTCTGAATTGGGATGATTTGCGATGTGTCGCTTTCTGAGTGTTCTAGATGCATGATGCCCGTTCTCTGTTGTGACCAGGGCTGTGATTTTGGATAAAACAAGCTCCAGAAGCGCTTTTGGTGGCAGTACCACTCTAGCACCCCACTCCCGGAGTGGGGTCCTAGAGAAGTGCAGAAATACGCACTTACACAACTCAACACCTTATAGAACCCCTCCCCCCAGAGAAGTACAAAAATACACACGCCGCGCCACTATCGATTCAACTTTCAGAAATAAACACGTACAGTCGTATACCGCAAGACCCTATAGAAACAACCCCCCAGCGCCCAGGGGGCACGAAGGCACTAAACCTGACCTGTGCTTCCACCCGTTAAGCAATGCTCCCTCTAAACCTAACTGTGCATGTAGTAATGCTGTATTTCAGAGTTTAGGAGAACCGAATCGTTCTCCTCCACGTCAACGAGGCGTGGACGTAAGTGGTTGCTACAAAGCTGCAGCACACTCTTTCCTGCAGCAAAGTAAGAATCTTGTGAAACAGCGCGGACTGGATGCATTGTATCCTTTTCCTTTGACTTATTTGCATCACAACAGGCTCGCAGCATCCCATGTTGCGATACATGGAGGCCGTTCGTTCGGTCCTTCCCACAGTTCGCGGTCGTCGACAACCGTGCGCCCAAGGCACGCCTTTTGCTTGCTCGAACGGAGACGCCTCCACTTGTATTCTCATGTGCTTTATTTATGTGCTTCCTTTTATTGCCCATGCTCGTTCACATTGCCTGTAGGCGACGCTTCAAGTATCTTGATCATGAGCACGGTCTGCTGCTTTCCTCCCGGCACAGTTAGATAACATACCGCCCTGACTTTACTTTGCGCTATAGATCGAAGACTTGATCTGCCGATACCCTCAGCTTGACAGCCCAAGTTCCGAACTGTTGAAGTTGTGCGTTCAAACCGGGTTCAAACTAGGTTTGAACGATGGCGACACAGTCCCAGAATGCAGTACGCCCATGCCACCCTGACAAAGACCTTCGACGGGTAAACGCCCAAAAGTATGGTATCTGCTGTTGCAGTGCGTAGGGCGGAGTTCTGTGCATTCCAGGCTGCTGGCAAATGTCCTCTGATGGTGGACAAGTAGCACGCACCCGATATGCAGATCTCAACACTGTGCCAATATGCAGGCACCAAACGTTGCTGTTCGAGCAAATGAAAACGTTGCGTCTGTGTCGTCCTTGAGACATTGCTCGTCTCTAGTCTGCATTCTGTTTCTCGGAGTGCTGTTCTTCGCTGGTGCCGCGATCGTCGGCAGGCTAAAGGGAACCGCACGCCTGATCGGATCTATCGTAGCGATTGTTGCTCTGGTATTGATCTTCGGGCTCATAGGATTCTGGGCTACACGCTCGGCTCAGAAAGCTGTCAATCCTCCTGACAGGCCCCGCGGATTCACTGATCGACTTCCGGAAGGCCCCAGCAGGGGAGCCATCACACAGGAGTTTGGAGATTTACCCACACCGGTATGCTTTAGGCGTCTGGTAGCAGAATCCTGCTTGCGTTCCTGCATCACCAGCAAGCAAGACAACATGAAGGCTGTACCACCTAGGATCCATTCCTGAAGAAAACTCTGCACTGGATTTGATATATTTCTGGGCTGTTCTATTGTACTATGATATGACGAGGTCGTCATGACAGTAAACAGAAGAAGTCAGGAACCAACTAGGTCTCTCCCGAACATAAACAATAAGTATAGCATATGCGATTGAAGTGTCTGAAGGCCCCATCACAAACCAGTGGCTCTCCTTGTTCGTTATTCGTTGTGTACTGAAGTGCCCTCAATACTGACCTATTGATAGATTTCTTGGTTTCTGACATCACACTTTTTCGAGCCTTTTTTGCAAAGCCAGTTACTGGTTTGAAAGAGATCCTCAGATGCAGGGCAACACACCTAAGGACCCATCCAACCCCCCCTCACACTTCTGGGCACCAGAGTCCAGCCCTCGTGGGCAGGGAGCGTCAACATCGCACAGCAAGCCACCATTTCCAGAGCAACTTCCAGAATCAACGATCAAGCCTCCTTCTAGCATCAGGGTGGACACCACTGACGTCCAATCTGATAATGAATCCAGGCCATCATCACCCGACCTCCAGGAAGTGCCCATATAGTGTTTCTGCAACAGCTGAACTCTGACATTGCAGTGTAGATAGTGTCATGCTATAGCGAGGCAGGAGCTTGCTTGTGAACTCGAGCTTGAACTAGAGCGGTGGGGGGAAGTGTGGAGTGTCAGGGAGGCTAGCAATGACTTAGATATGTAGTGCAGATGACTTGATTGTTAGCAAGTGCCTGTTGACCAGCAGACTGACAGATTCTTTTTTTGACTAGCAGTGTAGAGTACAATGGCATGGACTGCATTGGTATTGCAATAAAATTGGCTGCAGGGGGCAGGTGCTTGCCCTTTATCGACGCTGTCCATGAAGATTGCATGAACCTCACCAGCACCTGAGTTTCATGCAATCAGTCTCAGTGACCCGCACATACACAGGCTGCTTTGTGTATGTAGCCTGCTGTAGGTTGCGTACGTGCCTTTGGTGCAGTTGATCTGTTAGGGTCCGTCTTGTACTGTGCCAGCATCCGTGTAACATGCATATCACGGTCCAGTGTACTTGCGGACGCAGCCTACAGCATCAGCTTGAGGAGAGCTGCCCCTGGAGAACTTACAGCTTTTCTGCAAATCTCCAGACTCTCCAGACAGAATGCCATGGACGACATTCTCACAAGTTGTCTACTTTTCATCTCAGTGGTATCAGGCCCTACGCAACTCGCTGACTAATAAGAATCGAAATTTTGAGCTACCACAAGATGCGACTAGATCACATCAAGTTGTCCCCTTGATTCTTCATCATCGCGAGGAAAGCGGCGGTGTTGAGCATGCGCGTGGAGCCCAGCAGCGCGTTGCAGCGCTTCTCCGCCCTCTTCCTTGCGGAGTTGAAGCGGCGTACGACGTCACTTTCGCTGTAGGTGGCGCCCCCGATGACCAGCACCACGATCTGGCTTGCCGGCCTGCGGCATGCGGCTTGTGCATCCCCCTCGGGCAAGCCCGCTGCATGCATGCAGCCACAGTTCCTGATGGGACAACAACGATTCGAAGCCAGTGCTCAAGAGGACCTCAACATCCATAAACAAAACGAGACAGGAGAGGCAAGCGCACATGTGTCGAGGAGTCATGAGTTCAAGGGCATTCGTGGTATTACAGATCGAGGTGCACAGTAGTGAGGTAGCAAGAGAAAGCAGGAAGAGTGGTGTACACAGTAAAAAATGGTGAATACGAACACAATAGACTGCACTCCGCTGGTTTGTACTATCCAAAATTGGTTTGTGTTATCCAAACTTTCGTGTAACGAGGTTCATATTAACCAGACGCTACTGCAGTACACTGTGTAATGAAGTGCGCTGTGCACGTACACGAGACTACAGTCAGGGGCACAAGCAAAATATTGCTGCGTTGCACGTACCAACTGGATACTTCTTGTTGTCCAGCTTGCCGTCTGCAGTAAGTTCAAGCAGCTGCTTCAACAGAGGCGTGTGCTGCATGTACGCTGACATGTCTTCGCTCCCCCCCATCATCCTCCTGACATTACCCAGTAGCCCGCCCCCAAACAGCTCTTCTTCCCGACTCCTCACTCCCCCAAACTCAACTGCAACCCTTGCCAGTGCACCAGTCACCGTGGTGCCTTGCAAGGCGGACGCTCCGGCCGCCGCGATGTCGCCAGCTCGGTCCTCGTGCTTGAGAGCCGAGAGGGCCACCAGCCGCTGAACCGCCGACGGTGCGGCAGCGCCTGTAGCCACCATGTCAGCGGCAGACCGCACCGACGCAATGCATGCTGCTGCGTTCTCTGACCCCGACGCTATCGCCTGTACAGCACAGCAGTTACCGACTCGCCATGCCACGTGTTCACCAGGTCTCAGCATAAACCTCCTATTCAGACCTTCCTAGCATGATGAAAACGAAAAGAGGAGACGGGGGCATTGAGAGGGGGGTTTAAAATCAACTCCATGGTTCGACAACGTACAACAGCTACATGATAAAAGCAGGGCTCAGACGCAAGAGCAAGTGAACTCAAACATTGAGTAACCCTGTTACTTTGCATTCGAATTCTTGCCAGTTATCTTGCAAAATACGACGCACTAAGCTTGGGCCTACAGCAACATTCATGAAGGGCAAGCATGCATGCACTCGACGACAGTGCACAACCACCACCACCACCACAAAAAATAAACAGGGAGCAGGCACCTGCTCTGACACTCCCGTCTCAAGCAACCCCTGCTTGTTAACGATCTCTGTGACGACCTCAAACAGTCTCATGTGCCGTGACAGCAGCCCCTTGGCGGCGGTGCTCTGCGCGCTCTGGTCTAGCTTCTGCCGCATGGCGGCCACCGAGGACGCGACACTGAGGCTGTCTGCCGCCGCAGCCCCATTGGACGAGGGGCCGTTGCTCTTGAGGCCATCAACAGCTGCAAGGGTGGAGCGCGCCGCGCTGGACAGAGCGCTTCCAATAGCCCCGTAATCATCGGAAGCGTGCGCAGAGTAGAACTCATCGGCGGCTGGGCCCACAGCAAACCTCTCTGTCTGCATATACCAGCACGAAATTTACCCACCTGTTGGCTCCGTCCCCCTCACTAAGCGCAGGAGTCTTTTGTTCATACATAATTGTGCAATGTGCAAAACTAGGAAACTGACAGCATGCATGCATTGTGACTGCGTGACCGGCATGCGAATACGCAGCGACGAAGTGTCCAGAGGCAGGCACGCAGGCTGAGCACGAAAGTTCAGTGGTTCTGGCAGTGGCGCTTGCAGCTACAGTCAGAGTGCTGTGGTAGCCTACCTGTGCAAGCCGACAAGGCACTGTGTTGCGGTAGTAGACGCAGAAGTACCTCAGTTGCATCATTGCTTCTGGGTAGGACAGAATATTTGAAAAACCTTTATTAAAACAATTGATGCACTTACAGAGGCCCTGGGGGCGAAATAGGTGGGAACAAAAGCAAGATGATCTAGGACTATGCTGTACTCACAGTGGGCTGGAGTCTCAGCGCCAGACAGCAGACAATTAGAGCACTGGCCTTGGTGGCAGAAATACATATGCAGGGCTCATGTAGGCAGCGCTTACCACCCCAGTCTCTGCCCGCACTGCCACGGTGTTGTCTACGATGCCTCCGGGAATGAACTCATGCAGCATCGCCTCGTATGTCCACGGTGTCAGCAGCGGAGTGACTGCATCCCCTGAGCGGTCTAGAATCAGAACCGTACATTTTTTATTGAAGTCGAATACTTTCCTCGCACTCCCCTGCATGCATGCAGCTGTTGCGGAATCTATCAACGTATCCTATGCATGCACATGCACACCGACAAGAGTTTACCCCTGCACTGGCCAAACAGTGCGTTCTCTGCCATGCTGTAGCGACATATTGGAGCTGAAGTATGACTCTTGTGTTAGAATGCTACATGAACAGATGTGTTCTGATCCTCAGGACGTCGTTGTTCATGGCAAAGATTACACATATTCATTCATTGAACAGCTCAACAGCTCAGTACTCACTGGAACTTAGAAAGAACGTGCAGCAGAGTTGTTTTAGAGGTGTCAAACGCACTGATATCAGGTCTGTTGCTGCCCGAGCAACATCTGCTGCTCGTTTGGACCCCCGTTGATACCTAAACACCGGTGAGCAGCGCAGCGCTGCTGAAACTGCAGTGATTGCCTCGACTACTGGGCGCTGCAAGGGGCCCAGTGGTGCCCCCAGTTGACTGTCTGATGCTGCTGAAGACTGGAATGGAGATGCTACAGTGAACAGGTGGCGGTCTAAGGGGATAAAATCTGAGAAAGCATCTCTCAGACTGAGAATCTTCGGAAGGCCTCCACGGCCATGCGTGTCATGGGTGGCTAACGCAACAAGCGCCCCGTCGTCTGTTCGGTTGGTGTACACTGCAAATGGTAGCAAGCTTTGTGAGTGTGGACATTTCTTTGATTTGGAACTACGCAGCGAGGTGGTCTCTGGCTGGATGTAGCATCTGAAAGGCATACATCACTTATGAATCCTGCAACATGGGTAGTGGAGCACAGACAAACAGACCATGTGTGCTCATTTAAAGTGAGTCTCAATGGAATGCGGGTGCTGGAGGAACGCACTGATGTGATAGGCTGCGAAAGTGTCCTTCTGGATGAGCTTCGTCAAGTTGTCCTGGCTGTGTGGGGTAGGACGCAATAAAACGTATGCCTGCACCCTGACAGATAATTACGTTCCGTCAATCATGAATCATGGAGCCTATTTCAGACTCAACAGATTGAGTATGTGCCCTTTGCCAGTACCATACCGTTTCACTGCCTGTGCGTGAGCCATGTGGCTCAAAAGCATCCACCATCTGCTCCAATGAGCGAACATCGTACACACGATATTCTGTCAGAAAGGTCATTGGGCATGCCAGCGTGATCATCCGCATTGCCTGCTCATCGGCAACAAGCGCCTTGGCAGCAGGGTCCTCCTCCCCATCAGCTGGCGAGAGCAAAGTGTGGACGCAATGACGCCATATTGCAATGAGATCGTCTGGCTGGTTAAACTGCGAAGTGCTCATTTCGCCTGTTTTTGCCAAGTTCACATGTATAGTTCATATCTCTCGTGCTTCTGTGCTATACAGTGACCAAAGGCCACAACATCAGTAGCTTTCAGATACTGGCGTTTACATGATATCCACCACAGCGCTAACGCGAGGCGCTAGATAGAATTACATGCACGCGTGGCCAATGCATCTGAATGCTCACCACGGTGAGTGCACCGCTCCACCTGCACTGAACGTGGAACGCGTTCATACAACAGTATTCTCACCATTAACCTTCAATGTTGCTGCGTAACACAGCAAGCTGGCGTTGTATCCCTCCTGACGATGACTTTGTACAGCACTATGACTGCTTCTTCTGGTCCTCGCTTTCAGGTACCTCCGCAATCAGTCGTGCTTCCGCCCGAACTAATTCATTCTTGTATCACCGTCATTCTGTTTGATTCATTGCAGGATGTCCGTAGAGCTGTTCTTCTGGGCGTGGACAGCAAGAAAAGCCCAGGGACTGCTTTGGTACAATTGCGAGATTTCGTAGAGGCTAACGTCAACCCAGACAGCAGCGAGAACTTTTGCGATCCTGCTACAGACGATATGGGGGTTCTAGTGGTGGCTTTGCAACATCCCAACATCTCTACAGATCCAACCTTATGCTTATTGTGCCTGACGGTATGCCCTCAGCTTGTGCTACACTTGACACAGTATTATCATTAAGCAAAAGAAACTCGACTGATGAAAATCTATCCCGTAGGGTCTAAAGATTCTGTCCAGGAAGAGGTGCAATCGGCTGGCAGTGACCTCAGACACAACAGAAGCTATCTTATCACACCTATCAGCACCTCTGTGCAATCGTACAGCAGCAGAGGCTGCTAATGTGATGCTGAATGTCTGTTATGAGCAGAAAAACGTCGATATCGTTGTCAAGCAGGGAGCACCTGCAACACTGATTCCTTTGCTCCGCGACGCATCTCCAGAAGTGCAAGCCAATGCAGCAGGAGCATTACAAAGTATCTGCTACCAGAAGCCAGGGAGAGCTGCAATCCGAGCTACTGACGCTGTGGAGAGTCTCATTGGTTTGCTAGGTTGTGATGCTCCAAAGGTGGTGACACGAGCAGTGGGAGCTCTCCACAACATATCTTCCGATACACAAGCTATCAGGGCTATCAGAAGGCTCGCTTCTCTTGCTCAGATGCGGTTTGCTGGAACCAGCGGTATTTCGGTTGTTGAACTTGTCTGCTTGAGTTGGTAGACAACGAACCGCTCTGCAGATGCAATGGAATTCCCAAGTTGGTACGGCTACTGAAGGACTCCAGCCTAGTGGTCGCGGCATCTGCTGCAGGAGCACTCCAGAATATTTCAAGGGAAGTGGCAAGCCGCATGATCATCTGGGACACTAACTGCACTGCGGCACTGGCTGCTCTTGTGGCAACAGGGGATGCGCATGCACAGGTTTGTGCTGCTGGAGCACTGCTTAACATTCTAGGCCCTCACGTGAGCTTGAAAGGAGATGCACAGCGACATGGAATGTGCAAACTTTTGAGTGTTACAATGGCGCTGGCAACTGCGTATGCAGGCTGTTTCGATGGTGCATCATTGCCCGTTCAAACTGTGTAAAGTACTGACTGAATGGGCACTACTTGTTGACAAATGTTGATGGATTAGCTGCAAGAATCCCAACTAAGCCGTCGACAGTCTGATGATGTCTGCACGAGACTTGCGATCACCAGCCTGATGCAGGCACTGGGCACACACAACATGATGCACGGGGTGAGAGATGAAACAGAACCAGTCACTCGCATGGAACGCAATGGTAAAATGTTTGCAAGAGGTACATATAGTAGAGTATGTTGACACTGGAGCAGTACCACTGGGAGAAAGATCCAACCGTAGTGGTGCTGTGAGATATATTGCTCAGTTGCATATTGCAAATTTGTTACGATTCTGGGCGAATGTACTATATCAGTGACATCATCGCTCCTAGAATGCGACCATCGTTCCTGGGTCTGGCGGTTTTGGTATTAGCATAGAACATAACAAAATTGCAGGGTGTTACAACATGTGTGTAAGGCAGAAATAGTAGGAGCAGGGTTGCTCACTAAAAAGCCACACCCGCAGACAGTGCTGTGAATGTAGGAAAGTCAATACTTTTGACACTCACTCTAGAAGCAAACTTCGTAATCAAACTCATAGAACTGCCCCTGCCCTTCATGTTCACCCTCTGGAAGAACTCTTGCCATCGCCCCCTGTGCCGTGATTACACACTCAACACAAACTGAGACAGGGCCTTCAAAATTAGGACGCTTTATTCTCAACACTGAATCCCAGCTGCAGACGATCTGCAGCTGTCAGGGAAGCCGTAGCTACATCAGCCTGATAAATGCTCCATCTGCACTTTAGTTGCTACATGACATACGTTCATGTATTCTTCCTTGATGCCTGATATCTGTCAACAGATAGGCACTGTGTTTCCCGCAACTGCATTCTTTACAAGTACAGAATCCAACACAGTAATGCAGCAATATGGTAATCCACGATTCCACAGGCTGCTCCATCAACACACCATCTTGATTATATCCTCATCATACGGTCAGATAATCATTCTTCTGTACCTATGTTGTGAATACTCTCCTCTGCCACAGTAATGTTATCCTCCTCCTGCTCCAAGTCTTTCTGAGCTGCCAGTGAGGGTTGCTCCTCAACATGTGCTTGCACCTCTTCAGGAACATCTTCTTTTTCTTCCTCCAACTGGACCTGAGGGGCCACTTTCCATGGCTTGGACGACGGTTGGCTCAGCCTTTTCAGTTTTTTTGCGGAACGCATTATCAGGCCCCGCACGGTGTTGATGGACAACAGGAAGGACAGAAACGTCGAGGCCAAGCTGATAATAAGGATAGTCCTCTCACTAGCAGCTCCCCCACCACCAGTTTCCTCGCTACTGGCCATGGCAGCACCAATTAACAATCGAATCACTTGTGACGCCATCGACACTCCATTGAAGGCCACCGACACCCTGCACAGACCAGGGTTGCTTTTAAGGAACTGGGAACAAGGAATTATTTTGGCGAAATATTCTTTTCAGGGGGCGGTACATAGAACAATTCATTATTTTCTGATCATTGTCCGGGGTAACCTCCGGTCGCCACAACTAATGATTTCGTCCCAGGCCGATAAATCGGCACCAAAAGCAACCCTAGCGCGCAGACCTCAACTGTGCACCCAAGACACAGCATGTAGACAGAACGCATACCTATCAAGAAAATGTTCGGTCTCGAACCGAACTATTGAAAGAAAGAAACCACGGAAGAAAACACACCCACAAAAACAGTGGCTTGTAGTACGCTGGCTAGACATGCACGACCTGGAGACACAGCCTAGTAATGTGCACACCTTGTGGGAAGGTCAGGGCCTAGCTCCAGAGTCATACAAACTACCACATCCACAAGAGATGCTACAGTGAAGGTGCCACAGAAGCCTTGGAGGATGCCACACTGCTGCCTGCCTCTGTATGAGCAGTCACGGGCTGTAAATGGAAGAGGCACCACTCTGCCACACAACGAGTAGGAAACCATTACGTCTGTAGCATAATCCAGGAACTGAGATGTGAACACTGCTGACAGCAGCAGGATAGCCTTCAGGGGCAGCCCCAGCTGCATTGCACCATATGGCACCGGGCATGCAGCATCGAGAATGAACTTCTGAAGGAATGTCTACAGCATAGCAGGAGTCTATGATTTGGAAAGCATGGTTTATGGAGGAGGTCTGTTGATGTAGATGCAAGGCAGACAGCACACCACTACTGCTGTCGCAAAGCATGTGCGCACATGCCCACCAAGCCTGTGATTAGCTGATAAATCCGGATTCATGCCAAGCTTTGTAAGCATCAGAACTTCGACAGTGTGGAGCAGCTGCAACGTCCAAAACACTGCAGTTGCCACACTTGTGTTGCTGACATTGGGAAGCATCCTGTCCTTTAGCCGTTCCAGACCCTTTGAAAGGACTGTCCCAATAAACGCAATGTGAACACTTGTTGCTAGTAATGGTATAATCTTCGCCCACCAAGTCCATGTGCTGCCCCACCCAAACACAACAAGCCGAGCAGCAAACAGAAGGACGCTGCCAGGCCCCAATGCTGCCAACACCACCCATGGGTTGGAGCTATGCATGAGGAAGTCTGGTGTCAAATGTGAAAGATGCAAGGTCCTCATCAGTCTGCGTAGTGATTACTCGTGAGGCAACATGAAGAGGTGTTGGTTGAACAACCCAGTTGAGTGGGACAAAACAGAAAGAACTCGGAACCTTTCAAATTTCGGAGGTACAAGACGCTCAGAAACCGATGCTGATGAGCCATCGTTCTGTAGCACCGCTCCCCGCAGCGCTACACCTTGGCTCAGCAGCGCGGCTGCAAGGGCAGCAGCTCTCATCTCACAGACACCTTAGATAGATAAGAGGAACACCATGTGTGGCACAGGTATCGATGTCTGAGACAGCCTAGGGCGAGCAGGGCCAGTACATCATGTCATTCGCAGCGGCATGCCAGCGGTTTCTGTTCCGCAGAATCAGTGACCCGTGTACACGAAGACCAAATAATCATTTCGTCCTCGGCTGTACCAACTTCTCCACGTTCGAATTCTGCATGCTATTTTTTTCCATGTGTTCAGGCCCCGACGCCACCATGCAGGATCCTATTATATCCTGCAGGCGGGAGCTCCCCCCCTACCGCCCCATTGATCCGTTCCCTGCATCTGACGTCTGGACAAGGCTCACACAAGAGGTGCTTCAACGCCAGCGCGCAATCTTGAAATGAACGATTGCCAACAAGGAGCACTGTGCAGCAGGGAATGCGGGCAAAGCTGCGCTGAAGCTTACAAATGGCCTCCCAAGACCTTGCGGTCGAGACCTGTCGTGAACCCATGCCCTGGACAGTCTGCAGTCTTACCCTTCACACCGTGGGAACCCCCTAGGCCTCATGGTAACTTTCGACCCCCCCTCTGATGGTCCACCTCCACTTCGACTCATGCCCATTCCAATGGTGGTGGCTCACACCTCTTCAAGAGTGGATACTGTTGACAGCCAAGAGAACGAGAAAGATGCTGCGTACAGCAAACACGGCGGCAGGCACACTGATGAACCACACACGTAGCTGCTTATTGTGAATACGAGTTTTGGTGGGTGGCTAGGCCCAGGCACCCGAAACCGATGGCGGGGGGGGAGGGGGGGAGTGAAGTCGGGCATAGCACGCGCTCGCCACATGTGGGTGCATGCATGAACTCGCCTGCGTGGAGACACGTGTACACAGCACATATACACAGAGGCCAGTGATGAGAGAACAGTGTGCATATGTGTTGCACATAGGTACTGTAAGCATCCAGGCTACGTGTGTTTGCAATCATTGAGTGGTCAGAGCATGGTGGGAACTTCCCTCTGAGACGTTTCTGGTTACTCCCACGGTCGTGGTGCATGAAGTTCATGCGTTTCTATTCCCGTTCAAACCAAATCAAACATGTAGGTAGACAGGGACGCTTTGTCTCTTCGTTGCAAACCAGAAAGGTAGCAACATGTTCATCACACATAGGTGCACACAGGTGCGCAAATGTTCGCTCACTTTGCACGATCGTGGGGTCTAAAAACACGAGACGAAACACCACTCCAACAGCATGCTGATCCCCGAAAGGATACACATCCCTTCCGCCCCTAAAGCTGTGTCTGGATCACTTTCCCTTCGTAGCAGCTACATGTACAACTTTCACAGCTTGCCACACCCCCCCCCCCCCCCCCACACACACACAGAAAGAATATTTGTTCAGCGAACTGCCCATGAGAGGAGTGTTGTGGGCACCAAGAGATGCCTGAAGACGCCAGAAAAAATACTCTTCTCAGGTGCAAAAACTCTTCTGCAAACAAAATTTTGAGTTCACGAGACTCAACTTGCAAAAAATAAGACGATTATTCTCAAAATTCCACGACTTGACACGTGCGTCACTGTGGAAGCCAGGGGCGCCTATTCCTTGACCGCATCAAGAAATGTGAGGCTGGCAGGCAAAGCCGCCGACTGCTTCACAGTAGGCACATGCACAGCCTCCAGCTGAGGCAGGCGGTACAGGGGCTCCATGCATGTGTAGTCGGCCCCCACAATGGCCTCCCAGTCAGGCATGTGCAGCCGCCTGAGGCTCTTGACGAGCGCAATCGCATTGAACAGCATGGCCCTCTGCAGCGGCCCTAGCGGACTGCATGACCCCTTCTTTGATGCTGTGAGAGTGAGCGCAGTGACGCAGGGGGGGAGATCAAGGAGGGCCTGGCCGAGGGCAGGCACCAGCTGCGGCTGCAGTTCCTCTTCATGCATGCCAAGGTGCTGCAGTTTGGGCAGCTGTGGCAGCACCCCTGCTAGTGTCAGCAGCAACTGGGCTAGCGCTGAAAACACGTTCACATCTACAGGATGCAGCTGCTCGAGAGCGTGGTGAAGTGGAAGGTTCAGGCTATCATTAATGACCACGTATCTGTGGCATGTGTTGCATTGTGCAGCCGGTGCAAGCACACGTGGCTGGCCTGAGGTAGTATTGGAATAATAACTGTTCCGATTGCAGCTTGAGCACGCTGCTTGCTAATTCGAAAGTGCTCCACTGTGCTGCTGCAGGTTGTTCAGGAAAGTAGTTGCTGTGGACCCTGAACAACGGTGCGCATCGGTGGGAGTGCACACATGCAGCTCTGTGATGTGGCCGCCGTCGACCTGCACTGCAGCAAGAAGCCGCGCCCACTGCTGCGCAGTCAGCTTGGCAGCGCGGAGGTCCAGCACAGGGCCTGCGCAGGCCACCCAGCGCGTCAACAGGTCCTGTGGGAGCTGCAGCACGCTGTCAATTGCCTTCATGGAGCCAGCGTTGAGGCTGTGCATAAGGGTCTGCAGAAAAGCGGTGTGGCACCCTCTGCAGCACCTGCACTGCGGCTGCTGTCACACGGACGTGCAGCCCTCGGCTTGCAGGGGCAGTTCGGTAAGGGAACGGTAGCGTTTTCCTCCCCTCAATCGTACAACATTGCTGGCTGAGGAAGGGCATCTCAGACAGAAGATACAGAAAGAAAAGGTGCACACAGGGGTGGTCTCCTGTTCACAAAACAGACTATCTCTAGAGATATTTCGGGTCACAGCAGTACTTTTTTCATCTCGTGTTTGTTGCAAGGTATCAGTCGCTTGTAGGTATCAGGATATGAGAACCAAAAGCATACAGAACGGTATCAACCGGATGTCTTTACTACCCGCAAAAGGGGCAAATAAATAAATTATTCGGGGACTACGCCATACTCATTTGGAGCTTCTGCCTCAGCGCCACAGTGGCGGAATTTCATGCAATTCGCTAAAGGGGAAACCACCAGAGACCCTATACGCACACGGCGCAGAAGCTTGAAAAAAAGACGAGCACATAAGTCGTTCCTTTAATATACAATCTGGCCGGACCGGGGTTCGAACCCGGGACCTCGTGGTAAAAGCACTTCAACGCTCACGGGCCCGTTGCTGAGTGTAAGGTCAATCCCAAGGCCAAACTCACAGAAGAGCACAGAAACTTACTTGAGAACCACACGGTACCCAGGAAAGGTTTTGTCCTGAGTAGTACCAAAGGGGTGGGACAACGACATGCACCCACGAGCCAAACACGGCCAGGGAGGAAAGCACAAAGGCTGCAGAGAACGGTGAACAACGTTGCAGACACGCATCGAGGCAAAGCCAGAATCAACAGTACACAGCACAGCACCAATTCCCAGAACCAATGATGTTCTTTCTTGACTGATGCGCACCTGAGTGTTGTGCCAGGCACGGGTGTAGGACTGGTGCACAGCCATAGCCAGCACTTCTGCTGGGGTGGAGGCCTCAGGCGCCACAGCCTTCTCACTGTGTTCGATGGTCTCCATCAGCACCTTCTACAGGTGCTTCATGATGTCCTCTCGTGTCTCGATGCATCCGAAAAAGTCTGCTGCCTGCACCCCAGCACGTCCTTGCTGCGCTCTCGAAACAGCTCGGTGCAGGCCTGACTGACGCAGTACCAACGGACAACGGGGTCCCTGGTCGAATTGGTATACGTATTGTATGCTGATTTGTCTTCTTGCCCCTTCCGAGCCTTTTCAGCTTGTTAACACAGCCATTCGAGCCGATGTTGACTACTGGCATAGATCTAGCTACACCAGACACGCGGCACACAAACAAGGACCTACTTGGCTAGGTAATCGGATCATTGTATATGTGACACTCGTAGTGTGCAAAGGGCTGCTCGTGGGTTCAGTGTTGCCGAAGGACATGGGGCTCACCAGAAGTGTTTGAGCTGGCAGCGCAGGAGCACCCTCTCCTCCAAACCAGTGGTGCAGCCTGACTGCGCCTTCCAGCATTAGAAGCAAACTGACAAGTCCCTACACTGAACAAGGAAGCTCCACCTCCGCGCTGGTCCCGTCCTTTTCAGCCCTGGTTGTCGTAGCTATGTCCAGCAGCAAAGGCAACTGCTCCAACACGGCGCGCTGCAGCACTGCGTCAGTACGAGGGGAAGAAAAATTGCCAGAGGTTGAACACGTGAAGGTGACAGGTGGAGAGGCAACCATGTGTAGCAAGCACTGCCTGTGAGCGGAGTTGTAGCTTGCTTTGTCTTCAGAGTCCGCGGCCTGCTCCACGACCACGCACACGTCGCTCTTGCGGAAGGTGACATGACAAGTGCGGCAGCGCTTCCGTCGGGAAGCCGCCGAGTCGCTTTGTTGAACGTCTTTGCTGGCAGAGACAGTCATGTCGGGAGTGAGGAGCAAGTGTTCAACTCGATGGCTCGAAGGCTCAACAACAACTCCCCTGCAACGGAGCTCCGAACCAAACATCACGATGTGGTATTTCTGCTTAGATCGTCATCGGAGCCGGAAAACAATGCCCTCAGAACCGGGCTGCAGGTCAGGGAGTGTCGGAGTAATGACAGATGGACAAATTCACTATATCTGTGCGAATCTAAACTACATCTGGGCGAATCTAAAATGCATCAGGGTTCTGAACCCAGCGCCCCCCCAGCAGGGCTCTTCTCAGTCCCCAATGCTGAGATTGCAGGAACTTGCAGAGAGTAGGTGTCCCTGCCCCTCTCTCCGCCCCATCCTCTCTTTC
>JAUMHD010000455.1:0-92110 GCA_032359135.1 Ulvella scutata
AAGTGGTGGATGTTTTGTGTTAGTTGATTTTCGCTATTTGGGTTCATGCCTATTTACTACCTTTCAGGTTTGTAAAACGCTGGCCAGAATTCGGCAATAATAAAATGGCATTTTTTGGTTTCGATGCGCTGGACCGTACTACCTGATACAGGGCAGATTAGACCGAAAAGATGTGTATTCATATAACGGCCCACGAAGACATATAGCCTAGTATTGTTACTTCTGAGCTGCTTGATTGCGTTCCCCAACGAGCACTTCTGTACCATCAGCGAGCTTTGCCAATCACAGAGGCTCGCCAGTAGTGTAGCCTTTGCACGTGTGATTGTACAGAAATCTGAACAGTGAACGGTGCGGTTCATGGTGCAGCAGCATGCTTGAAGAGCCTCTATTCCACAACACTTGCCACGTTGTCTGCCTTGCTTTGACACCCATGCAGAAGTACATGCTCAAGGCGAGATTTAAAGAATACCTTTTATGCCTGTATTTGTGCCCGCTGTTCCACAGCTGGGGTCCTGTGAGCTGGTCTGCTGCATGTGGTCTCTCGCATATTGTGTTGCACCTCCCACAAACTTGACTGACTCCCAGATGCGGAGCAGCGGCGTTGTATTTACAAAGTATTTACTGATATAGGTCTGTGCAGGTTTAAGAGTAGCCGAAGTGGATTCGCAACACTTCCAGCGTTGTGCCCTCTCCCAGGTGTTAGACAGTCCAACTTAGAGTCGGGCGCGAGTTGCCCACAACACGCGTCTGGTGCTCGTTATGACACACGGAGACTATGAAAGTGCATATATAGGCGAAGGAACGCATGGATGTCCGCAATGGGGAAACGGTGCGACACCAAGCGGATCAGCACGTTTTTCGAACAGCAGCAGCAGTGCGCTTGCATGAACGCACGCTCGTCGTGAACAATCTAAAAAGTACTTCAGCGCGTGCGTCAACAGTCACGCTCGGTGCTGTTGCATGCTCCGATGCTGGACAAGTGGCAGTTCAGTCACTTGTGAACTTGTAAGCAGGGAATGCTGAACAGGAGCATGCTGGAGCAGTGCCCTGCAGCAAAATCCACTCGCAAGTGTCCAATCCACCTGAGAATGACATTGCAGCATCTCCAGTGGCCCTGCAGAAGCATGTGCCAGACCATATACATGACCCAGTGCCCACTGCTGCTGTTGTATCTGCTCTGAAGAGGGCAGCTGATGTGGCCATGTTGGATGCGAAACAGCCAACAGGTGCTGCACTGCCAGATCAACTGCAGTGGCCTGAACCTCACACTGTCACCTTAGCACCCAATGAGTTAGTTGAGAGTGTAGGGCCCGCACACCTACAGCCAGCAGCTGCCCAGCATGTCCACGGGGACGATGCCAACACAACAGAAGATGGTCCATACGCCAAGCTGGTGTGTGGAAGCCGCAACGGTACCCCTTACAGACCACTGGGACAGCATGGGAAGAGCCTGCACACACACACTGACTCCTTCAACCCCTACTTCCCATTCCCTCAACGCCCCGTGAGGCCCAGTCACCTTGCCCCTCTGCCGTGCCCCCTGGGCTGCACCTGGGCAGCTGCGGTGCAGTGCGGGCCGCCACTGGTTGTGCCGCAAGGCTTGGAGCTGCGTGTGGAGCCTCAAGCTGCGCCACAACCGGAGCTTGTGCCTCGTGCAGTGAGGCAGCCACAGCCCACAGCATTGGTGTCGCGCTGGGCGATTGATGCCCAGGCAGCGTGCAATGCTGTGCAGGGAAAGCATGTTCCTGCAGCACGCAAGTCACCTAAAGCCCGTAGCGGCACCAACCGCAGCCGCTCGCGGCAGACAAGCCCTGGGAAAGCTGCGGCAGGTGCGACTGCGGAACCTGGGGCTGTCTGCGGGCCACGGCTTTCAATGTCGTAGCACAGTGGCGCTGTGCAATGTTGCGATGTTAGCTGCGCTACTGTGCTGGCCCACTGATTTATGCTTTGGCTAGCTGATAGTCCAGTGAGTGCTGCAGGTTCTGGAGGACCTGTTGTGGGGTTGGCCGCAGCTGACGGTGCTGCGCAGACTGATATGCCACCAGCCGCATGTAGGCAACAAAGTGAGCTGAAGGCTCCTCAGGTGTGCACACTTCCGCAATTCTTGCTGAGCCAAAGATACTGGGCAGGTGTACACTGAGTGTGTGGGGAGTTTCAGCAGGTTGTGGAGCTGGTGCATGAGTGGTGGGAGGTGCGGTTGCAGTGGACTGCGTTTCAAGAGGCCTGCCAGGCAGAGCAGGCCGCGTCGGTCACCTCCTCGCAGGGGGACGTGTGCGTCGCACGGTTCTTGCATGCAACTCATGCACAGGTGAGGCACTCTGATTGCTGTGTATTACTGGTGTACGCTTGCTGCAATAAAACACATTGACAGATGCAGTCGTATGAGCACATTTGTTTGTTCACGGCCATAAACGCCATGGAGAGGTATTGGTGGATGCTGCAGGCCAGCATGCTGTCCACCGGGCAGATGCTGATTCAGCGCACCGTACCAGGGAACAGCATCCCAGACCTGCAGCATGAGTGGCAACCAGAGGAGCGGAGTAATGTGAAGCAAAGCCAGGAGTTGCAGCAGGCGGTTGCGGCAGGCGCGCTGATGTACTTGAAGAGCGACACAGTGCATGAGAAATGGTACCTGCAGCGGCGCACACTGCCTGCTGCTGAGCATGAGCTGGTGCAGAGGCCTGTCACTCTGCAGGAGTCGCCGTGGCGGCTGCTCATGGACTGGCACCATGGCTCCAAGAAGCGATGCATGGCGCAGTGCAATGAATAGGCGACAAGCATGATGTACACGCACTGCTACTTTGCAACGCTAGACATACGAGTTGATATATTGGACAGCGGATAGAACACCTGAACCACCGATGGCTTCAGTGAGTCGCAGCAGTTTTCAAGCTTGTCGCAGCGTTCAGGCTAGTCACAGCGTGCAGTCAGTCAGTGCTTCGTTCTCATGGCTCTTGGGTTTTGGAAAATCCTGTTTTTATGTCTTGTTTTTCGATCATCACAGCGGGTTTCATTGCCAAAGGCGAATGATGTTTTTCAATCCTGTTTATGGCCCTGGAGTCATCCGCTTTCATCATCTTGCTCAGCTCATTTTAGTATACACAAACCGCTTTGCACCAGAGAGCCGCTGGTTAGCTAGGTCAAATCTTCGTATTCATGGGTAGCCATGCTTCTGGGAACTACAGAGAGAGGAAGATACAAGTCGTAGCACTGTTTGATCTGCTTAATGCGTTCAAATTGTGGACTTTCCTACTTTTGTTCAGAAACGGAATTTTCACAGGATTATATTACTTTTTTCACGCGTTTGATGCGTTTTTTCTCGCTGTGCTACGGTCCTGCCAGCAGTCAAGGCCCTAGAACCATCAATCTTTATCACTCAATCCAAACTCATAGCCGATATGGCCAGTTGAGCCACGAGGCTTTTTTCCGTTTTTTCGGGAAATGAAGCGCTGGGGGGCACAGTTCGAGTGACAGGCCAGTCTCAGACACATCAGGAAGTTGGCTGCCAGGGTGTTCTTCCTCCTCAGTTCTGAGTTTAGTGGATTGCGTGTCCAAAAGTAGTGGTTTCTGTAAGCATTGAAACGAAATGAAACTACACTCATGGTTCTGCGATGCGATACACGTCACTTTGTAGTGGAGGTTCCAGATTGCTGGATTTTTGCTACTGCAACATGGATCGCACACTGCCACTGTGCATGGATCCCCAAGAAAATGCCTATGTGAACTGCCTGAAGGCGCATGCTACATGTGTCCTGGCACGAGCAAATAAGCCTTACGCACAACGATGAGCTCCCCCTGTGACGCCAATGAGCCGTGCGGGCGCTGATACTGATATTTTGCTGATGCATCCTGTGCTGTGACCAAGCTTCACAAGGTCATGTACTGCACTGAGCTATCACATTGGGAATGCAGAGGCTGTCTCGCACGCGTAGCTCTTTGAGCATCGCAACCGACAGTTGCGATGATCCCAAGGCACACAACCATTCGTTTCACCTACGCAGGCGCCTGCCCCGCCCACTCCTTGCCTCCGCAGCTGCAGTTTCTTCCTGAAGCTTGCGTACAGCATCCAAGCGGGCTCGCATTTCTCCTTGCGCCGGCCCTTCAAAGGTTGCAAGCATGAGAGGCGCCGCAGGCTGGCTCTGCCCGCGGCCACCCTTGAAAACGATCCGCCCGCACCTTTTGCCCCCCCTCCCAGGGCCAGCCTTTCTAGGCCGCGGCTGCCCCACAGATGCTGCAGTGGTCAACGCTCCTGGGCCTGCACTGGGCCCTGCACTCTTTCCTCCAGCACCATGTTGATCTATGGCTCCCAGTGATGCATCACATTTCTCCCTAACCATTGCTCTGGCTTGATGAGAAGCATCATTCCAGTCTGCCACAGTGCTACCTGACTGTACTCGCAGCTCTTGAGCGCTTTCCTGATACTGCGGAGCACTTGAAACGAATTTGAGCTGCTCAGTGTGAGAGCACAAGGCAGTAGAGGTGCCACTATCTGGGCCAGGCTGAAGACCGACGTGGTCCCCATTGGTAGATGGATGCCTCTGGCTATATCCTGAATCTACCTGACCCATAGTCCATCTTGCACTATTGTGCTGTAACCCACACTCATCACGGTGCACATCCTCCATAGACTGGTCACAGTGTTGCTGCAACGATGCATCACTGCTTGCAGCACCCCATGTTGAGGGCTTGCCTTTTGCGGAACACCGACCTGTTCCGGAGGCACCCATGCACGGCACGTGTACAGCACCCGCATCATCAAAGCTTTCAGAACGTTCTGTGTTCTTGCTACTGCTCTGAACTGGCGCTGAACGCCATTGCTGCCTGCTGCTACTTGTCCTGCGCCCAGAAGGTCTTCTGTCACTCGGCCCAAGCTCACCTGGGCGGTCACCCGCAGCCCCCTTGTCCCAACTCGCGGCCTCCTCATTCCTGAGCGCTGTGGCAGAGGCGGCAGGTGGAGTCAGGGACCGGCCACCATGCAGCCTTCTGGGAGACGCTGCCCGTGAGGGCGGGCGGGTGCCGCTGCCAGGCCTCCTGATGACCTGAACCTCTGCTCCCGTGATCAAGCACGAGTGCATGCTAGAGTGTCCAGGCATGGAAGCCAAGTTGTGAATGCTTTCGGCTTTGATACCACTGACAGAGTCCAGCCGGCCACCATCATGTTCTTGCTGTCGTCTAGACGACCCTGCCCTGCATGTCTCCAATGTAGAGCGCCTGGCAGAGTCAGATAAACATCGTGCCTGCTCTGCACATGTGAGAGTCGCTGCAGCACCCGGGTCTGCCTGCAGCGCCTCATGGCGGATAGGCATGCATGCTGCTGACAACCTGCTGGATGCACGGGCAACTCCACTTGCAAGAGAGTCAGCATATAAACGGGCGTGCTCTGCTTGAAGGTCTGGTGATGTGGATGCATCTGGAGCAATGCATGGCGATATTTCCTCATCTTGGTACGTAACATTGGACCCAGAGTGCAGAAGGCTGCCTGCTGTGGCGCTGGGGCTCCAGTCACTTCCAAATTCTGTGGCTGGCTTTGCTGCCTGCACATTGGGCAAGGTCTCGGCGCCTGAGAACCGTCGACGGGGAGCTCCGCCGCACATCTGCGGTGCTGCTTCTACGGAGGCGGGAATTGTGTGCACTGCCACGGTGCGCCTGTGGCCACCTAGTCTCATGCCGGACGAACTGCTTGCGGCAGCTGCATCGCCGTGTATGTAGTCGAAAAGTTCTGATTTTGCATGCGTGTCATGCATGTGAAGCTCCTCGATGGATGTGCGGTGAAGTGGTCTCTCCCAGGCCTCATGTGTTGTGGTTCCCATAGAGGCATCTGTGGCACTGTGACCATAAAGAGCGGAAGGCATTCGAGAGGGTGCAGTCCACAGGGCTGAGCTTACATCGTTCGGTCTCTGAACTTCTGTTCGCAGCGTTGAGGTGCTCAAGTCATGTGTGCTGCAGGTCGATCCAAGCAGGCTGCTGGAGTTAGCATGAGCCTGTACGGCACGTTGGATGCTGGGATGGTCCACTGAAGGAAACTTCTTGGCAACGTCAGATCGGACAAGGCTGTAAAATTCTTTCGATGCAGCCTCTTGTGCACGCTTTAGACTCTCTGCAGGTGGACATAAGAAATCCAGCGACTGAGCTCTGCCTACAGACCAGCAAGAAGTTCACAGCAAAGGGTGGGTGGCTTTTTTGAGCATCTTGCACAGTATCATATTTGAAATTGGAACACAAACTTCAAGTCCATCCTGCAATGAACAATGACGAGTAACAGAGCCTATGGACTGGAAACAGTACCATGCTTGTTGGATCATTTCATGCGCGCATAACAAATACATACAATTCTGGATCCGGAATGGTGCCAGGAAGTGAGGGAGCAGTGCCTGCAGCAGTTCCTAGTCCATTGCCAGCTTCATCCATAGATAGCATCCACTGTTTGTGGAAGCGGACGCTCTGAGACCCACCCTCGGGTCCCAGTGCCCCCTGCAGTGATGCTATTGCACCCCTAGTGTCAGAGCATTGCCTGCTTTTACCATTTCCAGTACCAAATCCGCCACTCCGGTGATGGTGATCCTCTAGTATCGATGTAAAGTCATCATCAGAGCGTCCAGAAGAATCAAGATTTGCCTCTCCGGTACCTGCTGTATGTCTCGAGCTGTGTGCGCCATAGTTCCACACTGCTGTGGCGTTTACAGGAGCCTTGGGGTTGACGGCTTGCTGAGACTTGTTGGAAGAGGCTCTGTGCCCGCTGCTGCTGTAGCCAGACGCAGCCCCTACAGGAAATGACAAACATCGCGACCCTGAGCATCATGCACCACCTACAAGCGGTACGTGAACATACACGACCGTGCAGGGATTATCTATACATGAAAACATACTATGCTGCATTAGAAAACGACCTTATGAATGGTTGCTGAAAGCAACAGCGTGCAGGAATAGACACATCAGTGCGTGTGATTGGGGACAAACAGATACGGCCAGGGAGCTCACCACCTTCATTTGTAGGCACATCTGGGTCCACAGTGAAAGAATTGTCAGTGGTGTGGTGCTCAGGAAGTCCTGAACTCTGCTGCATCTGTGTCGGTGCCCCTTGTTGTGGTGCTTTGGCTGATGTAGGATTCGATGTTGTGCCGCGGGCTGAACCAGGAGCCCTTGTTGCTCTTGAGAGGCCCTGCTGGGCCACTGCTGGTCCACTTTTGGTCCTTGCAGATGCTCGCTCTCGAGAGGCCCTAGAGGTGGCTGCCTGCTGCTGCCCATGACCATCAGGGCGCTTCTTCTGCTGCTTGGATTGCAGCGATGGTTGCAAAGGCATCATAGCAGCGTACTCCTCGGCCTCTGCAGTCCATACCTTCTTCTGCCAGCGCTCCATGTTTTCGACAGCGTCTAGGCCACCAGGCAAGCATGCCCGGAATGCAGCAAATGTGGCCATACGTGAGACTAGCTTGCGAATCGTATCAACATCTTGGTCGGAGAGTGGCTGTGGCCCAAATGCTGCAGCACAGCGCACTAGGGGGCTTGTAATCCGGCCTTGATCATCGCTACCTGATGTCGGTTGCAGTTGGGCCTGATGAGCAGTATTTAGAGATGGTGATGATGCCCTAAAACACCTGTAGCGCGCTGTCTGTTGATTCGTGAGTGTCAGATACTTCACTGCAAAATGCTTCAGATGGGCAACAGGAGCTTCAGGCGCAACCTTAGTTACCATTGGAGCTGGCAATATCTAGGGTGGAATGTGACCAACTGTGCCCAGACGAACAGATGGTTGCTGGAGAACGGTGTGATGGAGGTGTACCTGTGTGTCAGAATAGGAGGGACACGCTAGCAATTTTCAGCAGGGCAGGACACCAATGCGAAGAATGCACAGAAGCTCTGGTGACATTCATTTACACTGGTGTAGTTCATCACACCTGTCAGCGCTGTGTAGTTCTCTCTCGAATTCAGACTCAGTCAAGCTGGCGAAAATATGGGAGATATCTTCATCTGAAGCACAGACATGGAAGTTTGTGGTTATGTGGTAAAGAACGGTGACACCCAACGGATGCTCAGTGTGGCGTTGAAGAAATCTAACTGCATACGCAACGATTCATTCACACCTGCTCTTCCACGAATCAAAACCTCCATCTCAGGCGTCCGCCACCACACGTTCTCTGAATGTTCCCTGACAGAAATACGTACTCACGATCAAACACTTGTGAAATTCCAGCCCAGAGCCACGTCTGCAGTGTGTGGGGAAGACAATACAACGAGGACTTACGTTGCTGTATTCTTTCCTTGCATTTGACATGCCATCAACAGCAGTATCCTTCAGTAGACAAGTTTCTGCTCTCAATGACCCGGACAGACGAGACTAGCTATAGTAATATATAGTCAGCATCAATACACTCATGAGTGGCTGAGGGCGGATCTAGTGGTCATTGGGGGCTTCACGGTCACTGCAGTCATGCATAGGCCCCATATCAACTAGCAACGGCAGCTGGGATCTGCCTCTTGTCATCTTGCGCGCAGACTGCTAGTGATGGAGTGGCGACCACGATGGGTCACAAGGGACCTGAAACCTCGGGTGGCAGCACTTGCTGACCGGGCAGGAAGAGCTGATCCTGTAGGTGCTTTGCGATTTATGCACCCGCAGACATAGGAAATATCCCTGAGTGTTGATGAAGACATTATGTGTTTTGAGTGCAGTGATGTGACATGTGTGGCAATGGTGTGGTCAATCACGGTTCCTGCTTCCATGCGTCTGACCATTGCACGGCCAAAAACCTATGCAGACACAAGATAATTCATCAACAAAATTCAACATATTCTCTGCAGAAGGCTTCTTTTCGCAGTACTTCAGGCTTCTCTTTCCACATGTTTCCGCTGTAATGAGCCTTCTTCCAGTTCCTGTTCGAAGGTTCCTGCATGGGCACAGAACAGCAGAGCTTGATGCCTCTGCATTTTATAAAGGTGGATGATGGTAAAAAACAGCACAGAGGGAACGCAAGCGGGAACACTTGTGCTTCCTAAGCACCTCTCAGGGTGGCATGGTGGGACAAACACCATCCGAGGAATGTGGATCCACCCGCCTAACGCATCTGAATAGAGCTACAAGCAGCGCTTGCAGTTTGTGCAGCAACAGGCAGATGGGGCTCAGTGTGAACCAAGGGAGGAGCCTGAAACAAACACAGGGAAATCAGCATGCGCTCAAAACTGACTTTCCCTCGTCAGCAAACCGTACTATGTGTTTACATCGACAAGGGCGCGGCTACCGTACTATGCCTTGAGAAAAGTCACCTGTAGACACATGACACGGCCTTGTACGCTTAAACATGTGCTCAAACTTGGTAACTGTCAGGTACGTGTTCAAGCTGATGAGTTTATGCAGCAGCAAAGCTTCCGCTCAGCGGTGTCCAAGGCACTTGCTGCTCAGAAGAAGGTCAGACCAGTTGAATGTATGTCAGAACGCTTGCGGGGCAATTGACGAGTTCACTTGTACCCTTCTTGGCCAGCGCCCTTTTGCATGCTGTTTATGCCTAGGCCTTTGGACTGGGTCACCACTAGTACACCTGGCACATCAAACAAAACCAGAAACTAGTGGTGGCCAGTAAGCCAGTTCCATGTCATGTTGATATTGCTGAGCTCTGTCATGTGAGGTTACTGCTCCTTGACGAGGGTGATGCGCTTGTGAAAAGCATCACAAGTATAATATTGCTATGGTTTGTGAGGTCTTCTTACAGGCCTTTTGAAACCATAACGAGAAGTACTCTGCTCATGTACTTACTGTACGTCGGCAGTTTCATGCCCTTGCAGCTTGGAGCACACCATCGGCTCGGTCAGCAGCAAGACACTGAGTGGTGCAAACCGCAAAATGGAACGAATCGCTTCAACTTTCTTACCAGAATTTGCACGCCACATGGAGATGGGCGTGAAACCCTTTGCCAGGCATCTTTTAGTTGCCACTGCCGGAATGTGCACTCCTGAGGAGTTGCCGACTGAGAGAGCAAACACGTTTAATGCAACAGGAGTACACTCAGCTGACCAGTCTTGACGTGCAGTCATGGTACTGGGCCAAGTAAGAAATGCAAGGAATAGTAGTGGGTGTGAGATCAGCAAGCTGCTTGTCTGACAGTTGCACACTCAACACTACCGCAAGCACATTAGCTGAAAATATCATGTACTTTTTGGAGTCAAGCCATGTTTACTCAACTGTTTTAACAGCACATGCCTGCGTTCACACGCCTACGTTTCACCAACCACCTGCGATCTCTGCAGCCAGAACCGAACAGGAAGTGCATGGCAAAAACCAAACACCAAAGTCACTCCAGAGGGCGCAGATGCATGGAGAAATACTTCCTGCACGACTGCTCTAGCTGTTCAATGCAGTTCCTGCCCTCCTAGTCACTCTACCCAAAACAGTTCCACACGTGCAGCACCAGCTTGATAGACTGGCGCTCTAATAAGCCTTTGTCACCCAGCCTAAGATTGCCTTGGTCGCGTCAGATTTCTTGACGGCGACCGCCTTTTCGAGGCCCGCGATGGTGCCCTTTGTTTCAGCTTCAAGGGCTGTCAGACGGCCAGCTGCATCACCCTTTCCCAGCTCCATCATCTTCTTGTACTGATCCTCGCGTGATGCCTTGTACTGTGCTACTTCCTTCTCAGCCTCCTGCTGCGCTTGCTTGATCTTGGTGGCCTTCTCTTGCCGCGCGGCCTGGATCACGGCCTGGGCTGCTGACTCCGCAGCAATAAGCTTCTGAATGCCTGCGTCACTGGTGCTCATATTGCTATCTATGCAGTTGAAACCGAACTGGCGATCGAAGTCTGTCGGTCAGGTGCGATCGAACAGGGCACAAGCAGTGAAGGAGTCCACGTGCAGAGCGTAAACAATGAACTCAATGACCTGAAAGCTTCAGAAACTCTTAATGAGTGCGCAGTATGCAACTCGACGAGGCCTCGCGAGGTGGCCTGAAGCGAGTGTGTACCATGCATGAAGCTGACCAAGTGTCGTGGTGCGCACCGGTGCACAAGTGCACAAGCCGTGCCTCATTCACTCCGATCAAATCCATCAGCCCACAACATATCGTTTAGTGCTCGTTCGTGTGTGCTCATGGTGCCTTGTCTTACTTCGTGGCTTCTACGAACAGCAAACTGAGGGAACATCATTCGCTGATTCACAAGACCTGTCTGGAAACTTGGCCACAGAGCAAGGCTCTCAGAGAATGCTTTTACTCAATGCGTTGGCCCTACATAACTCTTATGTGAAAGTATGTATTGTAGTCTCAGGCAGCCAGATCTGGTCAGAGGAGTCGACGGAGCACATCCAATCATCAGCCTGTGGCTGATGATTGGATGGAAGAAGTGTAAACAAAGAGTGCCAAGAATATGTACTGTTCCCCACTACAAGCAGATATGTTCTGTGCAAACATGGAGACGAGAAGTTCTGAAAGAAAACTTGGATGGACTTGCCTGTAGTGAATGCGAGTGGGTATGGAGAAGGGGATAAGAACCTGTGATACTGTGATAAAGGTGATCACCACGATTGTTTCGGCGAGTATGAAAACATTTGCTCTGCAAACCTTCTCAGCTGTTCACACAAGAGGGATGGACTGTTTCATCCGTCTAGTTTCACAGGTTTCTGCATGGTGGCCTGGCCACGTCATGCACTGTTCTGCCATGAGCATGTCTGGTGAAGTTGGGCACATTAAGTGCCGTGCCCGCACTAAATATTGGGCCGCATGCAAATATTGAAACATGACCACAATGTTGCTAAATAATGCACACTGGAATCCGAAAAGTGCAAGTACACGATACGGCTGCACCGTTTTGAATCAAAACTTTTGATCTTGGAGTTTGCGTGCCATGAAAGCTGGCAAAAAGAATATATTTGCGGATAATATCAAAATTTTGAAAAAGCACTGTACATACATGCTGCCAAGCAAGCACGCGCCTCCTTATACAGTCAGGAACAAGGTAGCGCGCTGCTTTTTTATCTTGAGTACCCGAGGAGTACTCTGTGGCACATGTCAGTTGTGCGCACCATGCATGCGCACATGCATGTGTCTCTTCAGTGGCCAGCAGACCAATATCAGGGGCCGGGAAACCATGCTCGAGCGATCTTAGCAAGTTTTCATGGAAGTTTCAGCGACCTGGCATAGTGATATGTAGTTGTTGTGTGTGTGTCAAGTTCGCTGCAGACGGGCCATGCATCCACTTCACAGGCCCGAACACCCCAGCGCCACAACCTGCTGGTCAGCGCATAAGCCACCAGGGACCAAAACATCCATCCGAACATGAAATAAGCACGCCATGCTGAGTAACTACTGCATGTACGTCATGTAGCGCTGCTTGCAGGGCCATGCGGGCGCTGTAAGCAGTTTTCTTCATTACAAAATTGTTCATTTTCTGCCCTGGCCCCATGAAAAAAATTACCTGTCACACAAACACCAGGATTAAAACGGTACAGCCTAAGCATTGAACCAATTTCTGTTTTTCGGAGCTGTATCGTCCGATTCTCGGGGGTATTTGACCTCGGTTCCGATGAAGCGTTTACCAGACAAACTTTGCACCACTTCTTCCCGAAGTCAGATTTTGCCAACTGCGAATTGAACCATCAACATTATGAAACGATTGGCCCAATATGTAGTGCTGATACTGTAGCACCAATGGCAGGCATCTGTAGCACCAACGGCAGGACGTGACATGAAGAAGCAATAAGAAAGACTCCCAACTCAGGCACCAATTCAGCGTACACTCCATCTACACTTGCTTGTCCGTATCTAAAACTAAGGATTCTCTACATCATGCTTCATCTCTCGCAACTCCTCACGCGTGCAATTCCTCTTCACATACTCTTTCCATCGCTTGTGATTCAAGTCCGACAACTCTTCTTTCCTCGCAATAGCTTTGAAGTAGTACTTCAGCTTCACCTACACTGGATCAGAGGCAGTCAAGGGCACCATTGGAGCAAGGGCACTGGAGCAAGCTTCAAGGTCCATCAACAGCTTCCGAACACGACACGATACGCTGGGAACAAGACTGGAGTCACCATACTTTACTTGCGACAGTACAGCGACAGTTCAGTTTTCCTTTGTAGCAGACACTGGGATGACATCAGAAGGCAACACTAGTAAGTTCATGATGCATGACTTCCCACAGTTGAACGGAGCCATACCAGCTCCCTGTCTGTTGCACGGTTCTTGTAGGCTTTCTGAAATGGGTACACCACGAGGCCGTTCTGTTTGTTCATGATGTAATTCCTTCTCAAGTCATCCAACATGATGGTGTTCTCTTTGGTGTAGTGCTCGCCAAACTTTCTCCACAGGAACTGCAATGGCTTGCAATCGAAAACACCTGCAGCACAAGTCAATTGCCGTTTCTGGCAACACCAAAAGCAGCATCATGAGATCAAAGATGAAGCAATTCCAGCCCATGGCCCTGGGACAGGAGCGGATATCTCATTCTTCAGGTCGCGGATGGAAACATTGTTCCAATAGTTCCAGTATCACTATAGGCTATTTCGGTTCTTGCCTTCGCACTACCTTTCTGGTTTGTAATGGGTGAGCTAGTGGATAGTGATACCTAAGCAGGATGTGACTATACAGCTGGGGATTCCCAGCATGACAACATCAACGAAAGCCACAGAATGCATCAGAGATATTGAACTGTGTACTAGATGTGCCACCACAGCGCATCACTCTGGCATGGGAAGGTATGCTTAGGACTGCACACCATACTTTTCATTGTGCACAGTAAGCATTGCGCGATAGTCCAGCATGAATGTGACCTTGAACTTGTCGTTGTTCAGAACTCCCAGGGCTTCCATCTTCACTTTCATCCACTTCATAGAGTTGGCACTCCAGATGACTATGTCAAAGTGTTCGTACACAGACTCCAGGAACTTGTGCAAATGCGGCCTACACACGCACCGGAGTCTCACGTGTACAATACAGCTTCGCGGTACCGTTCTGATGTATGGAAATGAACACAAACAGCACCGTGCCACAGTCCATGTGTACATTGGAGGCCTCAGAAAAAACTGAACCCAAAAGGGTGTGTCCAATCAGCACCTGGCCAGCTCCATAGGTTGCTCAGCAGCCGAACCTAAATCGAAGATTGTGTAGTCAATGTCAGTGACCATGAGCTTCTTGCCGGGTCTAGGCGGGTTCAAAACCTCAACATCCACACTTTTCAGCCTCCTCTGCAGCTTTTCCTGAACATTCACAGCTAGATGAATTAGCAGAGATTGCTGTGTGATAACGATAGCCATCTGCATGGTTAAGCGTGTAGGGTACGAAGCGTGTAGCGTACGAAAACAAGGTTGTACTCTCTGCTGCACAGGTTGAATGCACACCAACACATCTGGATCGTCTTGCGGAGCCAGCTCCTTGAAGACTTCATCTTCAAACTCAAAATCTGCCACAACTCCCTCTTCTCCTGCAGCATTGGCTGCCATGATTGCTTCCTCTTGAGAGCCAAGCATCATAATTTTTTGACCCTGCTTGAGCTTTACGTCGCTCATCTTATCTGTGTCCACAGGAGGCTTTCCATTCGCCATTTTGAGGCCCACAAGTTTCTGCCTCGATGGCAGCACCCTTGTGACATCTGCAGCATCCAGCCTATGGTCAATGTCCAACCAGTGTGGGACCACTTCGCACACCAGTGCTCCAACTGATCAGGCGTTTCAGCCCACAACGGATAGCAAAGCTTCGTTGTGTTCTTTACTTGGTTGTATCAATGAACAGAATAGTCGATGTGGGCAACAGCACACCACAGTCACAGCATCAACACTGTTGCAAGGGACACAGAACCTATACAATCGAACAACACTTGCAGCAACAGCCAAACATCCAATTTGGAAAATACACTGCTGTAGACACTTCACTCCAAGATACGCCCATGTGCATAGACCAAGTCCAACCTGGTGACCAAATCCCCACCTCCTAACCGACGTTTCACCAGCGCTATGTCATCTCCAGGATGGCAGAGCACTGTATACTCTTGCCCACTCCATTTGATGGTTAACGAGAGCTCCTCCAAGTCGTCTTCGTCAGTCATTGCTAAATACGTGTGATGGAGAAGAGGTGAACCACCAGAATTTCTACCTGAAAGCCTCTGGATGAGCAGTACATACAATGTTCTGTTTCACAGTGCCAGGATCTTAGGAAGCTACCGCCAGGGTTCACAATGCTCATGAAAACAAGTCCTCGGCCGACTTATCAAGACTTCGGGTAGGAATGGGATCCAATTCTCAGCCGCAATTCTGCTCCTGGCGATCGCAACAGATGCACAATTCAGACCCAAGTGACATAATTGATGCGCCTGCAGGTTGGGGGGATTGTACTGCGTGTACACTTTTTAGCGGGCAACACGTAACATCACAAATTGTCCGCTCATCTTCCGGAACAATACTGTACCACGGGCATTCAGATAGTAATACGTAGTGTAAGCGTTTGCTGCCACGATGATTGGTCTATCCTTCGTGGCGAGTGCACTGCTCCTTGCAACTGGTGTGAGCCCTGTATCGTACCGCTGTGAACCCGCCTCACATCAGGCATGCCAGAGCACGTTTGGATTGCGTAGCTCTCCTTTATCTTGCTGTGGTAACGTGCAACCATGTGGCAGCGAACTGTGACGTGAGTTATCAGTAGTGGGTTCAGATCGGCAGCGTCGTGCCCAACCCACGTTGGCACGCAGCTGTGGACGCGCATCTGCTTTCAGTGGCTCTTGTGCAGCGTGTTGTGCCAACTTTTGTGCTTTGAGCCCCTCGCACAGGGGCGCCTGTGCATGACACGGATGCCTTGTACGTCCAGTACATCCGTGTACTGTGATTGTACGAAACAGCCGCATGTTCGTGAATATTGTGTATATGCTGTTCCCGTGCTTCAGGTGCCACGGCACAGGCTGCGACAGACTGTTCCTCCATAAGGAAAGCAATCTCTTCGTACTCAACGGCGACTGCTGATAGCGGTCTTGACACATCCATTACGACATTCAATTCTCTGCTTGACGTTCTGGGCTTTGATGAGGCTATTATCAGCCAGTTCGGAAGCGTAAACGTGCTGGTACCCACCGATCGGGCTTTCGCGAACTTCATCGCGCAGGTTGGTGGCCCAGACGTGGAGCCGATGGCCTTTGTGATGAGTCATCCTAACACTTTTAAGCAGGTGCGCGGTGTTCCTAATGCTGTGACCTTGCCGTTGAGAAGAAGGTTTCGACCGACAGTTTGTGGTGGCCATGCGACCACAGGTATCGAATGGACGCATCATATCGTCAGTTCCGCCTTGAATTCCCCTACATCATCACTATGTAAGGATAATAGAACGCATGGTGTGGATGCAGATGATCCTTTACCACTTCACTGGTCCCATGACTGGAGACTCTGGGGAGGCAACCACGGCTCTGGCCGCTATGGACCGCCTCTCCTCCTTTATCGACACTTCTGCTATTTGCGGCCGTGAGGACTCGAAGAATGTGAAAGTTCGGGTGTGACTGTCAGATGGTTCCATGTCACGAGTGTCCAAGATGTATTTTGCAAAAAGGCCACAAACGCATGTTCCGCCACTCACACGTCTCATATCGAATCTTTTGATAGCAATTGGCTCCCGAGCAACCATGCCAAGTCATGATAACCAGCGCTGCAGCCAGTTGCAAACCCTAGGAACGATCATTCATTGTGCAGTACATGGCCGGAGACGCCGACGGCTCCCTAAAGCTACAAGAACCTGTGGGCAGGCACTACACAGCCACTGCAGACCTCGCGAACAACATCTGTGAGACTGAGGCTGTCACGGTCACCCCTGTGAACACGGTACGCTGCCTTAGCGCTCTGCTCTGCATCTCTCATGTTGTTGCAACATGCCGATTCTGACATGTTCAAGTGGCTGCATGGGAAGAGCTTGGTTTTTCTGGACCTGCTCGTACACACCTGATCGACAAGTGCATCTGGAGGAATAACAGCTGAAATCATATTGTTGCAAGATGCTGTGTATGCTCCCAGCTCAGACATCCAAGCATTTGTTCAGGGCAGCATTGGCATGCATGCAGGTTCTGTCCCCTTGCCCGCAATCCATGACATTCCCAGACGGCCCACCAGGGGAGCGTGGATGCATGACCGTTGCGATGGCTGCAGCCAAGCTGTCCGCAGCGCACCCACTGGGCACGCTGCCGTACGAGGCAGGCGCCTCAGAAGTTGTGGCCAACCTGAAACACCCCAACCTGCTGAAGAACTCAGGCCAGGACCTCACAGTCTTCCTGCCCACTGTGGACGCACTCACAGCTTCAGGAGTGACCCAGGAGGACTTCCTTGCGATCCCAGAGGCCATGGACCACGTCCTAAAGGGGCACATCGCACGCCGCGATGTGTGCATCGGTGGCCAGATCCCGGCAGTGCCTGTCGAGACCAATGCCGCTGACGGAAGCTTCTGCAGCGCAGAGGGCACCCTCACCATCTTCCAGAAGTCAGACTCTTCGCTGGAGGTGACAGTGGACGGCACGCAGGCCAAGGCCACCACCACAGACATCACCAACATTGCGGTTTGTGGCGGCCTCGTGCATGTCATCGATAGCGTGCTGCTGCCCTGCGCCATTGAGGAGTACTCCAGCTCCTCATCAGAGTCTGGCTCTGCCTCCCAGGACACCTCCACCTCCAGGGGTGTGGATGCGTCCCCTGTGGCCAACCCGTCCAGCGACGCCTCTGCGGTGGCTACTGGCATCGCTGCGGCTGCTGTGGCCGCAGCAGCTCTGCTGTTCTAGACAGCAGACGTGTGGTTGCGGGCTGCCACTGTGTGGTGCAGGGGGGGGTTGCGCCTGAACACGTGCATGGTTTGCTGGGAGACATGCATGATGTGGTGGGCAGTGTCGTGAGGGGAGGGGGAGCGGCGTACATTGTCTGCCCCATCTCTGCCCAGTTGGATGCTGCTTTTGTCCGCTTGTACCTCAGGAATGCACGTGCAAAGCTCAGTGGGGGTGGGTGGCTCTACATGATTAGTTGGTGAGGTGTGACATTGTTGAAGATTCTTTCTCGGTGAAGAGTTCTGTGCGACGACATCACACTTGCACAGATCAAGAAGGGAAGCAGCTTGTTGCTCGATCAGTAGCGCAGCTGTGGTTCAGCACTTGCATAGATGTTCACAGCTCTTAGTTGAGAGTGTGCAGGATCAGCCTGTGCTTGCCATAGTTTTCCTGCGCTCGTACAGGAGATGTGGGAGGCTGTTGCGGTGCAGTGCTGTGTGCTGGGGACGACTGAGCTGTGAGACTCAAGCAACTCGGTTAGCAGAATACTAGGTTGGTAGATGCAGGCAGCAGTGCGCCTTACATCGACAGTGGCGCGGCCAGAAGTGTGTGGCAGGTGGTTGTGTTTCGCCTCCGATAGTTGACTGGTAGTCCTCCATTCCCTGCCAATAATGCTGTTGCGAAGCTCACTACAACAGCTTGTGTAAAGTATATGTTGCTCCACCTGTGACTGGTCCATGCGCTGGGCTGCACCAGTCGTCAACTTGTATCAAAGGCAGCACAGCACCTGCGTCGCGCCTTTTGTAAGGGTGGCCCTGATCGCGGTGACCTGTCCTTGCAGCATCAGTAAGCAGGACAGTCTGGAAGATGTCAGAATCCCAGAGAATTAATTGTGTACGGGGCTGGTCGTCCTGCATGGACTTGAAACTTCCTGCCTGTTTCAAGTCATGCAGAGTGCTCATTTCAGCAGGATTCCCTGGTAAAATGCTTTTCTTCCTTGTATTTTCTTGAGTTGAGGCCATGTGTGACCTTATGACTAACTACCCAGTTCGCATGCATATAATTAGCCATCATCAGGCTTCAGCGACTGTCGACAGTGCGTCAACGAATTTCAATAGTCAAAGAGAGGGACCGCTGCATCAATTGAGATATGTCGCGCTGTGTCTGACAAAAGGCCGTACTGCTGCGTTATAGTTCTCCACCTTGAGCACCATCACCCTCCTCCTGTGCATACAGTAGAGATCCGCGCGACCGTTGGGCCTTTCAATCTGCAACACTCCAATCCATCAAAATCTTGGGATTATAGTCAAGTGGCGTAGTTCAGGAGTGACTGTCTCGAATATTTGGTGGAGTTCGCTGTCCGAATTCGTGGAGGCAGACTGTAATGACGTGAAGTAGGTCCTGCGACCATGACAAGCCGGAAAGCTACCGTACCTGGGTAGACTGGCTCGATGCGAGAGGAAATGTGGTCTGCGCGATATTCATTCCTTCTGTCGCTGTCAGTTGTGGTGCTCGTCCTCAATGCCGGTATGCGCACACTGACCCGGATACTCGTTCACAGCATGACAGCATGCCCTGAAGCATCGTGATTGACTTCTGAATACATATCTCCGCTCTCTCGCATCAGAGATGGCCCTGGTGTGATGACTGGGCTGCCTGTGTCAGACAATCATGTGTGCTAGCGGTGCAGGGGATGTGACAGCGGACAGCGTGAGTCCTGATTGCTCGTCATTAAGAACAGGGATCGACAGCTTGGCACGTGTGAGAGGTGAAGCAAGCAATGTCACTTTCTCCGTGTTTCCAGCTCTGGTTTCGCGGCTTGGATTCACTGAGCAGAGAATCAATAGCCTGGGGTTCAACACAGTCCTGGTACCAAGCGACGCGGCATTTGAAGAGTTCTTTGTGCAAGCTGGAGGTGACGGGGTTGACCCACTGTCGCTGGTGAAGAGATATCCTAATGTATTTAAACAGGTGATTTCCCCGTTGTGCGCCTCTGCTCTCCTTGGATGCAGTGAAATACATACTCTGCAGCAGGTAGTATTTTTGTTTTCTGCTGTTTAAGCACCCCCCTGTCCTGCATAACTAGCATCCCGAATCCCTTGTCGCATGTGCATCGCCAGCGCTCCACCAAGTACAGTTGTCATTCTTCAGCATAGTATATAAGAGCGGCACTAACACTTGCATAACGTTTCCTAACTGAAATGGGGCTCCTTCGTGTTTCTGGTACCTTGTATGAGAGCAGATCTTCACTTCCTAACACTACTTCTAGAATGGTTCAACTTGACCAGGTCGAGGATGCAGATTGTGCTTCACCATTTCACAAATATGAATTCCGATGTACCCTCTGGCTCTCTGGATTCTGGCTTGGCCAAGGTTCCAACGCTGCACGAGCAAGGGTTCATCGATGCCTATGCCATCTGTGGCCGCAACGACTCCCGGTTCATAACCCTCGAGGTGAGATGCTTCCACGTGCATGCTAAGCTTCCAGTTGCTTTGTTTCTGTAGCTGCAGAGCGCAGCTGCATCCGGTAAGCTAAATGTATTCATGCTGCTGCTCTGTGAACGATGAGTGTGAACGATGATGCTGCACGATGTGAATGATATGTAAACTGTGAACGATCACCATCAGCTCACATCCAACAGAGTGGATTGCTATGCAGTACTCCACAGGACCAGTTGGGCCTATCTTCAGAGATCAGCACTCCACACACCTGCAGGCAGCCACCACTGCAACACCGTGCACAGGCAGAGCAGCCACAATCAGAACAGTTGACTCGGTGGTACTGCCCTGCCCTACCCCGTATCTTTTCAGCCCGGACTCACAGTATGGTTGCGCCACCATTGCTTCAGTCCTTCCCCCTTTCCCGTTTGGTGCGCCCTACACTGCGTCTGTGGATCCGCATCTGAAACTGGCTGCCTGACGCAGACTGACAACAGGGCGCTGCACGCCTGCACCATCCTGCTGCTCGCTGCAAGCATATTTTGATTCGTCTGAAGTGTGTTCCTGTTCTCTTGCAATCGTGCTGGCGCTTTCGGCGTACATGTCCCAGTTTCTGTGAGCCCCGAAGCACAGTCACAGTCTCAGCAGTCATCGCATGCACAGCAAGCGTGCTCGGCAATCACGCGCATCCTGTAGCATATGTGAGGACCCGGATCATAGCCCGGAAGTGTGCACGACTGAGGGAGAGGGGTGGTGTGCAGGCAGGCTTGCGTACGAGCCGATCGGCGACACTGTCCTGGTGAACCTGAGACACCCAAACTTTGCAGCAGGCAGAGGCCCCGCAGGCCTCACACTGTTCTTCCCTACCTTTGAAGCCATCGTAAAGTCAGGGTTTTCAGATTTTGTCGTGCTGCGCGTCGAGAACGCAATAGACCACCTGTTGAGCGCCCACATTATCCGTGGCCAACTCTGCTTGGGCAACGACTGCGGCATCAAACCCTCGTCAGCAGCAGCAGGCTGGGGTGAGCAGCTGTCCGAGCCCCCTGCAGTGTTTCAAGTGCCTGCCTCTTCGCAGGCACAGCTTAGACCGGGGCTCATGCTGGGCAGCAACAGAGTGCCCCCAGCGGCAGACCCTGTGCAGCAACCGCCGCCGGATGAGGTCCCATCCGGCTCCCCGCAGCCTGCCGTGCTTCCAGAAGCATCTCCGCCTGCCGAGGTCGGTCCCGCAGGGGTTACTACAGCGGCGCCGCTGCAGGAGTTAGCGCTGGTGGATCTTGCAGGGGTGACTGCTCCTTTTTCCACGGTGCCTGCGGGTTTGGTGTCGGAGCCAGAGGCACAGGGATCCAGCAACTCGAGCAACTCGGGCTCAGCAGGGAGTGACCCCGGTGGGCCTGCTGCCCCGGCGTCCTCTGGGGGTGCCGCAGAAGTAGAGAGCGAGGCTGGCGCGCTTGAGCGGCTTGGTCGGCGACTGAGGGCTCGGAGGAAGCTTCTAAACGCCTCCAGTGTAGTTCCTGACGAGGTCCGATCGTCGGTCTCCTCCGGGGGGCATGACTCCGCGGCGGCGTTCACTGAGGAGCCGGTGCATTTACAGCAAGCGGACGAGCCGCCGCCGCGGTCGCCGGGGGAGCCGTGGACGACCCTCACGCTGCTGACCAGTGAGTTCTGTAGCCCCTCTGCGACAGTGAAGATTCAGGAGGGCACGGGGGTGCTTGCTGCGTCGGCCACGGTGACTTCCCTGAACGGCGTCACCGCGCTCACCACGTCCCGCACCAATCTCCGCGTGTGTGGGGGGTACAGCCATGAGATCGACAGGGTCTTGATGCCTTGCGACCTCCAAGTGTACAAGGACTCGGGCGCGGCATCGCGCAACACTAGCCAGGTGACTGCAGCACCACAATCCCTGTGCACGCGTGTGTGCAGGCTGCCATGGAGGTCGCTCGGCGCGTTGGCCGCAGTGTGCTGGCTGCTGATAATGTAGATGTATTCCGACGTCATGCATTGTGTTCATGAATGCAAAATATGACCCCCGGGTAGTTTGCACAAACTTGTTTGCGGATGTTGAGGTGTTGGGTGCATGGCCAGCAGGGCACATGCTGTGCTGAGGAATAAGAATGCTTTCAAGGGTGGTTTATTCAACAGGATGCAGGCTGGGGTGCAGCACGGGTGTTTGCGCCCCCAGGCTTGGACGCCGCAAGGAAGGAGCAACTGTATTGGTTGGTTGGCATCCCGCAGTTTCAAAATTGGTTGCTCAGAAGCATACGCGCTGAGCATATTGTTGGTGAACAGGAAATTTATCTTTCAGGAACAGCGTAAGATGCTTGTTTCAGGTACCCAAGCAGCGATGGTCGTCTTGTGATGTACCAGTTGCTTCCGACCGCCTGCCTGCTTGTGCCGGGTGCCTTGCACTTTTCGTTCAATCGGTAGCTTTCTTGTTCATGCAGTTGTGTGATCTGAGGAGCTTCCAACTCGAAAAAGCATCAGCGGGCGCTACATTCTTCACAGTATGGTTCAAGTTTGCGTCGAAAGCCCAGAACTTCTTGGTGCAAGTTGTCATCCAGAAAGCAACTCACCTGCTAAATAAGCCATTTTTGTTGGCCGCCAGCACAATTTTTGGCCACATTTATTTCTATTGAACATGTTCAGGACTCAAAAGTGATATTGGACAGTTCACAAAGAGCAAAACACTGCATGTTCTTCAAGTCCATCACATCGCGATCCTCGGCACAGTGTGCCCTACTCACCAACGCTTCTCTTTGAAGGGTCCGCAGCCCGTCCGCAAGTTGGCATGATCTGTGTCAGAGCTCGGCAGTTTGTTGAACAATGGATCGTTTACAACTGCACCAAAGCTACTCAATTGCACTGGAACCTGCCCAATCTTGCAACCATCCAACGAGAAGCAATCAGCCTGACGCTAGAGTTAGCCAAGGACAGCAACCTTTTACCACCGCAGCAGTAGTATATGCATGCGTGACAGCAGGAAACGTCTACTCGCCCGCTGTCAAGCCCAGAAAGTATGCAAAAAGGTTTTAAATGTGGCGGGGCTGCCCATTTCCGCGTCACCAGAAAGCCTGCGATGATGACATCAGCAGCTGAGCTGCACACGTTACTCCCCGGTATCCGGGGTACCACACTGCGAGGCTCCCTGGCGCAGCACAGTTTCGTGCAGGAAGCACACATGCCGCAACCTCACAGATGTGGAAGTGGTGATGATTCGTGCGCACGCGTGAAGGGCCCTCTGCACCAAACACACTAACACAGCACCAGGCAGTACACCACACACATGACAGCCCTAGACAGCAGGATGTGAGGATGCTTGCAGACGCCGGTGCCTCACGAGGGCCCGCGCGCTGCCCGCTGCGCTCGCTTCTCTGTTATCCATGCATCGATTTTCGCCTTGAGCTCAGGAGCTTCGAGGAGTTCTGCAGGAGTGAGCGGGGCGCGCGAGATGGGGTCACGGGGGTCAGTCATGAGGTGCCGCAGGATGGTGGGGCGGTCGATGGTCTGCCGGGAAGCGGGCATGGTGACAGGATCACGCATGAGGGCGGACGTGATAGGGTCCAGGAACTCGTCCGGTGCCTCCATGATCATCTGTACGGTGCACACGCTTCAGTAGTTGACTTTGGGTTTTTGTATTCGCTCAAGATTACAACGTTCGCATGCGTTGACATGCAGGAAGGGAGCGTGTGGAGTGGGGGCCCAATTCCAATTGGGGCTGCGAGCGCTGGATGCTCACTGCTCAACCATGGTGAACGTTCGTTAACCAACGTTTGTTGACGTGAACGTTTTGAACGTCGGTCAGGTCGCCTAACGAAGGAGAGGAGAGAGACCCCCACAACGCCCGCGCAACTCCTCAACCTAACCCCAAACCTATCTCCAACCTGACTTAATTGGGAACCACGCCATACCCAGGAGCAGCAAGAACAATAGAAACAGATGCCCGTGGCATGGAAGAGGGTGCGCACTTCATCATCAGCCTGCACATCCTCACTAGCCTGGATGACACCTGCGGCTAGAGCTTCGAGGTTGGGCACCAGAGATGCCTGGAAGCCAGGGAGGCCACCGAACTTGCCAGCGATTTCCGCAGCTTCAGTGAAGTTCTCTGGGCGATAGCTGCGGCCATCCTCGGCCACTGCTGCTGCAAACTTCTTGCCATCAGGCGCCCCCCACAGGTTCACAAATATCCGCAGGATGCTTCCCAGGAGCTTCTTGGGGTCAAAATCATACTGCAAGAGAAGACAAATTTGCTCAACGAAAGGATACAGGAGAGCCGCAGACACAAGTGTGATGCCTCACAGGCTCGAACGGTTTGTGTCACTCATGTACGCGCCCAAACGCTTTGTGCCAAAATCCGTGGCAGCAAGAAAACAGCTCGAAATGTGCAGGCTGCTGAACGATGAGCACTGAGGAGCAAACGCATGGTGGTTCCTCCACAGAGGCCCCATAAAGAAATTGACAACAACCCTGAACAACAACTCTAACGTACGTGGGCCTTACAGATTACTCCAACTGGGGCCTTGCAGGAGTTCAGGGGCAGGGGATGTGGGAGGAGGTGTGGGGTCGCACACCTTGCTAGGATTGTTCACGTTCAGTTTGGCGCGGTCTGGGCCGGTCAGATGGCGCAGGAAGTAATTCAGCGTCTGTGCGATCCTCGTGATCATCTCTGGCACCAGCATCGCTTGCGGCACGGCGTCGCTTGTGACCACCAGCATGCTCACAAATCGGTCTGAGCAGCGCAGATACGCCTTGAGCTGCGTTCCCATGTGATCCAGCTCCATCCTGCAGATCAGACGCGTGTCGTGCGAGGGCACACATTGGCTCCCTGTAGCCACCTCAGTACTGGGCACCGGCAGCCTGACCACTCTGTACGATTCATTGAGAGGATGTATCAAAGACGATCGAGGAGTTGTAGGGTCCTGGTATTTCCTCAGTACCAGCCTGCATTGAGCAGCAAAGCGCCCAGTGCAGTGAAGCGCAACACACTGCGATGGCAAACGAACGCAGCGAGCGTGTTGCGGGGCGGTAAGCGTGGTAAAGTCAAGTGGTAAGCACCCCTATGATCATGCGTTGACAACATGCGCAGGAACAACATGCCCTGGATGTTCTGACAAGGCCATCAGAACCTTGTCAGTATCATGCTGAGGTGCTCTGATAGCGTTGCAATGCGCAGACATGGCGGGCCGCACATCAGTTGGTGGCGGGACACGAACTGTGTGGCGTCTCCGGCCTGGGCATCCGCAGTGATCTCTTTCTCCTTCATGGTGGACAGCATCTTGATGGCTTCGTCCAGCAGGTAGATGGAGTCGTTCACAAGGTTGTTGAGGAAGCGCAGGTACAGGCCCTCCTCCTGTTCGCCTCGTGCTGCACCACACCCAATGCTCAGACCCCTGTGACAAGCACCTCTGGGACATTCATACGCCCAGTAAGTCCTGACAGGCACAGAGAAAAGGAGCAAAAACATCAACAGCAGGACGGACAACTCTGAAACACCGCTAATACGGTACTAAGAGTCCCAGCACTTTCTGCAGGGGCTGCGAAGAGTGTTGTACATCACCAACGCATGTGTGCTGGAGTGTACTCGTAGCGCAATCCACTGCCCTCAATCCGCACCAACAGGTGGGCAGCAGCAGTGGAAATCTGGAGATGTAAGGCTGATCTCTGTATACAGTGCTTTGGCGTGGCTGGTGAGGATCTGTGTTGCGTTATCAGGCACATTTCTTCTGATACAACTAAAAGTACACTGAAAGGGCAGCCTCCATGACATGGCATGACACCGCATTCTCGATCTGACTGGAACAAATAGGGCGCGAACCCACTGGCACAGCAGATGAGGGCGCATGTGGGAGTGATGAGCGCACCAACAGCAGCCCAGGTGGCCTGATGCTGCGGAATGGTGAGTAGCCACTCCATGAGTTCAGCAATCACCTTGCGAAACTGGAACTTGCTCTGGAACTGATCTGCGCGCTCCGTGTACTCCACATCTTTGTACAGGGTGATTAGCGCAGGCACTAGGTGGCTGGTGACGCCAGGATGCATTGTGAACAGGGACTCGATCTCCACGTTGTCCCTCCCTCGATTCCTGCATGCGCACATGCTGCTCAGAGCTACGGACCGAATCTCCTGTGTGCATCCCTGCAGCCCCCACACATTCTGCACACATGTGCAGTGTTCTGTGGCATGCTGCTGCTGAATGTGGCGAGCGCGTGCAACCATGGATCACCAGTATCGCCTAGTTAGATAGAAAAGTCCGGAACATTTGGGAATTAGTATGAGGTGTGTGCCCTGAAATGACGACACTGCTGGTCACTGCGTGCAACCCTCCCCTTCTGGCCGTAAAGCACAGTCCGAACAACTGAATCAGTCAGGAGGTGAAAGCCCAATCCAATGGTTAGCTGCTGAGCTGACAGAAGTCGCCTGCAAAAGCGGACCCGTCCCCTCCCCCCCCCCCAAAACCCCTCTGAAGGGAGCCACTGACAGGTAGGCTTGGCCCAAACACGATTTTTTTGTTTGCGATCGTGTCGGCCCGATACGATTCGAACGATATTGTCGTACGATTTGAACGATATATCGCGACATTGTCGTAAAAAATCGTACCATTTGTTCATTTTGGAAAAAATCGTACGATTGATCGTACGATAAAATCGTAATCGTGTTTGGGCCAAGCCTACTGACAGGTAGTGTGCATGACAGTTGCCCACGCCCACAGGAGTGGCCATGGCGCAGGAGAGCATGACAGTGGCCCACCTGCTGTCGGGAATCCACTGGTACAGCACAGTGCACAGCTGGAAGCGGCGGTAAGGGTTCCTGACATGGGCCGGGCTGCCCATGAGTGCGGTGCATGCGAGGATGACATCGTCGGTGCGCGTCTGATCATGTGACGATGCTATCTGTTGCACCAGATTCATAAAATTCGCAAGGTCCTCAACAAAGTACTCTGGGATCATTTGGAATGCTTCCGGAACTTCTTGTGGGAGAGGCAACGAAACCTGCAAGAACCCGCCACTCGTTTTGAGTCGTTCCTATTCTCGGGCCCTGAAAGACCACTGCATTCCCTGAACACTTCGGACAGGATACCTGCTTTGAGGCTTGGCGAACGACACAGGATAAGTCCGTGTGGTTGGGGCGACAAGTACACCGTCAGAAACAACTCTGCAAGTGGTGTATGCGTAGTAACAAGTTTTACAGTGTTGCCAGCCTCTGAAATTGCGGGTGGATGACCGTGCGTCGTGTACAGCTCACTGTGTGTGCACGAAGCTCAAGGATAACGCAGGTGCAGAAGCTGCATGATCAGCTGTGGAAATGCAAATGAATGCCATATACAGCACACGCAAGGAGGCTGCTTGGGTGGGAGCAGTGGAAACGAAAACTCACCTGCGAAGGGGTACTACCTGTGGCAGTAAAGATGAGCCACGCAGACACAAACTGGCACCACTGCTGCAGAAGAGCTATCATCTCACGGTCTTCTAACGAGCATCTGAGTCCAAGAAAAGAGGCCTTCACATGGCTCACCTGCACCGCATACAACGCTCGCATCTATGCTGGCATTGCAACGCTGCTGTGAATGATTACGGGAACTGAACGAAGCATTCGTTCGTACTGCACGAAGCATACTGACACAGCGGCGACCATTGTAACTGCAGAAGATGCACATGCAGCCATGCGCAAGTTAGCCAGCATGCCATACTGCATGATGAAGACAAGAGATTCATCCATATGACTTCACTGCAAGAAGAATATGAGGATACTAGCATAGCTGTGTATGGACATGGACAGAATCGCACAATATCCTGACGTGCCAGAGCACCCTGTTGCAGCAGATGCTCATACTCACGCCGTGAATTCTGCATGCTTTCTATCAACTGCCCGGCGCCAACATGGAGCACCGCAGCAGTCATGAAGAAGCACTCACAGACGAAGTGGAACGGAGAGCCACCATCCGCTGTGGGCGGCCTGGCGCCCTCTGCCCACGCTGCAAAGTCACTTGTCGACGCCACCAGCCGCTCCTCATCAGCCGCGAAGTGGTACGTCCCACCATTCGCTAGGTAACTGCAAGCGAACGTGGCAGTGAGAGCAAAGAAGCTCTTAGTGGTGCAGTGTAGCTGGCAAGCACATTCAGCAGCCGCAAGACATTGTCCAGGTAGGTGTGACATGATGCACCCTAGGAGGTTGTCAATATGACAGTTCCGGTACTACAGCTGCGGTGCCATGCCTGCTGCTGTGCAGATGAGGCTGTGTCACTGCAAGAAGGTACAGACATGGTACATAGTGAGGAAAGTACACTTGCAGTCCTCTGGGAATTGAGTACACTTGCAGTCCTCCGGGAATTGTATCACTTCCAGAGAGACAAGACTGAAGCGCAGACGACAGTTTCGAGGAGGAGCGCACCTCAGGTCAATAAACTGCCGTGCCTTCCCAGAGTAGAAGTCAAGGAAAGGCGCACAGAGGTGTAGCATCACTCGGGAGAGATTGTACGCCATGCCGTCACTTGTGGCCCGTTGCGGATTCACCTGCAGGCACACCCACTGTGTGCTGGAGTTGGGTGGCTCAAATACAGACAGACAGACGCCAGAACCATGCGTACTGATCAAAAAGTAGAGTGAAAATATGCTGCTGCGTCCTCCAGTCGCCTGCACATGTGCATGGAGAAGAGCATTGCATCAACAGACAATAGAGGCAACCCATTTCGGAACATTTCAGGGTGAGAGGCAGGTTTGAAGGTGGGGGAGCGCATGGAGCGCATGCCTGCATCTTCCGCCGCTCAGTGTCTGCTGTGAGAGCAGTTGCAATCCATTTTAGTGTCTGTGGGCGGCAGTCCTTCGTCAGCAGCAGCTTTGGTCCAAATAGCGAGCACAGTGCAGACTGATGTACCTGCGATGCTGTCAGCAACGGCTGGAAGGCCTGCAGCAGGCCACATGTCCCATTCAGCACATGTTGTTTGAGTGCGCAGCTAGTTCAAAAATGCTACCAAACAATTCGCACGGTGCCTAAAAACCCAGAGTCCAAGTTTAAGTGCAAAGGTTAGAAGATGCTCTGCAGGCAGCAATGTGCCTCAACCCCTTCCCCCTCCCACAGCATGCTCCATCAGACACACTAGGTCGCTACTGGCCAACCTTAAAAGCATACAGAACTGCTGTCAGTTTTATGAACCGGAAAGGTAGTAAATAGGCATGAACCCAAATAGCAAAAGCAACTAACACAGCAGAACCACTGTACAAGGTAATGAGGAAGCACAGAAGTAGAAGAGGTACAGGGGCAGGGGGCGCCCACCTGCATCATGTCGCCATCACTCTTTGTGTTTATAGGATCGAAGCACTGCTGCCGAACCGAGGGTTGAGGATCAACCATGGCACCCCGATCATGCATAAACGAGATACCCATAAGGCTGGCAAGGGCAGACTCTTGTTGGAACGTTCTGCCTGTCATGTGCTGCGCACCTGCTGGCAAAAAAGCATGGTTCTCAACTACTGCCTTTGCCAATGGCTTTGACTCCATCAGGAAAAGCCAAGCTTGCACAAGCGCATTGGTGTCACCAAGTATTGAGCAACGCCTTGCTCTACGCCCCAGTTCGGTCAGGATGGCCGTCAGGGCAACATGGAACTCTGCTTGCGAATTTTGTGTATTCAAGGAACGGGACAGGAAGCCCCGAGGTAGCGGTACGGGTCCACAGTCGTACGTGTCTGACCCTGTGAAGTCATCGGTACGTGGAACTGCAGTCCACAATGCGTCCAGGAGCTGCAAGGCCCCTTTACTCTGCATCTCCTCAGGCTGTGGGATGATTTGTTCATCACATAGTGTCAGAAATGTCATAGAGACCAGCTGATCTTCCACCCTGTCTTGGAAAGCGCTTATTTCAGTGTCTGACTTGCCACCTTGCCGCAGAATGTCTGTGACAACTGGGGAGGATACCCGCTGGAAACAGGACAGGAGGTAAGGAACCGGCGCCAGTGGGTAATTTTCAGGAGGACTTCCCACAAGGCGAGCCATGAGGATGGGATCAAGTTCATCCAGGCACATGAACGGCTCTGAGCCAGCTGAGAAGTCCTGCAGGCACAGCACATACAGTCTAACGATCACAGCATGCTCAAGCATGTGTAGTAAGCAAGCATCATACCTCCGTCATGTCCTTTAGAATAACTACGGGTGGTCCTGGCGTGTTTGTTTGGTCTGAATCCTGCGCACCAACGCGCAGCACCTCCACCAAGGCACGGTGCTCAGTTTGCGACATTGCTGCTGTACAATACGAAATGCTACTGCAACTACATAGGGCTGCTAACCAAGCAGAGAAAGTCTGATCTCTATTGCCACGGCCAGAGTGTCAAACTTCATTAGAAGATGGATACACATCCTGCGGGATCAAACGAATACTTTCGAGCAAACAAAGTATATCCTTCAGAGGTAGTCCCTGCCAACCATGGAATGCGTCAGAAGGCTGTCGATTTTGTGTGTTTTGAATCTGACCATGTGGCTACAGTGGCTTTGACTGACGCTTAGCCTGCGTAGACGCAGCCGCGGCAGCGAATATGTAGTTCAAGACTGGCTTACTCAACCCAGGCAATACATGTCTTCAAGCCAGCGAGTAGGCAGTCTGAGCATGTATGTGCATTTCCCCGTGTACAACATTCGTGTACCAGCTGTTCTCAAGATAGCCTGCTTGCAACGAAAGAAAGAAGGGCCGATCAACCAGTTGGATTCATGTAGCTGCTGCTGCTCGTGCGAGCACTGGGCAGGCTTGTAAGACTGGGCTGCGAGTGATGGCTGTAGCCGCATACAGTCCCTTCCCTGCGCCTGATGGCGCGATAAACAATCCGTGGAGAAAGGACATATACACAGGGGCAGCGGCAATGACAACTACAGGTGGACACCTCTGGAATGCTGCAGAACGGCTTGTAGGTGTGCGCATCTTGTGTCACAGTCTCTAGTTTCATCCCAGGGTGAAGTCCAGGTACAAGACAACATAGAAATAAACAACATAGATAAACAACATAGACAGCGTGCAAGCTTCCTGCGTTTCATGGTCGAAACGAAGTAGAATGGGTGAGTCGGCCAATGTTTCACTGCGCACGCAAGCATGCTTGCTCACCCAACCGTCACTCCTCTGGACGGTATCACTTCAACCACTCAACAGTAACTCTGGTTTCCGCATGATTGCATGCTCTGTCATGTTGTGTGTCGCCATGCGAGGCAACAGTGAACTCCTAGCCCTGCCACGCCCGACTACAAGAGAACTTGGCCACTGCTCAGTGTGCTGGGTGAATTCCTCCTTCCTCAGACGAAAGTGTCGACATGTATATGTGATTATTGGGCCGCTTGGGCGGGGTAGGGTGTGGGGGGCGGTTCTGGGCGCTCGGGGGGCGGGAGGGTGGGCTGGCGTTTTTCGTGCGCGTGTGGGGTGTCGGGGCTGTGTGCTGGAGTGTGTGGGCGTGTGTGTGGCCTGATTTTTTCTTCGTTTCTGGCACCTATGGGAACCAACTCTTGGGAAGTCTGGGGAACCTGGCTCACTCGGCGTTCCTTGCAACAAGGCATGTTCGTGATCATGCAGACTATCTGGAGGCAACAGCTGATACCATTGGCCTAACTCGCCCTGGCGTCAAGATTCTTGAGCTTGGCTCTGGGGTCGGGTTTGTGGCGATGTGCATGGCAGTGAATCTACCAGAAGCTTCAACCATCACTGCCACAGAGCAGGCCACAGGAGGGGCTATAGAGTGGCTGCAGAGCAACATCAAGCGCAACCCCCATCTAGACCTCAGTAGGCTGCATGTGTGCGTGTGTGACTGGACATCATTTAGTCCAGTGGATGGCGGCCTGAGTTCCAGCAGCCCCTGCATGCCGGGCTCCACATCGCACACAGACAGCCCATGCAAACCTTTGAATGGGGACGCAACAAAGAACATGCGAGTGTGGGAAGCTCCCTCGTCATGTGCAATGGACACAGCCTCCATCTCCTGTGAGAATCGTACAAGCTCCAATTTGATGGAGAGAAGTTCGCGAGCTTCTAATGCGCAGCCTCATGAAACTCGCTCTGCTCTTCAGAGTGCAGGTCCTGGTATGGAGTTCACAGCTGAGCTGACTAGGAGCGGTCGCAGTTGTGAGCACCTGCCAGCTGAAGGCACCACTGCACCTGCAGTGCAGTGCAATGCTTCTTCGGGCAACGCTCTGGATGACTCAGGGATTGAACCTTTTACAATAATAGGCGCATCCTCCAGTCATCAATGGGACTTTATTGTGGGAAGTGACTTGGTGTATAATGAGACTGGATGTGAAGTCCTGCCACACACACTTGCAGCACTTTCATCTGAACGAACTCAAATCCTCTATGTGCATACGAAGCGGCGGTTTGAGATGCTAGACTTCGATTTTTTTGCCAACCTAGCTGCTGCAGGATTTCAGTGTGAGGAGGTGAAAGAGCCGTGGGCTCCATCGCCTCCAGCATCTCCCCCTGCACTTTCTTGTTTGTTTTCTGACATGCGAATCGCGGTGTTGCGTATCTCCAGGCGAAAGTGATGTCATGGTTATAGCCATGCTGTGTGACCACAGCTGTCATGTGTAACCGGTGTACCTGTGCACAGGCACCGGTTTGTTCCAGAATAAAATTGCTGCATGGAAGTGTCACTGTACTCTCACAGATTTGCCAGCAATCCGAGTCCAAATGGTACACACGTGCTAACAGTGCAGGAACAGGGTGAGTTGACCCCTGCACTTCTCACGAGACAGCTCCCCCTCGAGTGTTGCCACAATCACTGCCAGTCTGTATATAGTTTGACACTCAGGCAGGCATAGCAGAACCTGTCATGACGTGCATGCAGTGCCCGTGCATGCAGCATGTCATGGCATGCTGGGATCCATGGGACGCGCACTTGATTGCAAACTGCGGAATGGCCAGAACTGCGGTCGTGAACTGTCTGGGCTGCCACAAAGAACATAAAATCCATCAAAGATGTCAACATCCATCACCCAAATGTGAAAGGCACATCGCACAGTGGTCGCGCAGCAGCACTCCTTGCAATGCCCGTCCGCAGATGAATGGCCACGATGTGCATCTGATCACTCGCTTCGTAAACTGTGTGTAGCATTTAATCGACTACTAAGTAGGCTGTGGGCCAAGTTCAGAATAACCGTTTCGTGAATTTCTTTTTCCGAATGGCTCAGGGCAGCTCTCTTCTAGCAAATGGGGAAGACTGCAGTACCTTCGTACGCCAAGCGATTTCGTTTACGACTCAAGGTGTGGGTGGTGAGCAGCGACAGCAGGGGGTGCTCGTCGACCTTCTGCAGCCGAAAAGCGAGAATGACGCTAGAGGCTCGAGCAAACCCGTTTCAATGCGGGTGCTGCACTCAGATGGATTTATAAGGGTGTGGGAGAGCACAGAGGTAGCCAAAGTTCACCCTGTCCACAAGGAACCATACTCAATTCAAGAGGTGGAGTTCAAGGTGGAGCGGAGTATCTTCCGGGGCGGCACCAGGCAAGCACGTCAGTTGAGAGGGGAGGCGCTAGTCAGCAAAAAGGTTGACGTTTGGAATGAGATGGCCAGAAGCTGGAAGCGTGCCCAGGTTGTCTCAGATGAGGGTGCGGTGACCATCGAATATGAAGACAACACTGCAGGGGAACTGGGCGAGTTTGATGTGTGGAGGCTCGAAGGAGAAGACACAGATGACGGTATTTTGAGGGAGAAGGAGGAGACACTGCTGGAAGCAGTGCATGTGAAGTGTATAGTGACCTATGTGCCGGAGAAAAAGCTTGTGCAAATCTACAAGCAGCTGCGCAGCGATGAGATGCCAACCATCAAAGCATCGAAGACTGTGGTCTGGGTTGAAGAGCATTTTGATGAGGGGGGGAGGGAACTCACAGTGATACCACTGCCACACCCTCTGGACGGCACTCACCCCGTCGACGCAGTCATGGATGCTGATACCTGGCTCCGCATAGCCTACACACGAGCTTCTGACTAAGAGCTCTTAGCATCTTTTCATCAGTCTTAATTGTTCTGGCTCTAAACATTGATACGGGAAAGCTTGCAGTGCAGCACAGACTGTCGTGGTAGTCTAGGGACTGAGACAGTCTGTCAAAAGCCTGCTGGAAGAGCACTGCTGAAACATGAATACTGTAACTTTATGATTTCTACCCGCTGGTGATCATCACGATCCAAGTCCTTGTTCTTTATCCTCCTATGCGATCGTTTGATTTGTGGGGAGCTTACTTGTGGATGATTACTTGTGGATGTATTTCGTGAGAGTGCAAGCCATCTGTGCTGCAGAGGGCCGCATCGTATCCGAACTGTCCTTGCAATTCCAACGGTGAGGTGGAAAAACGCATATCCTTTGAGCAGGCCCCGTTCAATCTCGCTGCCGCAGCAACCACGACACTATGTTCATGGTTTCGTGGTTATGGAGATGCAGTACTCTGTGTGGTACCGTACCGCTCCACTATCGATGAAACTATGTTCATGCATGCAACTGAAGTGCGTGCCTGAGTGGCAGGCAATGCCTCTTGCTGGGTCTGCCTGCTCTCGCTGCCGACACCGTGGCTACCTGTAGTACTCGAACATTCTTGCTGCACTCGCCACCCAAACCGCTCCCCCCAATCACCAACACCCACTCACACACATTTCTGTGACCCCGATCTATGTTGTCATGTGTTTCGGCGGAGCTCCTGACTGGTGCTGCTTGTGTGTATATTCTTGGCGCAGTATCTGTTGCGTTGTATATGTTTGCTCTGTTTGTTTAGGCTAGCCTGGCTAGGTGTGTTCTGGGCTGGAACTTGCAGTGCTTGCTGTGGGTTTACTAGCTTGCTTCTCTACGTTGCTTGCTTCTCGCAGATGAGCATTGGCCTATGCGCACTGTGTGCTTGAGTGCCGCGCTACTACCCACTCGGCCTCACATCCTCCTCAACCACCTCCCTCCCTGTCGATGGCTCCTCGTCCCTCCACCGCCGGCCTGCTGCCGCAGTCACTCCTGGATTTGACAGGATGCAACACTGGCTTGCAGCGTTGGATCTGTCCTGTGGCGCTGCCAGGTGCTGCGTGTGTGGTGAAAATTACATCGACAGTGGCGCGGTTCATAAGCACAAGGATTGCACCAGCGTGGAGCATGTGAAACCAAGCAACACAGCATAGACCACGACCAGAAACTGCACAACACGTACCACGAGGTACGAAGCACACCAGGGAAGGAAAAACAAAACAGGTAGCCACCGCCACAGACACAGCACCAAAGACCTGCACACGAGCAGCACACCTCAGCAGCCCAACGGGGACACACGAAAGTCCCTAGTTGCGCCTGGCGAGGGCCGCCCCGGGCGACACCTCGCCGGTGGCGCTGGCCCGCGGCAATGGGCCGTATTTTCTGCGCTGTGCTGTTTTGCAAGTGCGCTGCTGACGTGCCGCGATTGTGTGTAGGTTCTTTGCGCTGTCTCTGTGGCGATCTAGGCTTTCGTTCCGGCATAGTCTGTTTTTCGCTTTGTGTCGCGTTCGACCTTGTGATGCTTGATGTTGCCCCGTACGTTGTTTCTGCTTGGGTTTTTGTCACAGATGCACTTACGTCTTTGCAAGATTCGTGCTTTAGTACTATGCCACTGCCGATGTACTTTTCACACGAAAGTGCCGAAAAGACGGCTCGACGCGTGGCCATCGCGGCCGGTGAGGCACCGCCAGGGGACGCTCCCCGTCAGGCCCAACCAGGAGAGCCCATGCCAGGGTCCGCACATCAGCAGTCCGGGCGGCAGAAGGCGGCGGAGGGTGCCGCAGGAGGAATGAGAGGGGCCAGGAGGTATGCTGCGCTGGAGGGAGACGGGAGGGTGGGGGGGCCTTGGGTGAGGACTTCATGGGTTAGAGCTCAAAGAGGAGAGAGGCGGCGCGTGCTTGTGCGTAGCAGTTTGGCGCTGTTTCTGCGGCACCAGCTGGTTGGCTGGATTGGCGTGTTGTGTGTCGCATGGTAGGTGTTGTGCGGTTGCTGGATGTAGTTCTCTGCGTTGTTGCTGAGCACACATGTGTGACAGATACTCCTAGTTCCATGCATTCTTTCTGCTTGCGCCACGCAGACCTGGTGATGCAACATCACCGAACTATGTCAGCTTCCCAGGTGAAAGTTACATCGACAGTTGCGCCCCAAGTGCGTTGTGAATCATCCAGAAGTCTTCTCGCATGACATTTCTAAGTTAGTTCATGTGCTCTGGAGTTTTCACACATGTCAGACTCATGTACTATGACCCTGTTTAGTAATCTCAGGCGACTGCATACAGCAGCATCTGTGCTCCTACTACACTAACGTACTCAAACTTCTTGAGGCTTGCCACCACCTGAAGCGTGTACACGACAGCGACAGAGGGCAGCACACACCACCAGGACAGTACTTCTAATGCACAGCAGTGTATACAACAGCATGTCCACACTAGAACAGTATTCTCTACCTTGGCTCTTCCATGGCGACACACGCACAGTGACAACGTCCCATTCAGCGCATGCATCTTTCAACCAGTGCCCGAGCGGGAATACTACTTTGCCTGTTTCATGGCTGGATGTAATCTACAAGGTGCAGCATCAGCGAGCAAATGCAGATGCTTCTACCACGCGGTTTTCGCAGGCTGAGGGTCACCCTGACCGTGGGCCTGCGTGCCCCTCTGGCCCCCAGGGCTGGAGCACCCCACTGCCACTCTCAGCACCCAGACCAGATGTGAGTACAGAGTTGCTACATGCCAGGCACTGTAATTCAGAGGTCTGTCGAGGCGAACCACCTATCGACTGTGGCCGGGAACGGCTCAGCCTGAAAGGGCTTGCAGCATGGGCGCGCCCCTCGCTGGCAGCTCCAGACACTGAAGCGTACCGCATCAGTACAGGTGATGCAGGTACTGCTGACTGCCCTGAAGATGGTGTTGTGGGGTGGACATGATGTGGCTGCGACATGCACTGGTTGTGTAGACTCCCCTTGGATGCCATGGGGCGCCCGCGAGCATCCTGAGCATGCCCAGGAGCTATTTCTGGTTCCCCTGGATACGAAAAGTCACAGAGCTCTTCGTGCAACAGACTGCAAGGAGTTGCTGGTCCGTACGCATGCCTAGAAACAGGCGGCCCAGCAGAAGACCTGCCCAGGCAGCGCACCGAACGGGCCGAAGACGCTGGTGACAGGCGCCGCGCCGCCATGCCTGCTAGGTCAGGGTCTGCGGGAGACGCTCCTGCACCAGAAACATGTGGACTCTGTGCCTGTGAAGGTAGGATGGAAGCCGCGGTGCTGTGCGGGCGTGCTGTGCGGCAGCGGAGCCCCGCAGCACCCAGCGTGTATGGGTCGTCTCCCCCGCCGACCGACGCAGGTCTTCCGCCGCCAGCTTTCAGGAGAGCCTCGCCATCAGAGTGGTCTGAACAGTGGCGCGAAGGCTGCATCGCCACCCTGTTGGGGCCGGCCTCCCCGGCGAGGGGTAACCCGGACGCAACAGCATGCATGCTGGGGCACACGCATGCCGCAGGTGCGGCCGCACCAGAGCCGGCGGCCGCACTGCACATATAGCTGTCTGTGCTGTGCACGCTTCCGCAGCTCGTGCTCCCCATGCACACGTCACAGGACCATATACTGCGAACATCTTCGAACAAGACATGGCCTTGGAAGGTGCCATCAATGCCACCAAGACTACAAGGTCTCCTTCTTGGGTCCATGCCCATGGAGTTGCTTGCAAGTGAGGCTTCAACACTACCTGGCCTGACATAGCCGCCATGCAGGCCCTGTAGCAAGCAATCCCCCGGGCTGAATGGCAGCTGTGCATGGGCACCAGACTGGACTGAGGGCCCGCTGCCTCTGCCAGGTACCTGTGACAGAGACGCAAGCAGCATACACCTCGAGCACCTACACTCGCTCATGAGCTGTTGCATCAAGCTGTCAGAGCAGCCACGTGGTAGCTGCAATGCACCTTCGGAAGCGCTGCGGGTCAGCTCATCCACGAATGGCACCGGCCCCCCAAATGGGCTGCCAGAAATCGCTGCAGGCGCCCCTGTGAAGGGAGAACTTGCTGCTCTGCTCACGCTGGCAGGCAGATGTTGCGCTTCAGCCTCAGTCCGCAACACCCCTGACGAGCTGTGCTGCACGGGTGTGCCCGTGCCGACTGCCCCGTATGTGCTCGAGTGGAATGCACTGCCACGCAATGAGCACGGGGGCGAACCAGTGCAGGCATGTATGTTGCTGTGATTGCTGGTCCCTGCAGTGCCGCCAGATGTGGCAGCGTTGCAGCCCGGCAAAGAGTGGGCACCGTGCGGGGTGCCACGCAGGCGGAAGTTGCGCCAGAGCCAGTCGAGGATGACAGAGCGCAATGCAAGGTTGGGGGCGATCTGGCAGGGCTCTATAGGGGCCTTGGTGACTGGGTCTGCGTGCGCTTGCAGACCTGACAACCACGTGACGATCGCCTGCACATGCACAACCGCTATGGATGTAGAACTGAATACTGCAGCACTGGTTGGCAACATGCCGGTGGACAAGATGGGGAACACATGAGTCGCACCTCTCTCTCATACGTGTGCCCTGACAAAGCAATGGCAGGCTCGCGCATGATCTCGTAGGTGATGGGGCAGCGAAATGAAGCCGGCACATCCGGGCAGTCATCTAAATCAGCAGGGATGGAGAGCGGCTCTGGCCAGAAGCAAGACGGAGTGCTGGTGTCGGATGTGCTGTTGGTTGCACGCTGAGGCATGGTCGATGCCAGGGCAGGCCCCGCACTGAAATCATCAGCCTCCTCAGACACTGGCGGCAGCGGCACCTGCACAGCCACAGGCCTTGTCATCGCTTCTGGAGCTGTGAATGCATGTGTGCACACAAAATGGACCTGATGCAATGCAACACAGTGCTGGACCCAGCCACACGTGCTCAAGCGCAGGTGCGCTGGTCAGGGGCTCGAGTGCCTAAGATCCCCCGCACATTCTGCTGCTGCTTTGGAGGCATCTCAACAGTGTGCAGAATATCTGACCGCAGCAATGTATCTTGCTTCCGGACAAAGGTTTGCAGCCACAGTGAATCGACCAGCTGTGTATAAACACCAAATATGCCACGAATTAGCTGCCCAGGATCTTAGACAATGCGCCGTCAACAGTGTGACCCAATCAGGCGGCTGCGTTGTTGGAAGAATCTGCTCAGCGGGGGCTGCAAGAGGGGGCCGCACCCAGGAAGCCCAAGATGCCCAGATGGATAGAGGAGGCAGCAGAAAGATTCGGCCCCAGAAGAGTGCGTTGCATGCCCACGCTGGCATGACCTGGCTGAACACGAGGTGCAGCACTGCAAGCATCATCGACAGCGCGGGTGTCATCAAGTGCGAACACACCCAGCTGGCAAGCTTGTCTGATACCGACATCTGGGTACGCAGAAGCGTTTCACACAGCGAGTGCCACTCTGTGAACTGTTTGCTGATCGATATCGCGATGACATATGCTGACACCAGCAGATTGATTTCTGCACAGCGCAGAGCATGGTATGCAACCTGCAAGGCACAAGCACATCAGTTGAATTACTTCAAGCATGGTGCGCCATCACCAAAGAAGGAAAGAAAGTGCTGCAATCTGAATGCTGGAGAGTCAGACTGTCGTGTAGCAAGGTGGACAGGGCTGCTGTAGTAAGGCTGCTGCACACCATCAGAGCAGGGCAGCAAAGCCAGCCAATCCAAAACAGGACTTTGTTTGCTCGGATGGGAAAGAGGACAAGGAACTCCTGGATGCTCCTTGGAGCGTGATATGCGACTTGGTCATTCGATTCATCCTCGTCTGCTAGCAAAGGGCCCAGGGTGGAGTTGTACTCAAAGGTGTGCAGCCAGAGCATTGTCAATCGTGGAGTGCAGAGAACCCCAGACACATATAGTGCCGCTGTGGTTGGATCGTCATGAATGTACTCCCACAGGTTACCAGGTTCTGCAGTGCCGTCAGGTTGTTGCTCCTTCAGACTGGAAATTGCATCCAGCACCAGCTTTCGATGGAGTCGGTAGCCAATCTGCGTACCGAGGATGTGTATGGATTGATGAAGCTACCTGCCGGCCATGAACGAATGCATGGTGTGCTCGTTACACACCAGCAGACAAGGGTACAGAAAACAAAGGCGGCAGCTATTACGCACCTGCAAGTCTTGCTCAAGATCTGCTTCATCCACGAAGTATAGTGTTGCGCCATCCACGCCCACAGCACAAATACTGTTCTGATACTGGGGCAGCTCGTTCCAATGCCATCGCTGCTCACCCAGCCACTGTGCTACATGACTACAAGTCCATCTATTCACATCTAAAGGCCTCTGCCTAGTATATCGACGTCGTCTCGCGTATGTCCCACTTTTCAGTGCTGTTGGGCTATTGTTGTGACTGGCGCAGGACTCCACAGGCTCTGAGCGCACAGGCACCCGGCTCCAGCTTCCCCAGAAATGTCTCCGAGCAGGCAACTGAAAGCATTTGCTACGCGTGACATTCCAACAGGCACGTCCTTTATCTAGGCACGCTTTCATCCCAGTTGAGCAGTCGCTAGAACGCACCTGATCAATGTAGCCCGTACCGCTATCCCATTCACATCCTGTACTATTAATAGCGAGCACAGGTATGTCTAAGTCTGGCTCAGGAGCGCCACGAGACCTACTCTTGCCACCCCATCCCCAAACAGAGAGGCGATCCCGCGGCCTGGTACGACGAGTGTAGACTTGCAGCGACAGGCCCAAAGAAAGTGCAAATATTAACGGGATGCATGCTAGCAACAGCTGGCGCCTTCCTGGGCGTCTCAATAGCCTCCGGAAAGTACGAGGAGTCGTCAGCAGCTCAGAAGCCTCCTCGGGAGGCTGCTGCACCATCTGTGACGACATACAATAAGCTATACTGAACAATACCGTCTGCTGGTCATGATGATTGCATACGAGATACACCTAGTTGACGAACAGGGCGCGAGTACACCATCTATCACACTCGTAAGTAGATTGTAGGCGCTTGGCCAGCTAGTGGCCCCGAGAGGCCCTCTCAAATTTCAGACAGATTACAAGTGACTATACATGAAGATGTTGATGCTTGATACAAAGTAGGACGAATGTCTGTTGCAGACGTGGAAATTTATGACACAAAGCACATGCATGTGTGCATGTGTCACGCGGTGGAAACAGAGCTCCAAGGGGGGTCACGATGGTGGGTGGGTTCTTGAAGCAAGCACGACACAACGGCATTCACAAGAAGATACTACGCATACTGTCTGGACGCCTATCATTCTGTCTTTGTTAATCGTGTATCAAAGCTGTGTTTCCACCTGATCGTGCTTCAGACCTTGGTGTTCTCGGCAAAGCTCTCAGCGAACACTCGTCGTCGTCCAACTAATCATATTAGAACACGTCTGTGTGACGTATAGTAACAGGTTTCATCCTTTACATCGCTAGCAGTGCCAGATATGGAGAGCAGCGGTGGCTTTGAGTATGTGGCGAAACCATTGGGAGGATTCCTCAAGAACAGCGTTCGCCTCATCAAGAGGTGTACAAAGCCTGACCAGAAAGGTTACTTTCTACCTCTACCGTTCGTTCCACTGGAATCATTTGGCTGTTCGAAACGTCGCTGTTGTGCAGAGTTCACGAAGATCTGCTTGCAAACAGGGCTTGGATTCTGCGTTTTGGGATTCGTTGGCTTCTTTGTGAAGCTCTTATTCATTGTACGCCTCTTTCATCATGAATGCTGCGGCCCATCGAGTGCTTCGTTCTGCCTGCCCAGGTTCACTCTCACTTTTCTTCATGCAGCCCATCAACCAAATCATCATCGGAGCGTAAACATGGTGGCGGGGAAGCATATTGCAAGTCTATCAAGACCTAGCATCACTGGGGACACGCCGTTGCAGAATGTCTAGAGGTGTATCATTGTTGGACAGCACAAAGAGTAGCCAGCCACGCACAAGTGATGTAACGACCTTCAGAACGTGTCTGCCATCATTGGTAGAGTGAGCTGAGCGACTGTTGACTTTGTATTGGGAAAACTTGCTTACTACATCTCGATTGTCTCAGGGTGCTGATGGCAACTATCGGTTCATACACATATCTTGCTCAAAACATTTTCACTCCTAGCGTGAGATGCTATTAATACTGGATCCAGTACGAGTTGCGACGGAACCAGTTGTAGTCGGGCAGGAACGACAGCTCTCCCACAGCTGCTACAGCCATATCCTGGTCCTGAATGATGCGGCTGCCACACTCTCTAATAGTCTCTGGAGTGACGGCATCGATCCGTGCAAACATCTCAGACCGAGAGATGTGGCGACCATACACCAGCAGATGGCGCCCAAGCTCCTCACATGCCCCCTGGGATGAGGAGTTTGCGTTGATGATAGCACTCTTGACTGAGTTCTTGGCCAGCTGGACGTCATATGAGTCGTTCTCGTAGGCCAGGCGGGTGATCTCCTGCACGTCAAAACTGTTTCTTATCATGCCAAAGAAAACATCTGCCTCTCAGCCAATTGTCTGAGTGGACATGTGGGGCATTCACACTGCAGGAGGAGGGCTCAAGGAGTCAACACGCATTCTCGGGCGTGAACAAACATGCACACCAGCTGTATTCAAGTGCATGCAAGTATATGTACGCGCGGCACATAAAACCTGGTCAAGCTGCAGAGAAGACAACAGCGCACCGTCATGATACAGTAGCTGAGGTCCTCAAGCTTGTATGGATCACTAGTCTGCACATGAACGCCGAACAAGCCAGTGTCATGGTATGGCGAGTTGAATGCAGTCATGCGATCAGCCAGGCCGTTCTGGGCGAGGGTGGTTGCCAGCCCACTGCGTGGGTGGTGGGCAGTGCTGCCGTCCTTGCTCCACTGGCCAAGCATCGCTTGCATTACCTACAGCTGCGCAGCTGGTGAGCACCCCCCTCTGCGTCATGCTACCGTAGTGCTCAGCAAATCATAGTGCCACATGATGCTGAACACTGAAGATCAACGCTACAGGACCACATGGCAGTTGATGAGGCCCAACAACAGCGTGTTGCAAGAAAAAATACAGTAAATGGGCAAGAATAACCCAAATATTCAGAGCTAACATGCACCAAACTGCGATAGCAAACATGACAAAAACACAAAATGAACAAAAAACTACAGAATACCGTACCTGGAGGGTGACAGAGTCAGGGGAGAGCCACTTGGCGCCTTGGAAAGCGATGGCAAGGGTGGTGGTGGCCTCGTCCGGATCGCGCACGGCCACCTGGCTGCCTGTGAAGTAACTGGGCTCCGCAGAAACGAGCTCGTATGAGGAGGTGCTGTCGGGTGGCAGTGCTGCAAACGTCTTTTTGGCGGCAGCCACAAGTGTATCATGATCCACATCACCTGCTGCTGCGAGCACCATCCTGCCTGCATGCACCCCTATGCTTCAACCACATGCTTCAAGGTTCATAGGATCAGTCTCCACTCTCCCATTCGAACTCATCACGTACTATCCTGGCTTTGTCGTTGATGCACATTGTGGTTTCCCAGGAACTGTAGCAGTGATCATCAGTACTTAGTGCTGACATGCGTTTATGGAGCAAACCTGCGGTGTAGTGACAGCGGATGTATGCCTCGATATCTTCACGAGTCATGCTCTTGATATTCTGGGCGGGTCCAAGGATTGTGCGCCCAAGAGGGGTGTGCTGGAAAGCTGTCGAGTGCAGATGATCCATGCATACTTCCTCTGGGATGCCACTGACCTGTAGAAGTTGCCACTTGGAACAAAAAATTACATAAAAGCAGCGTGAGTTGAACTCAGGGTGCATGGACATGACATTCAGAGCGAGGTGCGCACCTCTTGTGCCTCCCTCAGGATGACATCACGTTCTCGAGAAATCGCTGCAGGATCCAGCATGGAGTTCATGAGGATGTCTCCAATGATGTCCACACACTGGGGTACTTTATCTCCAGTGCAGCGGGCATAGTATGCAGTTAGCTCCCTAGACGTGTATGCGTTCAGGTGAGAACCCATGTTCTCGACCTCCATCTCGATATCAGTCAGGGACCGTTTCTATAAACACCGTAAAGCTTGAAATATTTGCAAAAAGTGCGGTGAGGAGACCTTGGAGTGACAGTGACCATACCTTGGTTCCCTTGAACATGAGATGCTCCAGGAAGTGAGCGACACCATTGTTGGAATCATTCTCGTAGCGGGAGCCGGCATCAATGTAGACACCTACTTGAGTGATACCACATTGGGGAATGGGTTGCGAGATCACTCTGAAACCGTTCTCTAGTGTGGTCACCTGCACAAGCGGCCCACTCGGCATGTACAACAACGTATGGAGCACAAGTCCACCGAAGATGAACTGGTCGACAGCTCAAATTGCTCACAGACACTTGACGCACCTTGGTGGGCTGGATGTAGCTCAGCGACTGTGACCACGGCAGGATCGTTGGCATAGTGTCTACATAGCGACCTGGAACACCAACTCCAGGCACAGCGATCTCAGAATATTCACGCAGTTGCTTCACTAGTGACTCGCCGTGACGGCGAACTAGCCGCGATGCCGCGTTCATCGCGTATATGCGCAGAAGACTGACCAGCGAACGATCACAGGAGTGTCCTCCAGAATCACGCTATGGAAGGGTTTGAACGAAGTTGATAATTGTTGTGTGGGAGCTCAGCAGGTGAGCGATGGAGATCGTCGGCCAACGTGCATGCAGTATCTGGCGCAGCCAACCAGTCTATAGTAATTTGCGGGCTGTTTGACCTGGAAACAGCAGGTTTAGTCACACCGGATCACGCCTGCAAACACCAGCTGGGAAAATTTTACTCTTGCAGTCTTATACGATTGCTCAAGTGTGATCGTTAAGACCTCGCGCTCTACAGTTGGTTCTGTTGGAACATCAGCAGGGGTTCGTTCGGGCTCCGTTGGTGCTCCATCCACGCCCATGTTGCGACATGTACGTTCTGTGCTGAGCTCGGCACGTCTTCTTAGTGCCTCGGAATCGGGATCCGTTCCTGGCCTGGCGCTAAGCACTTCGGCTGTCAGCCATGCTCCAGCTCCCCCGGACAACGGGTGGCTCCCACCAGAGGCGTATTTTTATGAACGCCAGCTACCTTCGCATGATCAATACTGCAGACAACGAAGCAGAATGCCCATCGGCCCGAGATACCCAGCAATCGCTCAGAGCGCGTATATCGCACCAAGCGCCGTGGTCATCGGCGATGTGGACATCTTGGACCAGGTGTGTATCCAATGAAGTTCAGTCGTAGTTGTAGAAATGTGTATTGGCCGAATTTGGCTCGTGTTCTGCTTATTGCAGTGCAGGCTAGAGAATGGGGTGGTGATTGTTTTGGCTTCGGTTGCTCTTGACTGCAGGAATTCCCTCCTGAGCGTCTACCAACACTTCATTCTACTACAAGGATGACATCTGGCTGCCGTTTTTGTGTATATAAATCTTGATGCTGGAGTTGTACTGTCTTGTTTTCCCTTACATTTCACATTTTTCATGGGTGCAGGCATCTGTGATGCACGGTTCCGTTGTCCGTGGAGATTTGAACAACATCAAGATAGGATACTATAGCACGATCCAGGAAAACTGTGTCATTCATGCAGCTCGGTACGCCCTATTCAGATCTGAGATCTTGCTGCTCCTGACAAGAAAGGCACTGCTGCTGGGCTGTCCTATCACTCGTCAGCATTTCCTTGTTCCTTCTGCAGAGTTTTGCTGTTGCTTAGGCATGTGTTAGATATGTTACCGCCAGTTTTCTTCGGGCAGACCTGAAGAATCGAGTTTCTGCATGGCGATGCTGCTGTTTGGTGTTGCGCACTGAAACCGCTAGAGGGAAACATGTTGTCGTTCATTTGTGCAGAACTGGACCCACAGGGCTCCCAGCAGCAACTTTCATTGCAGAAGCAGTAACAGTGGGTGCTGGCAGCCTGCTTCGGTCTTGCCGAGTTCATGAGCAGACAGTCATCGGGGAGAGGTGCATCATCATGGAAGGCTCTGTTGTTGATTCCATGAGCGTTCTGCAACCTGGCACGATTGTGCCGCCTGCAAAATACATTCCCTCTGGGGAGCTCTGGGGGGGCAGCCCAGCTCGATTCATCAGGAAGCTCACACATGACGAGGTCTGCTGCTAAATGCTGTCTTACCACTGCGTCCGGCATCGCTGTTAGCCATATCCTCTTGCCTTCAACAAAACCTTGAAGTGCCCTGCAGCTGGTAAGGATCGGTGTCTGTTGCGACCTGATGTATCTGGGAGTGTGCATGACACACATGTCTTTCAAGGCACTGGATGCAATTTCCACGACAGTCTTTCAAGGCAAAGCAACGTTTGGCAGCGGTACGAGGATCGATATGCTGTGATATGTGTTGCAGGAGATAGAGATTGCGCATCTAACTGACAGCCACGAGAAGTTCAGACACCTGTACACTGCTGAGGAGCTTCCTTTCGGGACCCTGTGGAAGGAGGCGGAGAGGGTCGACCCTGCTGAAGATCGTATCCATCCGGAAGGGCCTCCACCTAACTGGGCTTGTCATCCACTACCTGTCGATGGCTCCGGCGTAACGGAGCCTGCAGCAACGTCATAATGCGCATAGGTAGTGTGTGTTGAAGTCAGTCGTTGGTCCAGGCATCACCAGATTGGTGCGGAGCTGCTGGAGGCTCTGCTTCTAGTAGGCCGCCTGCCTGCATGTCCTTGTTAACACTTCTTTCACACAAGGTCAAAAGTCATGATGTTAAGCTGAGTGTATATGTGGGGGTCTGAGGCGGCTCATGGAGCTGAGTGAGACTTGCCTAGCACCATGCTGCAGCGGTATGTAGGCTTGCAATGGCATGCAAGGATACGTGGCACGGTCAAGCTGACATTCAAGACAAGCGTAAACGTAGCGATGACGTCTGAACCATGACTGCCTTGTAGTTCCGGTGGTTGGTGGAAGTTTAGTCGATGTAGTGCACAGAGGCTGTCTTTCTCTTTTCAGGTGTGACGCATGTGCAAATGGCATCTGGGGCACTGTTTATTGATTTCTATCGTCAGCTGGCTCCGTCAGCGGCGGCGAGCATCATCAGATGAGCTTGCAGTATGCACATGCTGGGCGCCCTGTGGTTTGTGTACCCATCTGATATGCCGGACTGTAGATGGAGGAAACGCCCAGGAACATATATCTTTGTGAACATGTTTGTGACAGAGACAGTGTCGACGGAAACTGAGTGCAAGTTACAGATTCATGCATGCTACACCAGATTGCTGCAAGTAACGATCGAGTTTCATGTGGGTGTTACATGGTCACATGCCCTTCATGTGAGCGCTGGAGATACACAAGCCTTCTACCCATGTACGTTCTACAAGCCTCTTGTTTCGATGTAAGACACAAGCCTCGTGTTCACTAGCCTTGTCCTGATGCACCAAACTCGGCTGCTTACAGGGTCATGAATCTTCATCCACACGGAATCGCGCTACCCAATGTTGTACACTGCACCATACAGCTCTGCTTCACATGTCATCACCAGTGCCCTCGGAGCTGCAGGTACTTCCTGCTTCGACCATGTGGCAGGACTGTGCAACCTAACCGCCCGAATGCTAAACACTGAGCGTTGACCCTCCCTGCCCTTATTGGTATGTCTGGCACCTAGTATGTCAGCTGAGATGCACAACAGAGGTGTTGTGAACACTGTGCAAGGTGACGTCCGCACAAGAGTCGACCACCATCAGGAGCCCAGGAACCGCTGCTCAACCCCATTCACATCTGCAGCACCCACTCAATTAATGATGTAGAGCAGTGCTGCGTCCTGCACGTACAGCGCCTGAGACAATTATACCCTTCCTCGACAGCCCTCCCTCTGCCGCAGGTGCAGTAGCACTTCTGCACGCACATGACCGCACGACTGCACACTGCGCGCAGGGCTGCTTCACTTGTTAGAGCATGCTGTTGTGATAGCCGACGAACCCACACTCCCCCCTCCACCCATTGAGTGCTGCTAGATCTGAGGAGCGGGAAACGTTGATGGAATGTATGGGCAAGGAAGGGGTTGGCCACCTAGAGCGATCACCCATCACTTTAATAGGAGGGATCTGCGGCCTCCCCATCACCACCTTCAGTAGACTGATAAATCGGGAGCTTCTTGCACATGAGGCTATTGAAGGCAGACACCCACTCATTCCGCGACCGGCCATTGCCAGCGGGCGGAACCTCCAGATGAAGCGCCACAGTCACAGATTCACCGCTATCTTCCCCACACACGTTGAGCAGCAGCGAGAAGCACTGGTCCTTTGGGAGGGGAATTGTCTTGGTCTTACCAAGGTTGCGCTGGAACTGTGTTTCAGGAAAAAGATCATGACCTGCATGCATGGTGGGCACAGTGCCAAAAAGGTGCACCTGGTTGGCTAGCAGCAGGGATGAAGTGCTTACGTGATTTGGTAGAGAAAACGTGATAAATCTTGCATGATATGGTTTCAGCTTGATCACCCGAAATCACGATCAGTGTTTGCATGACAACGCAATTAGCAAGCTTTTGCTGCAAGGTACGGGAATAAGTGCCGGGAGAACTGATGAACTGCTGTATACAACACTTCTTTGTTGACAGTTTGACGATATACTATAGTTTGGCCGGTGTTCTGCGGCTTGGATGTATTTAGTACGTGCGTATCCCAAAACAACAGAAGCTGAACGGACTGGGTATAGCTGGAGGTTGAGGCCACAACGGCGAAGGCAGTGTCTGCCGATGAAGCGCCTGAACACTGATCCTTAGAAAAACTGTGCATCTTACGATGTATAGGTATGTCTGAAGGGATTTGATGTGTTCACAGTGTGATCGCAGTGGTCGTAGCACATGTTGCCTAAACTCTCAAGTAGAACTTCACATGCTGTTGCACAGATGTCACACACAATGACTGCATGTGTATCAGAACGGCACCTGCAAGATAGTCCAGCAGAAAACAGTGCGATATTCATGTTTCTTGTTTTCTCGAACATGGTGTATTTTCAGATAAATCACGCACGATAGAAAAAAAACACATGCGTGATCGAAAATTTCTGGGAATCAAGCTCCTCCATCCCTGGTTGCAGTAGCGTCAGGAGATTCTAGGAGTACTTGTAAGGGAAAGCACAAGGGACCATGCACAGGAATTTCACTGTCCACAGGCTACCTTACCTCCCATCACCCAAGCCCCACCACTGAGCTTGCTGCATAACGACAGTAAGAGGAGTACGTGGAGAGCAAGACTCAAGATGATAGAAGCATACCATAAGTGACACTTTGGATGAGGTGAACGGCGGCTTCGTGATATTGTACCTTGGCCACATTGGAGCGCGCAGCCCGGAAGCGCTGCCAGCTCATGCCCCTGTGGCTCTGCCACCGCAGCATGGCCCCTCCCTCTTGCCCGGCCTCTGCCACCCACACATGCCGCTGCGCCCTGTCACTCCCTCGATGCAGGACGAATGGTGCACCTGCATAGAACTTCTCTTTCCTGGACAAAGCACGTTTGCAGCTGCAGTAACGCATTGCCGCTAACACTTCTCGTCGCTGACAATACGTATTGACATCAAAGACTTACTGAGAATTGCTAGCATCTAGATCTGAAATCAAGGGCCAGGGGCACGTTGCAGAATGGTAGGAGCAGTGGCATCCGGAACATGCCTTCCAGAAGCGCTCGCAGCTCTTCCTCATGCCGGCGTTGTGTCTCAAGTGAGATGGCCCTCTCTAGATGCTCTATGCGGCGCTGTGCAGCAGCAAGCGTCACAGCATGCATGCTGAAGTGGTCTGTGCGTGTGGGGGTCCCTGCGTCGCGCATGGTGCCGGCCCCCAGTTCCCTCTCCCGCTCTCTAGCATCGGACCTTGCCATCTGCATATTCATTTACAGTTGATGGACTGTCTGTGTTACAAACCAGTTGATGGACATATTTATACTTCACTTGTGAAGATACTTAGAGATGTTCTTACCGGCCAGCCAACACCCACCACTAAAAAACTTACACATCAAGGACCACACCAGGCATGAAGGAAGGGGCGTCATCGCTCTGAAGTAGAGAAACACGAGGTGTGCAGAAAAGACAAAATCTTGACCCTGTTGCCACAAGCACATCATCACTGAGGGCAGGGAGGGGCGCACTGCACTGAGCGATGCCAAGTCCACTACGCCCTTGGATCCATTTGTTTGTGCATGATCATCATCTCCCATCTCAAAGACGCCGTGCTCTGGTACCTCCTGCAGAGGCTGAAGTCCAGCACCAATGGCAGCACCATTGCCAGCAGAATCATATGGTCGCGAGCGGCGATCTCCATTGTCGGAACCATGGGTCACCCCATTTGCAGTATTACGTGCAGCGGCTGCAGCTGCAGCTGCGGAAGCAGCATCAGCAATACTAACTGCGGACTGCTTGCTTCCATCCGCTGAGGGGTTGACTGAAGCGGAAGAGGGTTTTGCAGTGGAGGCATCATAGTGGAGCGATATATGCAGATTACCACCACCTCCTGTTGAGCCCTTGGGGGACTTTAGCCGGACCTTGGTAAGTAGAGGTTCCCTGTCAGTGAGCTCCTCCAATTTGTGGTCATCCACATGCAGTGTGCCCTCACCCAAGATCTGTACAGCACGGCACCAAGCGTCTCAATGCGCCTCCAGGATCAGTGCACATTACACCCTTTCGCAGGGTGGATTCGTTTTATAACACCGAACTGCCCTGCTGATGCTGAGGCAAGGACGGGGTTGCAATGTGTCTGAGCACAGAAAGCAAGAAAAGCGCACCTGCGGCTGATTGCGGGCCATGAAATTGATAGCTGTAAATCGCAACTGCGCATAGTCTGCTGCGGTGGGAAGGTCATCCAGTGGCACCCAGAAGGTCCAGTTCCAATCTGGACTAGAGCCTTGCGGCGCAATAGGGCTGACATAGCTGCGCCCCAGTACTCGGAGCTCAACAAAACACTGGCATGCTTCGTTGTCCCTGGCTCCCTCTGGTGCACTCTTAAGGCATGCCGGCTTCAAATCAGTTCCCCGCAGCAACACAACCTACACATGATGGTGGTGTCTAACACACTCCCAACGAACTGGATCTCCGAAGCAAAACCTCTGCTCACAGAATACTTGCACCACAAGTGGATGCAAGATAGTCTGAATATGACAGGCATTATGAGGAAGCTGCCAGCTACACAACCAGAAAGAGTGCACTGGACGTATCGCTCTGGTTCTGCATCCCGAACAGTTGTCGCATGCATGTGTTGGAAGCGTGGCGTATAAGCACCTTCAGCTGGCCCCGCTGTCCACCTTGTTTCCTTGTGAATAAATTCCGGAATGGTTGTGACAAGTCGATGTACACACGTGCTGGCTCTACAGCCTCTGCCATGATCACGGAAAGCAGCCTGCGCTTCATCTCCCCTACCAGGCCCGGCACCTCAGAGAACATGACTCCCTTGAGAGAGATGTCAAATGCAAGCTGAGGCTTCTTTACAAATGTAAAATGTACACCTGCAAGGGCACCGTGCTTGTGAACATCTAGGGCTTACGACACCGTGAGTCTGATCATGTGATCCGGCCCCAGGCACAAAGTTTACCTATTGCTAGGCCTGTTCCAACATACGGACTGCATGTGAGATTATACGCAGGGCAGTTCAGAAAACTTGTACTCTATTACATCCTCCGTTAGTAGGGATTTTGTCACTCTTGTTTGGGCACTACATCCCCCGAAACTTTGACTTGCAAGGTGCAATAAAGGTGTAGTGTAGCAAAAATAGAGTCGCACATTCGCACTGGCCTACATATTACTGATCTGCATCACTCTGTTGTGATTAAATCCGTGAACGTGTAATTGTACTGTGTCACTACTATTGTGGTTTGGCTCAAGGTGCAAGGAAACACTGTTGTGACGGAGATCCCTATCATGCGGGTTTTTGCCCCCCGTCAGCAGTTGGGGCTGCTCTCAGGAGCGAACCTGACAATCCAGGCAGTACCGTCTGAGAGAGGTGCAACACAAACAGCATGCGCCCGCGCAGGATGAGCTCAACGCCTATGAGCTTCATGTTCCACTGCCTCTCAGCTACTGACACAAGCGAATCTACAATTAGCTTCATTCCGGTGGTGACCCAGTCCACATCTACCTCGAACTCCATCATGGTCTCTCTGGGATGGATCCTCACCTGCAACACAGTTCTCCACTGTGCGGATTGTGGAGTGTAGGAATGGACCGGCCGGCATATTCTGATCTCTTTTTCAAGTTCGTTCAGGTGCAATGCAACTGTAACATGATATCATGGAAGGAGAGGGCAAATCAACAACAGGTCTTGAAAATTTTATAGCGATGACACCCGAATGCAGCTAACAGCATGTGTACGTTACTTCTGACGGATCCGCTTTATTTTATTTACCCATCATCCCAGTGCAATGAACCAGCGCAGCACCACACACACAGCTGCAAGCAGAACAAGAACATATGCGAATCTGCAAGCGCAACTGCACGGGCGACAGCACAGCTATTCAGGCAGCTGGAGCGACGCAAATGCAGGTTGTTGCCAGAGTCAGAATACAACGTACTGTAGCATTCTCAAATCGTGGAGCTGTGGAGCCTAGACAGAGCTCACGAAGTTTCAGCTCCGATAGTGCCACACGGAACAAAGCCTGCGATCCTATTGTGCGGGAGAGTCTGGCAAACAGTCTGTTGAGCTGATTTGTTGCGATATTGTTTGATATATTGGACAAGAAGCCTGGCCACATATACTTCAACATGAGATTCAGCCATCCTGAACAGCACTTCATTCAGGTTCCCAGCTGCCAGTCCCTGTGCTTGCATGCCCGGGATTGCAGGAAAGGACATGAGAGACGGAAGCAAACCACATGTGAAGTTCTCCACTACCGTCCACGGGCTGTTGGACGCTTGCTGGTAGCGAAGCCTGGCTTGAAGTGAGATACCTTGGCTGATTATGCGATCCCGGGCATCCTGAAGGCATGCGCACTCATGGTCCTTGAGAGATTCCCTTTAACGGAGTTGAAACAAAACACCTCAGGGGCTATGTAACCAGCTTTCAGGGACACTGTCCATGCTTATCTTCCGCGGTGAAGTGCTGTACTCGTACCTTGGCAAACAAGTAGTATGCCAGGGCCATGCCAACCAGCCCCGCCACGAACAGCCACACACCATTCCACATTAGTAGTGAGTGGATTAAAGATTCGATCTGTGCTACCGGTAGATCGGAGCTGCATCAAGTCGAGGGACACGAGGTTGGCCTGCACAGGTCATGTTCCCCATGCCACGGCTGGAGCTATCAAGAAGCTCGTGGATTCGGATCTTGTCGTTTGGACAACACTGCAATTTGGACGTTGTACTATGAAGACAATGCTGCGGATGAATCAGCACACTGAAAACACCCCGTCTTTGTGAGAAAACGCCAGTCCCGGTGAAGGTGCATTTCAAGAACGCGTGTGACAACCATCTGTGACGAGCATTTCACAGCATCGCTGGAAAAGGCGCTGCACGGGCCTGTTTTCGATGTGCATGCAGATTGAATGAATGCATCTGAATAGAATTCCATAAAAGCACAGATCTGCTTCAGATTCAGAAGTGCGGAAAGATCAATCATAGCCGAAAACAGATTAATCTGGAAACCACACATACTTGGCCGTGCATCACTGCAGGATGAGATTGTGTACATCATTGACTGGGAGGTCCGATAATGTCTTGAATTTCGCGGCACAACAGATAGCCTTCGCATCCTCTGACCTTCGTCACTCTGTCAGTGTGCTACAGTGCCAAACTAACAGCCAGGATACCAAGCCATGAATGCGGATGTCAATGCTCGCAATGCTGCCTTGTACAATCGGCACGCCAACAAAGCTGTAGATCAGGCACAGGTGCACAGCAGAGTTTACACATGATTGTGATGTTACCTTAATGGACTGCCTCCACTGGGGAAAGTTTAGCCAAGTAATTTGAGCTGAGAAGAAGTTGTGCAGGCCGAACAACAACGAGAGCAAGGAGACGCTGTACCTGTAAAGAAGTTTCACAATGGCGTGAAGCGTCTTCTCCTACAAAGATTTGCGGGGGGGAGGGATAGGCTTCTGGACATAGCATGTGGCCGTGGGGGTGACTTGCTGAAGTGGATAGACTGTAAGCTGAAGTACGTCCGGGGATACGACATTGCGGCGCAAGAGGTGTTGCTTTCCGTGTTGGATGTTTGTTGGCATCATATGCTCACTTCATTCCTGCACTTTCGTGGATGAGGCATGTGGAAATGCTCTTGGAGTTTGGTGTCTACTGATGAGAGGAACACGGCACATTGCACACGCATCTCTCAGAATGTTTGGTCCAGTAATGTTGTGGAATGCAGATTGAAGAAGCGAAAAAACGGTTCAGTGAGGTGCTTGGCAAGGCAGAGAGTGATCCCAAGTTTGCTTGCGCTAAGCAACTAACCACCGAGTTCCTGCACAGCACAGACATAGGGACGAAAGTATGGTCAGCAGGGGATCCATATGACGCAGTGACGTGCATGTTCGCCCTGCACTACTTCTTCCAGAACGAAAAGTCCGCAACAACGGCAATAGAGCTTGCTGCACAGAACCTCCGAGAAGGTGGGCATTTTTTTGGTGTGCTGCCAAGTGCGCAGTACATTATGGACGCATGTAAGTCCCCTGTTACGGGCAAGATAGAGGCACAGTACACGAAGCAGTTTGTACTGGTCCCACGATGGCATGGCATGCCTGCTCCTTTCGGGAGTGCTTACAACTTCACCATCAAGGACACTGTGACTCAGGTGCGTGATACGCTGACTTCTTGTCTCGCTCTACTGGAACTGACGGCTGGTATCAGAGCCTTGATGGCTGGGGTGGCTGACGATGCTGTTGCTACTACCTGGGCACCTTCATTTCAATCAGATTTGTGCATTCTTTGGCTGGGAGCAGAACCTAGCCACACATATTTGGTCGCAGCGATACAGGTGTAATGAATATGCTGAGGTAATCAATACCTAGACAAGTGAACAGCACGAGGTTGCGCTCGCATGTGCGTTTGTACTACTGAAAACAGTATCCTGCACCAGTCCAGGTGAAACACACCGGATATGGTTGTGCTTCAGGGTGAAGAAGATGCAGAGGGCTCATTCGAGTACTTAGTTTACCAAAGTGTACTGGTAGACATCGCTCGCCGGTTTGATTTACACCCAGTAGTAGAGTATGGCCCAGAACTGGATGCCATCTTGGAGCCTGCAGAGACACGGAAAGATGGAAAATCTCTGTTCCGGCAGTTCAAGACAGACATACCAGGTTTGCATGCATCCCTGCAGCTGGCATCCCGTGTGAATTGCGCTTTTGTATTCCGCAAGGGCAAGCCTGATGGCGGAGGTGCATTGAAAAGAAAACGGGATGATGTTGAGCAGTCTGAGGAGGCATTGCGGGCGGCAGCAGATCGTCGGGTGGCAACAGCTCGCCTTGCTGCTACACCAGGGACACGCATTGATGGCAGCTTGACAGGGGTGCACGGTGTCACAGGGTCCAACAACGCAGCTTCAAGTTTGGCTACTGAAGATGACCTTGTGTTTGACAACAGCATTGCTGGTCAACGTCCAATCAGTGAAGGAGAGCGCCGCAACACTGTGCAGAGTTCGGTCAAGCGCTCCAGTCGGTTTCAGAGAGCAAGGTGACACCACAGATACAGTAAGGCGAACTTATATTGACCTCGGCACTGTGAGAGGTCACTGGCACCACCCTTCATTTATTGCCACTGATTCCAACACTCCCTTGACACTGCATCCCTTCAGTACACCCCCCCTTCCCACCCTGGGCCCCAGTGTTCATATGGCTCCAGATGTGACAGCAGAAGCTGTTGCTAGGAGGGTATTCAGACACGTGAGAGATTGGATTGTTGCTCACTTGACACTGAAAAGTGTTACACAACTGCTAGCAACCAGCATAGCACATAGTGCATACACGTTGGCTGGGATGTGTAAACACGCATTAGCTGGGATTTGATTACTGCAGGCTGCTAGTAGGCTTGTCCCTTCTGCTTCTTGTCACCGCCAATTTCAAAATGCTTGCACCTCTGCACGTCATGACTCCTGGTGACATACTATACTGGTTGGCTAGCAACAGGATATGACAACCTTGCTTGTCTGGGGCACCATACCTTGATCGCATGCATGTGTGCAACTTTGCATAAGTTGCACACAAGTCGAAGCACAATTTTCTTGGTGGTCTTCGCCTGCATCAGTCGACATGTTGAAACGTGAGATCCTACAGGTCCTTCCATCAGCCTCAAAGTCAACGGGATCAACTTTTACCAGTCCTTGCAGACACATGTTTGATCATCGGATCAAGCAGTTATTTGCCTTTGGCATGTGCAAACCCATTCTGCCATCTGAGACTTCTGCTTCAGATGACAGACGCCCAATACCATTTGTGGCTTAGACCTTAGAAAGACACTTGGGGGAAGAATACGCAGTGTTAGGAGCATGGACTATGTGTCATCCAGAGCATGCTCGGCTTTATCTGATATCTGTTCTGCGCTACGAAGTGAAGCTGACAAACACACCTTCTTCCTGAACACTGGCTTTGTCTGACCACCGAATCCAGACTGCTTACGGTCGTAACGCCGCTTCCCTGCATGGTGCAACAGCACGTCTCTGCCTGTCCTCCCAGAGCAAGAATACCTGGGATCCCAGGCACAGCGAGCTTAGCCAGAAGGCCAGCATTACCGCAGTACTCATCTGACCTGCTTTGGAACATGTCCAAGATACGAGTACAAACGGATGTAGCCCATTTCATAGAATACAGCAAGGGAGGTGTGTGTTGGTACAATCGTCTCAGGACACAGTCATAGCTTACACACTCTCCCTGGCTCAAACATATGTGAAGAGGCATACCTTGAGCATACAAAGAAGCCTTGCCAGTCTTATACTGTGTGACCTTGTGCACTGTGTGCTTGAGGCACTGTTTGCCCTTGCAGTACGCCCGTTTCGTCTTTGGTACGTTCACCTGCATCCACATTTTCCGTGTACTACAGCTTGTTGTAGCGAAGTTTATCCTGAACACAGAGCAGACAGCGCACCATGGCGAGAAAGCGAACTAGGAACGACACAGAACCAACCAATGTCCCGTGTCCTGCAAAGCGAAGGCACTGAAGAGGACGATAGGGGAGTGTGCGACACAATTTGAGTTTCGTGCGTGCAGGACTTCCGACTGCAAGTAGTCGTTGGGCTTTCATGTGCTTGACGTCGGCGCCGCCGAACATGATGGGCCCCCGACGTACCCACATATTCTACTGCATACCATCAGAATCATGAGTCGACTTGAAGCAGATTGGTACACATCACTACTCTACGCACTGACGTTAGAGGCCTTTCTCTTATTGGTCCAGTGAATGGTTGGTGCAGCGATCTTGTAAGTTCCTGTTGTCAACACCTGCTGCATGGCTCAAGAAGAGCACAGAAGCTGCGGGGAAACGTTATGTAGTATATTGTGATCAATTAGTTGCCAGTACTCAACAAATAGTGTTTCTGTGCGACTTATATACAAACCGATCAACTGTGATGACTCACACCAGCTGATGACGGTGACTGTCTGTGCGCGGTCGGATGTGCTGCTGGCGCTTGTGCAGCGCAAAAGAGGTGGAACTGGCGGTTTTCTCAAGCACGTGCGGTACTTGCGGGGATCGGTGCAGCGAGGATCTGGTATCCAGGCGCGGTTGTTTGGCCAGGCAACTCCACCACCCCCACCACCCCCACCACCGTCCTCTCCAAACGGCACAGATGAGCTCGATGAATCAAATGACAGATCTAATGGGCCTGAATATGGCTTTCTGATCTTCGTACTGTGTGTGCTAGTCACCCTGCTCCCCGCTACCCGTGCCAACGCGTTGGAGTCATTGCCCATCGACCACAGCGAACTTGACGCCGCTCCCCCGCAGCTAGGTGGCCCATCAGAGGGACATAAACATGATATTGAAACCATACGCCGGCTTCTTCGAGATTTGTTCATAGAGCAGCTGTCGTTGAGGAAGAGGCAGGATGCACTAGACCAGCCCTCGGAGCACAGTCACAGCCTTGTTGATTCCACTGCAGCGACAGCTCTAAGAAGCCGATGGAGGTCCATGGAACGCCATCACAGCGATGCCATTGTGACGATCTCGCATAACCTTGAGCTGCAGGGGGGGTACATGACCAGTGTGGATGGAGAGAGCGAGGTGTCATGTCTGCATACGGGCCCGCGGCTTCACAGCCTCGTTCACAGCCAAGTAGACGATGATACGTATGTATCTGCACGAACTATGTCAAACGCGGCAGGGATCAGCTTGTGGCAGGCCACGCTCAAGCACACGTTGTGGGACAAAGTCACTGTTTTGATAAGCCCTCTCGGAGCCAGGTTTAAAGACATCGCACAGTCGCTGCATGCCTCGAAAGGTACGCCCGCATATTCTTGGGACTCTTGCGTGGATAATTGTGCTACCTTCCCGCTCTGGAGGGGGGGACCTGATCCTCATTCAACTCAGAACTGATCTCACATGGCATATCATCATTGCGATCATTTGCATCCTCCGCACGAGCAGGAGGATGCTCTGGTCACAGATTGCACTGGTACATGGATGGAAGGCGGAGCCCATGTGCAGGAGAGGGCCTCTTGGAAACCACATGTGAGGGACCTCCATTGCATTCAGCGATCCACACTTGTGGAGCTGCTGCACGCCTGGAGCATTCTGTATTCTCTGTTGCAGCAGCTGTGTTTGGTGATGTTGTCACAGGCAAGAAAACCGACTCCAGCCGGGCGTCGGATGCAACCAGTTCATCTACAGAACTGCCAACAACTGTAGTCTGTGGAAGTACAGCTGCCCAGATAAATTATGCTGTGACAAGAACACTTTCCATCAGCGGTGTCATAGCTCACAGAAACGCACGTGAGCCAGACTCAGTACCTGGGCCATTCCAAGTTGGTTCAGGTGAGCGTCACACAAGCTTGCAAGAGCTCTGTGTACGTCTTGATATTGCCTCCCCCTTTGGGAACCTGTTTCAACTTGAACAAGATAAGAACAAGATACATATTGAACAGGAGGGCCTTGGTGTGACACAGGTAGAAGGAAGCCGTGTGGGAGTGTTCGAGCAGTTCTTCGATTGTTTTCTCTTTCATTTTCGTGGTGTAGGTACATGATTGAAGTGCTAATGGTGTTGACAAAACTTGACTTGCTGTTTGACGATCGCCAAATGGCGATCTTGAATCCAGCATACTGACTGCTGTAGTATATGGAGTCCTCTCTTTCAAAACGTTTCAAGAGGAGGTTATTTTTCGGCATGCACCAAAGTGCTATGCTGTACGTTGTATGTGTGTTGTTTTCAAGATGGCGGCTGTGTTGCAGATGATGGTCACATTGCAGGACAGTCTTTCCTTCGCTGCGTGCTGCCTGCTGCGCTAGCTGGTCCTGCTGTGCAGCGCTGTGATCAGTGCACGCATGGCGTGACAGCGGCATGGGACACAGAGGCTGGCGTGGTGGCCTCGGCCTACTGGCTCGGCGCCGCTGGTGCGCACACGAGTTCCAGCAGCACCGGTAGCCGCAGCAGCGGCGCGAGCGCTGGGAACGGTGAGCAATTTAGAGGCTGGCGCAGGGCGCAGGGGCTGCTGCAGAATGCTGCTGCATTGGGTGCTCAGGTGTCATCACACCCCACTGCAAATGGCACTACACTTCAGTTTGCTGCACATGTCCTTCCAGGTGCACCTCTGGCCACTGCACTGCATGGGAGAGTTCAGTGGATGCATGCTGACCAAAACTGTTGCATCCAGAACGGTTGCTTCATCTTTGTTTACTATGGCTTGCAAGCTATGGCAAATCAAGTTGAGACAGGGCTTGGTTGAGTTACCTCTCTGGCCATGCGTTTGCACAGTTCCTGCATCTTTGTCGATGTAACTACGACGGTTCCTTAGGTATAGTTTTGTCACAGTTTAGAAGTCACTGCTTCAGCGCAACAGTTGACGCTACTGCTGGCCAATTATCTGCGTTTTCAGCTTGCGGAGACTTGGTGCTGTTTGTGCAGAGCTGGAGTGGCAGCAGAAGCATCTGGTGATGGAAGCGTCTGCGAGATTTGCAATGGGGAAGGGTTGCTACATGCAGATGGGTGCTGTCGGGTCGCGCAAGCAGTCATGGTCGGGGGCATTGCTCGCGAAATTGGATGTGTTTTGGTGAGTTGCATATTTATGAGAAATGAGAAAATATGCGTAAAATTGTCAAGTACGTGCCAATATTGATGTGCCCTCTGGCCTGGGCTCTTTCTCTCGGGAACATCATATTCTGGTGTGACAACGAGCGTCTGCATTCGCTTTCACCCTTGGAACCTGTTGGCTTGTCCGCGAGCAGTATTCCTGCCGAGGCGTGCCCTGTCCCCACGGCCTCCTGACCGTTGCCGAGTCAGCATTCTGTCTACGTCTGCAGTCCATGTAATCTGTGATTCGTCTCATTTCGCTGCGGTTGCCACGTTGAGGATGGGTACCACGCGGGCGATACATGTCCATCAATTCGCTGCCGAAAGGCTGGCTGAGGTATGTGCTGACGCTCTTCGCATCCTCATCGTACCAATATTAGGTTTCCTGTGATCGTGTGGGTTTATCGGCTCTAATAATGTAGGTGGAGAGTATGGCTGCGGTGCTGAAGGAGCATCCAGACTTCGAGTTCGGCGCCTCTGCACTGAAAAGACACAAACGGAAGCGTTCCAATGCATACAATGGTCGCAGTCAGTTCAAGCGTCCCCGGGATGTGCCATGCAAGCCGGGAGAGACCGCAAATGCCCAAACAGAGGATGGCGTCGTTTCAGATGTTCATGCGGGCACACCACTGTTGCCAGACAATGGCACACTGAACGAGAGTTATCAACAAAGTAATCAGAGAGCAGTGGCCCGTAACACTTCTGTGGTTGCTCGCTATCAGCTGGGCACCAACCGCCGCATGCGCAGGAACAAATCAGACTTGCAGCAGTATCACAACAGCCTGCATCACCCGTGCGAGCGTCCCGCCGTACGCTGTCTTCCTACCCATGCATTTTTATGCAAGCGGTTTGTGATGGAGGCTCGTGTAGGATGGAAGCTTCCCGTGCAAGCAAGTGGCAAAGGGCACCGCAAGCACAGTCTGAAGCATGCTATGCTGACCTCAGCAGTCCTCGAGATTCGCTCACATTGGCCCCAATTTGAGCTCAAGGGACTGCCAGAATCTGTTGGCACAGTCCTGTCAGGCTTGCTGGCTGCCGAGCCTTTCTCCTCCGCATTGAACACTCCTGCCTTCAAGACAACACTGAAGCCTAATTCAGAAGATGCACAACGACGTCATCTTCACTCATCACTTGATCACCTCGGACGCAATGACTCTGAGAATTTCGGGTCGTCCACAGCCTTTCAGGCGTGCATCGAGAGATGCTGTACTACCCCGGGGAGCTCTTTCATTGACGCATGGTTACTTGACACAAAGCAATTTGCTATGGGTACAGATACATCAAGCAGCCACAGGGGTGCCAGAGCAACACAGCTCGTCTCCCCTTGCCTGCTTGATATCTGTCACCCTGAGTTCTGCCCCAGTGAAGTAGAGCCAACAGACACTGCATCAGTGCAACAAGAGCTCGTAACCGATGCTGTGGATATTGGCATCATTAGCATCAACAACAGGGAGCCATTGGAGGTAAGAGCAGTCCTTACTGTGCATCCAGCTGCTGAGAGTGCTGTGAGGGAGCTCCTAGAGAGATCATGCAACCACCAAGGTTGCCGGATGACTCCAGCATCCTTTGGTCATCCATCTGAGGCGACATGGTGCCTCACAGGGTTGGGTGTGGAGCAGATCGTTCAAAGAGCATTTGCAGCAGCTCTTCCACAGCATCCCTCAGATTCTGAACAGCAAGGCACAATGATGCATGCGTTGGTACGGACGATGCCTCATCATGTGATTGTTTCGTTTGACGTTGTGCTTCATTGTCTGTGTGCGGGATGACTGACACAGAGGGGAGCAGAGCGTTGTAGCAACACGCTTGCAGTTACCCTCATCAAGGCTGGAAGGCATCCATTTAATCTAAAATGTCGAGCATGAAGCCTCGATAGCACGGTGTCTGAAGCGGTGTCCACGCTTGCAGGTTCATGCTTGTCGTTCATACTTGCAGCGTCTGAAGGGGTGCCAATGCTTGCAGGTGCCTCACCCGTTGCTGCGCAAGCCTCACAGCATCACAGGTGCCGCAGTTTCAACTACATCTGCATCACAGGCAGGTATCCATGTCCCAGCTCTACCCTCCAGCGCTCTTGAAGATGCTGAGCCGGTAGGCCCAGCAGCACCAGAAGAGGCACAGCAGCACACCACACAAAGCATCAGCCCCCATGCCACGCATGCTGCAGCAGTGGATGTCAGCTGTGAAGATCGCACTGATGCTCCAGTTGACGATGCTGCTGCTGCGAAACCAGCACCTAGTTCTGTCGAGCAAGAGGTGGGGGTGAGGGTGCCACGCAGCTCGCTTCACAGGGAATTCTCCCTTCCTTCGAGCCCCGCATCACCGCCCCGTGCTGATAGTGCTGATGCAAGCATGCATGAGGATCAGATGCCCGAAGCCGAAGGCGATGGCGATGGCGATACCGAGCAAGGCACAGAAGCAGGCACCCAAAGCACTGCCGATGCCAAAGCTGCAGCTCCCGACGCAGAGGCTGGGGGGCAGCAGCAGCAGCAGCAGCGGCCTGCTGGTAGAGCTCATGTTGCGTGGAAAACCATTCAAGTCGACATTGCGGATGCCAAGGGTGCGGAGAGGTGGCGCGGGCTTCGATCGAGACCTCCACCCTCTGATGAGTTGATCTGCACGCTACGGGAGCATGCGTCATGCTCCAAAATCGGAGTGGAGCCGGTCAAGGAAATGCCGCGCGGCGCCACGCAGGCGGCGGACGCGGACGCAACCGAACATGCAGCCGAGCCGCTTGTAGAACCGTGCTCACACTGTGCTGTGGCAGTGTTTGCGATGCATGGTATGCAGGGACTCCAGAGCAAGCATTCCAAGGTGCGCACTGCTCTCCCAGCACCAGTAGCAACCATGGGATGTACTGTAAAAATCCAAACCAGTGCATGCAAGTAGAATAGTGCAGAATTTATAATTAGAAAAGCCTGAAAAGTGAAGAGTATATGATTAAAACATCCGAAGAGCGTTGTGGGGCTTTCCCCCAAGTACGAGGAGGACTTGTTCCTTTTGCTTCTGGTCGGGATGATGCAAGGCTATCAACACATATCCACCGCCTGAATCTACGCAAGGGTCACAAGTTTTGACTCACAGTAAGTCCTACAGGGCTGTAGCGTTGCATGCAGGAAAAGCATCCAAAGCCAAACGCAGCACAGCGGCAAGCGGATGCTGCGCGGACGCAGCTGCCAAGTGGCCCAAGGAGGGGGGCTAATGCCGCTGGCGTGGCGAAAGCAGCAGGCGCATCAAAAGCGTTCGCTGCAGCTGCGTCTACGTCTGCGTCGAGCAAGCGGCAACAGAGCTGGAAGCAACAGAGACGACAGCAGCAAGACGAGAAGAGGCGGGCGGACCGACAACGCGTGAAGGTAGATGGGAAGTGCTCTGATGTTCAGGGCGCCCCCTGTGCGTTGGTCAAAGTGCCTGCCACATGGGCTGGTGTGTGGATCCAGGAGCTGTGCAAGCTGGCGGGCGCAGTGGTGGTGGGGGAGCAGGAGGCGGTCATGTGCACGGTCGCTTCTGGGGCGCCATGCTTCCCCCAGGACTTTCCTGCCACGCAGGCGTACTGGTGCGGTTGCTTATCATATTGACTTGATGTCACTGAGATGTGTGGTTGTCAGTGGTCTGCAGCAAGCCGGGACAGAGGAGGCAGGGGCCACGCAGTTGCAGTGCGCGGACGGCGCAGTGCGCCATCAGCGGCGCCTGGAGGAAGGCTTGCTGGTGCAGTGCAGTTGTATGCGGTGCATGGGTGTAGACGGGCGCCAGAGTGTGTGAAAGATATATTGGCAGCATCCAGAGTATGTGTGTGTGTGTGTGTGTGTGTGTGTGTGTGTGTGTGTGTGTGTGAGCGCGCGTGTTTCATGGAAGCAGAGAAGCAGGAATGTTGCCTTGTTTGTGTGCAAATGGGGGAGAAAGTCTTTTTGGTCTCTTGCTGACATGATGTGCTGTGGTGCAGGCAGCATGCAAGAGCCGCGGCGGTGCGGGCCGCGTCAGCAGCCGCCTCGAGGCCCCCAGGCCGCGCACCCAAGCTCTCTGTGTGCCTGCCTCCCTGGGGTGCTGTCGGCCAGTCCTTTTCGCTGCTGCAGCAAGCCTACGGAGGCTTCTGGAAGGTTGTAGAAGCTCGCAAGCCGATTGGAAACAGCACCAGCCCCCACAGATCTGCCGCAGATGCAGCGCCGTCTGCTGGCCAAGCAAGCGGTGGCCATGCAGAATCAGAGGGGGCCCAGCGGGGGACTGCAGACGGTGAGGACTCAGCGGACGCCGCGCTGCAGGGTGATGAGGGTGATGGCAACGGCTTCGCGGGAGGGGCGGGTGCGGGTGGTGGGGATGGGGAAGTGGCCTCTGGGGCAGTGAGCTTGGAGCAGTGCATGCATGATGTGCAGAAGGGCTGTGAGGGGACTCCCTCAGCTGCTGCTGTGCTGACGCTGGCGAGGAGCATGCACACTGCACAGCTCGGGTACCTCAGCGTTTGGGGCACAGGTGTGTTGATTTCCCCGATGGTGGGTGGGTGCTGTGGCAGCTGCTCCGGTGCCAGCAACAGCTGCGCTGTGTGGTGCACACCCGATGTGATCAGTAGATTGCTTGGTGTTTTAGGCGTCCTTCTCAGTCTTGCTTGCGAGTTGCGGTCACGATGGACGCGGCTTGGCAGAGGGGGCATGCATTGGATAGGAGCGGGATGATGGGTGTGCCTGTGACCTGTGACCTGTTGATGGGACGAAACTCATCCAGACACAAGCATCAGCAGCATTCAAATACTATATGTTCTGGTAGTCAAGCAAACGTGTGCCTTGCAGGAGACACTGAGGGTGAGCAACGGGATGCTGATAGTGGCGCGGCCGTTGCCCCGAACAGCGGAGCACCCACCGCCGCCACAAGCCCTGCAGTGGGCAGCGACCGGAAGCAGCTGGAGCAGGGCTGCAATGGTGAGAAGAAACGCATGCCTTGGATGCATCTGTCTTTTCGAGTGCAGGGCAACGGGAGCTGCGAGCTTGGTGCCGCCGTTGTCGCGCAGCTTGGGGTGCAGAGCTGGCCGCTGGCCTGCCCTGACAGCGCCGCCGCCCCCACCAGCCAAGCCATACGAGTTCAGAATCAGGCAGGCTGCAGCCTGAGCACCGCAACTGTGCTGGGGTTTGTGACCTCTGAGTTCATCCCTGACGTGCATGGCATGTCGGGCGGGCGTGCATGCGTACAAATAAGTGCTGATGATGAGTCTGTTCAGGAGCTGTTGAGGTCTTTGTTCATTGTGAATCCGTATGCACCAGGCACTCTGAGGAAGGTGGTTGTGACTGAGTGGCGCAGAATGGTGTGACATGCATCTTCGTGGTGAGGGAGACTTGCGGCACCTTGTCACCGTTGCAGGTCGCCTCCCTGCCCGCACAAGATAAGTTTCATGTCTGAGGTAGGACCTACCTGCCGGTCGTTGGATTGCGGTGAAGCAGGGTGAGGAAGCTTGAATCGTTCCTTTGATGTTAATGGGTTTTCGGTGCTTGTCTTGTAGTCCCCCGGCAGGTTAGTGCTGCGCTTGTTTACATTGACAGTGGCGATGTTCACGCGCAGAAAGGGCATAGGCATGAATGAGCATCTGAAAGACGTCAAAAACATAGAGAACCCAACCAGGAAGCAAACAGTCCCTACCATGAAGCGCAAGACGCAAGCTATACGGGACTAATCATCCAGCGCCACAGAGACAGCGCCAATCACCTACACAAAAGCAGCGCACATGGGGAAAATATAACAGGGCAGCACACAACAGATGGTCTGACGCCGCACGAGGCACCATGAAGAGCGGCCCTGTGCACAGCCGGGAGGGACCGTGCAAGGGAGCGACAGCAAGGGGACGGCCAAGTGGCAGTGATCCGGCAGGAGGAGGGGGCGACGGAGCAAGGCGGGCACAACTCGGAGCCAAGAGGGGGGATCGTGGCGCCAGATGCGCAAGAGGGTGGGAGATGGGGGGTGCCGAAGGTCCAGAGTGCGAGGGACGGGCGAAAGTGGAGATCGGTGGGGAGATGCGCCTGCAGGAGGGGGGGGGGGGTTACGCTGCGCAGGTGCAGGAATGTGGGGTATGAGTAGCTACAGGTGGCTGTGGTGGCAGCAGTGGGAACCGGCAGGCCCGGCAGAAGGGCCTCGCCAGCCAACCCTCAGCTGTGAGTATTTCTGAACTGTTCTGAAAAGGAGGCAAGAACGGAGCCAGTGCAAACAGGCACTCAATCCCTGCTGCTTGTTGAGTTTTGTTACACAACAGCCCCAGCAGAAACTCAACTGTGACCGCAACACAGGCCCATTAGCGATGCATAAGCAATGCTCAAGCTGTGCTACCAAGGTGCAGAAGCTTGCCTGTTGGCACACCACAGAGGCCAGCATTACGTGAAATGTTTGGACTTTTTTTCACCACAAGACAATCTATCCTTCATGAGGGGTTTCACCGGATCCAATACCACCTTCGTTCATGAGGATTTCAACAGATCCAGTACTGCCAGGGAGATGAGGAGAGCGTCCTCGAGGAAGTCGTGTCAACCAGCTCGCAAAGCCCTGCAACTCAGACCTGGTGATGGCTGCCACCATGCAGCTGAGGCAGGGATGATAATCACTTTGACCCACTATCTTATGTAGTCTGTTGCTGTTTGATGCACGATTTCGCGCAAAAGGATCGATCGTATTGGTTGTATACTGGGCTACCACCAGTACCAGCATGTGTGAAGCACGCCTTACTACCAGTATACTCCCCAGTAGACATGCCAGTTAGCAACGACATGAAACTGTTCCAAGAATAATATTTGAAAGCTAAATCTTTAGCTGCACAGGCGCGCGGTTGGATTGAGTGCTCAATCGAGGACGTAAATGAATATGCAGTTTCAAACAGTTCAAATCCTAGAAGTGGATGTACATCTTGGCGGGGAACCGTGTCCCATCAAATATGCTGGGACACTTATTTTAAAGGAACATGGAATTTTATTCTTGGATACTGAAAGGTTATTTTCCGCCGCTGGCTCGGTTCTATGTGCAGATGCAGGAGACGCATCTTTCGCACTCTCTCAAGGAATGAGGGAAGTTGGAAAGGCGCGTCCTCGGTGATCACTTCTGCTTCAAAACCAGTCACATGGCAATGTTGGGGTGTCTTATAGTAAGGCGAACGCTGTTTTATTGCTCCTTCGCACAGCGTTCGAATTCATGAGCCTGCACGACCGACCATGAAGACTTACATGGTCGCTGGATAACCTCACGGTTTCGTATCCGATCACACCGCTAAGAATAGCTGACAACTACGCCTCTTAGTTACACCACGACTACCGCTCGTTCGTGATGTAACGGCTGGCCTGGCACAGACGCTTTCGACTATCCGGTGCAGTTTCTTCGTCCCGTGCCCCAGCAACCTATGGGCGGACAAAGACACTCTAGGCACTCGAGGGCATGTCTCGCAGGCCTTACGTGTGGTGGTTGCTTGATAGCGTGCGCCAGTGCGACGTACTGGGACCCAGCCAGCCCTGTCTGTGAGTTGAGCGCAAGCAACACAGGAGTACGTGCCGCTTTCCTCATGGCTTGCAAAGGACTGTTCATTTATTTCATGTTGATATGCAGCTTATACACCACGTGATGTAGTATTGGCATAAACTGGCTCGTATTAGAGTTGGTGATAAATGTATGTCTCACACACAACACCAACCAACACCTGCAGGTTCACCCTCCGGTGGAACTCGGCTTAATGGTGTAAATCACTTGAATGCGCTGCAGTCTGGCTTCACGCGAAAGCGTGGCTGACGCTGTCATCTGTTGCAGATTTGTGCCTGGACAGGGGAGTGTTTACTGGACGATTGCAACCGCAAATGCGTGGCGAACGCAAAAGGTTCATTAATTATAACACCTGTGTGGGTGCTAGCTGCCAGAAAGGTGGCTGTTCCAGTCATTTGCACAGCTGCAGCATCTATCGTGTATGATAGATTCAACCTTCCTACTGAAGATCCAGCGAAAGGCCAAAACATCGACTCAGAAAAAGTGCCAGTAGAGACATCATCTGAAACGCCTGTACGGAGAAAACTGCAGGATGAAACCCTTGAGGTGTGAATCCGACATGCACTACCTATCTCAGATGGTCCTTCACCACTTGGCTCAGTACAGTTGACAGAGATTCATGTGAATTATTTTAAGCAGATTATGGTTCCTTGATATGTGTGTTGCTGCTATCAATGTCCCACCAGGATCTGAATGAGTTCAGGGCAGCCAGGGCACAAGCCTTTCCACCGACAGCGGCTTACTGGGTTGGCAGAGGACGCTTCAAGTGGAGCAGACTCACAACGGTGCCGGATTCGTGCGTCCCATTACAATTTGATTGTGTACCCTACATCAAGTCCAGGCCTGTGATTCCAAAGCCCTGCTCGTGCCACTAATGCACGGATCAATCCGATGCTTACCCGCTCTTTACAAGTCATGACTGCTACACGTGCAGGGCTGCCCATCCGACGAGGAGGTAGACGAGGCAAGTGACCGCCTGTCAGAAACTCTTGAGAAGTTGTACCAAGCTCTTGCCTACCTTCCCACAGAAAGCTTACGTACGCCCCGTGAACTCGTATTGCCAATGGCATGAGTGTTTCTCTGAGCACTCGTGCACAATGTGTTTGACTCTTGGCAACATCATCAGCCTCACATCAGGCAGCAGGGAGCTGCAGCTGCAATGGCAGTAGTCGTTGTTACGTCAGGCGTCCGGGAATCCTTGCAGTCTCTGAACTAACCACTGGCCAACCATAGTGGCACCTGTTGGGGTGTGCAAAGTTACAGGCATAACTCCATAGCATGGCTCATGTACCAGCAAGTCATCGCATGCCCCTGTTGGGGTCAACTGTCACTCACAAGCCCCTGTGCAGCGCCTCTCCCCCCCCCCCCTCCACCCCCCCCGATGAACAGCACGGTCCATCTTCAGTCTTCGACCCTCACACAACAAGGTGTTCCTCAATGTCAGCATTGCCTCCAACACACACAGAATGAAGGCTTCCGCCTGGACTGTATGGATCTGGACTGTATGGACTGTGGCAAGCTGCGCATATGTCTGTCAATCTGTTTGCTGCATGCATGCAGGGGATGCGAAGCAGGTGCAGGATGCCGAGATCTGGTCTGATCTGATCCAGGTGGTCGGGGACACGGGCACTTTGAAGCACTTCTTCAAGGACTACTGCATGACAGATGTTGTGCAGGACCCCATTGCAGATCTGTACCAGGATGCAATGTCTATCCCATTGGCAGACAGGCAGGGGAAGCTTCTTGTCTGCCGGGACAATGGAGGTCATGCAGAGCCTGCTGTTGCGTGCGTGTTTCACTCTCCTGCTTACATGTGCCTATCCGTGGTCGCCAGTATCGTCTAGTTACATGGAACAAGCCTAAACACTTGGGAATATTCCTTAGGTGTCTCCCCTGATAATTAAGCGATACTGGCTGGTGATCACTGGTGCCTACCAATCTCAAGAGCCTGCTTGCTGAGCAGTTCCTTCTGCAAGCACACCCTTCTCTTAAGGACAGACCTCTGACAGACCACTTCCTTATGTTAAATATGTGCGTGATGTGCTCGATGTCAACGTCATAAACATCTTCAAGACGACAGATCCTGTTCACTCTCGCGAGCAATCACACCACTTTCTGTACCAATAGCGGGGCACCAGCGCACATCGACACCCGCTGATGCCCTCCTTTTGTCAGCAGGTCAGTCACATTCAAATGGTTGCTGCGTGCATACTGCACACATGGGCCCAGAGGCACCTGCAGGTCTATATTTGCTTATATACGGGCTTACATACATACATACATACATACATACATACATACATACAGGGCTGTATATGTAAGCCACATGAGCCCCGGTGCTGCCGCAAGCAGGGCAGGGTGCTTGCACACTGACTATGGCGTGCTGTTTTCCCATGTTTCATGAATGTAGCTACGTGCACCTGCACCAAGATTGTGTCTCTAGCTTCTCAGACCTATGCTGGCTCGTTCAGGGGCCTGCAGAAGATCCTGGACCAATGCCTGGAGTCGATCTGGAACGTGCAGCGATCCTGGTGCCTCGGGGACGGCGGCGCCTACCTCACCCTTGAGTGCATGAATGCATATGGCGAGTTCCTGGACATCCCAGAAAGGCAGATCTCTGCGCTTGTGAAGGTGTTTGACAATGTGCAGGCATACTGTGCGAATGAGCTGACCGAGGTGACTCCCTCCCTCCTCCCCCCTCCCTCCCTTCCTTACATCTTCGCAGCCATCTTCCATGCTCAACTGCTTGATTGCTCTACCGTTGCTTCTGTAGCTGTTCCTCTGCTTGTGGTGTGGGTTCATCTGTACAGTGCTGCGATGCAGATCCCTCTGTACAGATATATTTGGGGTGTGATATATCTAAGGTACCTCTGACCGGTCGGTACATCTGAGGTACCTCTGTAGGTGTGACCGGTCAGAGGTATAGATAGATTTGAGGTGTGACCGGTTGCTGTGCTCTCTTTCGTTGTTAAGCCCTTCCTGTGAGTGGCGTACTTCCCGGTTTATTATTCAAAATAACCTATATTTCCCCCCATGAGATGTGTAAGATACCACTGGAATAAAATGCGGGACAGCGAGCACCGTAGCTGTGCTGTGGGCCAGGGACTGACACATGCGTGTCTGCTTGCAGAGCGACTGCCATGCACTGCATCTGGCGCCTGAAAGTGAAGCGATCAGGACGTTTTCGGTGTCTATTTACCACCTAGGAACTGACGCTGTGCAATCGTGGCGGCCGGAACTAGTGAAATCCATACCACCGCAAGCTAACGAGGTAGTTGTGGTGCCCTCCAAGGCTGCCTCCAGCAACAGCCTGATGTGGCTTACTGCTACTGCTGCGGCTCTGTGCGGCTACTTCATCGCATCAGCTTGGTGACCCCAGAACTGAGGCAGGTCACAAAGCGATGGCCCGTCCCAGGTCGTGTCTCGGATTGTGATTACAAGACCTGTCTGAATACAGCCAGAATCTTGTAATTAGAGGTTTCTGGGAAGTGCGGGGTCAACTCCAGAACTCCGTGACTGGCTGCTTTGATGAGGCAGCTGGCCAGCTAGGGGGGCTATGGAATGCTGCAAGTTGGTCATGGCTACAGCGGCGCCCCTATTGCTGCAGGTAGTCCTCCAGGGCAGACTTGGGTGCGTTTTGTTTTCCTCCACTTGGGGAGTGAGCAGTGGCACATCGAGGCCCTGCAGCAACCGCACAGTAGCAGCTCTTTAATTCGAGCACCTGTGCACTCATAAATGGGTGGCGGACTACAGTGAGTGCCGGAAAAAGGAGCGTCTTTTGAGCGTATGGGCAGCTGCTTGAACCCATTTGCTGGCAGCTTTCTGGTGGACCAAAGCAAGTGATGGATGCATGAGCTGCAACTGTATTTCCACCTCTTCACCCTTCACTGGAGCCAGACAGCGGTGTCTGCTAAAGTGCTCACAGTGAGGCCGGAGTGACTCCCCAGGTGCACAGGGTTTGAGCTACTGGTGGAGCTGTGGGCTGTGGGGCTGAGGTCATGAACGGAGATTGATGCTGCAACTTGGGCCACACTCAATCATCTAATGGGCGCCCAGCACGAGGCCGCATGGCGCCTCCCATACAACACATACTGTGTGCATGCCTACAGTATGTGCGTATTTACAGTATGTGCACGGTTACAGTATTAGTGTCGTGAACGATCACCGAGGCTTGCAGCGGAATCACCGAGGCTTGCGAGGGATGGAGAGGGCCCCCCTCGTTCATGAGCGTGTATAGTTGGGCAAGAGGCACGCGGAAAGGGCAAGCAGCTGAGTGCAGCCGTTGGAAGAACATCCACAGACAGAAACGCCTTGTCACCGCGGCATGCCGCCCTGGTCCTTGCACTTGGTACCTGGTACCTTGGCTCGAAAGAAAACCTCGTTGAGACTTATTGTGTTGTGACCGTGCAATCTCAGAGCAGTCTTGGTGCCCTGCTTGAAACTGTTACATGCGTTGTGGAGATATGCCAGCTGGTTCCAGGCACGTTGAATGGTGATGTTGGCCCGATCCAGCATTGGCAACAATAACAACAACAACAACAACTTGGGATAGATTGAGGCTGTGTCATCTGGGCTTCAGGTCAAGGCCAGGGGAGGCTCACTGTATGGGATCATGGTGAAGATTTTGAAGATGCTGATTATGGTGATGAAGCAACCTGCGTTGTGCCATGAAGGGCGACACTGAGGTGACGGTGAGACGAATAATACGTTGTGATCGCATCGTGAATTATTTGCATGATCATTGCTCGTCTTTGTAAGCTGCGTTGAGATGGGTGGGTGACTGCCAAGTTCTGGTGCAAGCTGCACAGAGCGGGTGGACGTTCTCATGAGGCCTGTGTTTGAAACGCTAGTACACTTCTAAAAGTCACGATCGGGTACTTGCCAGCAGCTGCCTCTGTCGCTCACATTCAGACCAGCACAATGCAATGTACTTGTAAAACAGCACACAAAAGCAACCTTGGAACGTCATACAAAAAAATACACAACGTGTTACAAATTCCATACATGATCACCCTGAGGTAGATGTTGAGTCCAGGGATACTGTTCATCGTGTTCTCTGCATGATTCAAAAGCGTCTGCAGGCACCACCGAAACTCGAGTCAGACAACACTCCTGAACGCCCTTGCAAGAAAAAGTGGACAGCTTCGAACGCAAGGCCCCCATTTCACGGAACTCGCTGTGGCAGGACAATGCCATCACTGCCTGTGATTATCATGTGGAATTCTGATAATCTGACCAAAAATGGAGCGGTGAATTGGGCCAGGTTCGGCGGCGGAAGCAGATGTCCAGTCATTCCTGACAATTATTCCGGAAACAATTCGATCCAGTGCCATTCCACTCACCCAGGGATGTCTAGGTGTACAGCAGTGTCTCTGATATCTTTTTCTGTAGACCTCGCGCTCTTTGGTCCTCATTAGCTGAGGTCGAGGCTGCCTTTTTCTTCCCATATCAACACGTACTGAGCTAGCACGCCTGAGATTAAAAATGCCTAAGGAGTTGCGAAGGGATGCTGCGAAGGGCAGGGATGTAGCCGCAGAGCCAATGGAGGCTTCACCGGTGGCGTTGCCTGCCAAGCCAGCGTTCACGCCGTTGAACGCAGATATAGCAGCAGCAGCGGCAGCAAAGGTCGAATTCCGGAGAGTACGCTGCTCCTGTTCAGCTCCCACCTTTCGTCACGGAATCATATGTTCGTGAGAGGGCAGGTCAGGGAGGCAGGAAGGCTAACGGCCAAGTTCGTAGACATCGCACACCAAGTGAACAGCGGATTCGTATGTGTGAGAATTAACTTGCAAAGTTGGGTGAATTGCTGGCTATCTGCCGATAGCGTTGGTGGGAGTGTCTCTTCACACGCCAGTTCAGCTGCATTCACAAGAGGTCTGTGAATGTAATGACCGCCAACAGTAGCGTCTGCTTGTAGATAGCCGTTCCACAGCATCGCATGACACCTCTGAAGAAGTCATGGATGGACATTTACAAGACCGTCACTGAGGTCCTGAAGTTCGACATGAGAATGAATCTGAAAACCCGCAAGGTGCCTTCTTTATCCTGTTTGTACATTGAATTCCACCTGCTTGTTTCATCCTGGCGATGCCTGGCTGCAGGAGTGTTTGGTCCCACATCAACATTTTGGTCCCACATCAACACAGTGCAGGTGGAAATAAAAACAAGCAAAGCACAGCGCGACACTGGGCTATTGCAAAAAGCCGCAGATTATGTGCATGCCTATCTTCTTGGTGCGAAATTATTCCCTTATTCTTATGCACTGGTGCTTTCACCAACCATGCTTGGGAAACTAAAGCGAGCTTGATGCAGGATTCGAACTCAAAGACGCACTTGCGTTGATACGAATGGACACGCTGTACATAGAAACCTTTGAGATAAAGGATGTCAAGGTGCGGCAGACAATGCATCTGTAGCTACCCTTTTTCCTGGCAGCCATGTGCCTCACGGCATGCTTGAATGCCCCACCAGCCATGCGTAAGAGTGGCTGAGCGTGTTTAATTCTTTGCTGTGTACTGCTCAGCAGGAACTGCAGGTGCATAGGCATGTAGCATGCACGAACTGGTTATTATTTTTGTGCATTGCCCCGCACCTGTGTACAGGTGTGACAATTACATCGACCTGCGCCACTGTCGATGTAAGTTTCATCGACCTGTGTACGGTTCAGACCCAGACATGTTATTGAGTTGACCTTGTATATATGCTCTTGCATCCGCGTTTTCCAGCCCTGCTTTTGAATTCAAGGATTTGGCCCACCATGTCCTTGAAGCAGAACAGTATTCAGGGCAGCATTCGATGTTTACCCCTGCATGCAGACCCTCAAGGGAGAGCACCTGTCCAGAGCGATCGGGAGAATATCAGGCAAGGATGGCAAGACCAAGTTCACTATCGAGAACGCCTCTCACACCAGAATAGTATTGGCAGACACGAAGATTCATATTCTTGGAAACTTTCAGAACATCCGAGTTGCTCGAGATTCGATTTGTGCCCTCGTTCTCGGGTCACCAGCTAGTAAAGTATACACGAGGTTGCGGACTGCAGCCGGCAGATTGGGAAACAGCTAGGATGCATGGGTGCACAGTACGAATGCAGGCCACTTGTGCACAGAAATGTAATATTCTTGTTGTCAGGTCGGCTACGGCCCAGGTCTGCATCACTCCGCTAACCTATTACATCACTTTGTCAACTGTTGCTGCCTCACGCAGCACCAGAAGGAGTCACATGGCAATGCACATTCACAATCGCCCTGTCAGACCGCACATGTGTGGAAATGTGAAAGGGTGACAGGTTCCAGCTAACACTATCTGACTACTGCGTTCCCATCTTATGCTGGAAGTCACGGAACGCCTTAACATTGGCCGGAATATCCTTCAGCTCAGCGAACAACTGTGGACCATGACCTTCAGGAGTCTCCCATGGTTGCCACGAAGCCATGGCGTTCACTAGAACCTGCTCCTTTTCCACATCATCTATGATTTCTTCATACTGTCTACCCATCATCTCCTCAGCGTCCGCTTGCGTGGGAGCCTCCCCCACAATCTGCAGGAACCTGTTGCAGTAGCCCTCCACATGTTGACGATATGCTACTCCAGCAGGAATTTGCTCCTGTATTTGCTCCAGAAGAGCCTTCAGTATACTAGGCAACTTTTCATTTGCTTCAGGGTCGACTGGAAGCCCGGCCATGTACGTGCTCTTCTTCACCCCTCTGCACTGCTGGCCCAGGAGCTGGAGTCCCGTAGAACTTCCCCCAAGTAAACGACGCAACATGGCCTCGTCAATGTAGCGCACTTTCTTTAGTATCCAGAAACCTCGCTACTCTACCCGCGCTAGAACGGTGAAGCGTCGACGACAGTGTCCAGCACGCGATCACTCGCTGCTGACAAGAAAAGGAAACAGTAACTAGGAATTGGTGGCAACTGCATGGCTCTTTACATGCACCTTCGTTTGCTTAAGCGCTTGCAGGTCAACCACGGCCACCCCAACGCCACGATTGCACACCACGATTTCAGTACTGCTATACATATTATCCAGTGCATACAAAGTTTCTAAAGGCAACAAAACATTTACGGAGGGTCAGTGGTTGACTTGAACGGTTATCATTCGTGATGTATTTTTCCAGTGCATGTATTTGGACACACGTCTGTTCTTCTTACGCATCCTGGTGGAGGTTGTGACGATCATCAACCGCGATGTGCGGTAGGGTCTATCGGGACATGATTTTTTGAGCTGAGCTTGGGTTTGCAATGGATAGAACAGCTTTTGTGTCCCAGTCTTTCGATGCAAAGAAGTGGCTCAATGATGCCTGTTCTGGAGCTCCAGACAGCAACCAGCTCGAAATGTATGCCATCCCAAGAACTGAAAATTTAGATATCAATCATTCGGTCCAAGTAACAGTGGCTTACATCTCTCAAGCTGCGCAGCTACCTACAAGAGTTGGAGATGAAGCTGCAGCTTGCAGCAGAGGATGCAGAACAACACATATACGACACAAGCATGCTGATTTCATCTCGTGTGCCGGGAATCGCCAGCGATATTGGCAGGCTACGCGTCAGCTTGGCAGGAATGACAGACTCTGTGGATGCACTCTCTGCCAAAGTCTCCAGTGATGAGCGTCAGTGCTCGGCCGCAGCTGGCAAACTGAAACAGCTAGACCTCGTGAAATCACGTATGCTGGCCGCTAGAAAGACGCTTCAGGTGTGTGCTGGTGCTGTCATCCATATGCACACGGAGAGTCCAAACTGAGTCCCCAACCAAGCTTCCTGTTCCCTCCCGTTTAAAGTGTTCTTCATACTCTCATACGTGTTTACCTAGATGGGAGGGACAACGTTCGCTGCAATGTGCAGGAAGCTTCCACGCTGAAGCTGCTGTATGACAGCCTGGATGACGTGATGGCTAGAGGGGACATGGCACAGATGCTGAGCGCGCTGGGCACGATGCGCAGCAGCCTCGACTCCCTCATCAACGTGCCCGAATTCGTGGGTATCTCAGACAAGGTAGCGATGCTGGAGACCCGCGTCAAGGACATGGCAGTGCCAGAGCTTGCACACGCCATCAAACAACGCCGAGGTGCGTATCTCACTTCTCCATACAATCCATGCATGGAACGGATGCATCATGCAATCCATCTTGACGATGCACTGAGTGAGGAATGACACAGAAATAAAAGGTGAGAAGTGGATACAGGGGAGGATGTGGTAAAGTACTGGGATGCATTGACCGAGATAGACAAGCGAGCTCTTGCTCAGGAGGCGTACGTGCGACACGTGTGCCTCACCATGAACGATGCATTCCAGGCGGTCTCCTCATCCCAGGTGCTGCCCCCCTCCAGACACTGAACAGGGTGTACGCTGCAAGCCAAGCAGTTCCCGCAGATGGAGCGATCACCTTGTGCGTGAGGCGGCCTCGCGCACAAGGTGATCGCGCGAGCTGGGCCTTGAAAGCACGTATGGAGTTCGCTTTGTATTGTGCTTTGAAAGCTATGTAATGTGCTGTGAAAGCATGTATGTAGTGGCCGTGGTGTAGGGCGGCCCCTGAAGCTCAGCGGTGGGCCTGTGACAGGAAGTGGCAGTGACAGGTAGGGGGTGGCTGTGCAGGAGGCAGTCACCGAGTGGATGCCCAGGTGGCACCAGCAGCTCATAAAGTTTGTGGCGGATGAGGGGCAATGGCTGGCCATGGTGCTGCCAGCGCAGCAGCCTGCAATGCTACTACAGGTGCGCCGCCGTTTGATAATTTTGTTGTGTTGTTGGGTGGCATGCTGCACATCGTCCAACGAGGTGCCGGGGGGTCGGGGCGAAGAAGCATCAAGGGCCGTATCAGTACGGCAGCCACCTGCCTGCTGCTCTTCAAACTGTGCTGCTGCTGCTGCTGGGGGGCCGGGTATTGCATGTATGTACACACCCTGGTGGGGGTTCAGCGCATACCTGTCCATGTCTGGTGGAGAGACTTTCATGTGGCACAGAGCGATACTTCTCCAGCCAGGCAAGAAATCGGGGAGGTGATAGGCCATGATGCAAGCTGCAATACCAGCAGCGCATGCACTATTTGCACAGCCCGATCATGCTCATCGCTGCCTCTTGACACCACGCAACTCGCACACCCCACAGAACTTGAATAAACGGCCTGTGTGTGTGTGTGTGTGTGTGTGTGTGTGTGTGTGTGTGTGTGTGTGTGTGTGTGTGTGTGTGTGTGTGTGTGTGTATGTGTGTGTGTGTGCGCGCCCAAAAGCAGCATCTACAGCACGCAAGCGTTTGGTTTCTTTCCGTTGCAATGATGCAGTGTCAGCCGCAGTGAGGTGCAGGCACTGTCAGTGGCCCTGAAAGGCTTTGTCAAGCCTGTGCTCGACAGCTTGGCGCTTCCAGAGTCCAGCCCAAGGGAGTTGCTCAAAACTGTGTCCTTCCTGCTGTCCACGACGACGTCCGCCACCAATGAGCTGCGCTCGCAGTTCCCCGAAACCCCCAGCACAGTCATGTCGTCCCTCACACACCCTCTTTTCCAGCCCTTTGAGCGCTTCATCAGCCGCTACGCTGAGCTGGAGGGCGCCGTGGTGAACGCTGAGGTGTGCGCTCCACCACATTGTTTGAGAGACAGCATCTGTTATCAATTAACTGGCTCACGTGGTGGCTGGGTTGTTTCTGCATGCGAAACACTGCCTTATTGGTGAGTGGGTGCTCCGTTTGAGGCCCTGGTCGAGCGCATGGTGAATGCATGGATCATCAGTTTGCCAGAGTAGCTGCACAATAAACTGGGTTAGGTTTGGTAACGTTGCCAGTAGTACTTGAAAGGACACTATGTTGGCGTACATTCAGGCCAGTTCTCCAAACTTTAACTTGTTTTTAGCGTTATTGGCACACGACTCCATCCCAGGCCCCCGGACGCCTGGAAGGCACAATTGGCGCATTGCGTTATGCGCATGCACGACTATGCCCCGCATTGTATCGTCCTGCCCATACAAACGCCTCCAGGTTTAGTCAGGTTGTAAAGACTCAGATCGTTCAACAGGCTTTGTGCGTGCAGCTCGATCAGTTGGCGGCAGAGGGCCCAGCAGGCTCTGCAGCGACCGCCCCCTCCGCAGTGGTGCTGGATGCGCTGCTGGCGGCCCCCAGCGCCATGCAGCTGTCCGCCACAGCCGCTCTCGACCGCTGTGAGTCTCAAACCGCCAACCTTCATCTGCCGGACCTCCTCCCGGTGCTGGACGCGGCCCTCGCGCGTACCATCGCGCGCCTGCAGGACCGCGTACGCACCGCCACGGCCGCAGCGTCGGCGTCCGTGAGCAACAGTGAGGACGTCCAGCAGCTGCTGCGCCTGCCGCTGGCGTGCGAGGCGCTGCAGGGCGCCGTCGCGGCAGTGGACGCTGCCGCACGCACCCACCTGTCCGCTCTGGCGCCGCTGGCGGCTGCGGCCGCAGCAGGCGCTGCAGATGCACTAGAAGCAGAGGTGAGGCGGGCGATCCCCGACCAGCGGGCTGCCGTGGTAGTGTGGAGGCTGACAGAAGGGTCCATCAGTGCAGACAAGCTTGCAGTTGCGCAAGCAGCTGTTGGCGAGGTCATTCTGCCCAAGGCGTTTGCAGCTGTTGCGGGCCTGGCGGAGGTGGCCGAGACGACGCTGCTGGAGATTCTGAGCAAGCCATGCCGCACCGCGCTGGCCGAGGTGCGCCAAGCACCGCTATGCATCTTCTGTTTGCGAAGCCTGTTTGAGAAGCTTCTCAGTGTTGTTTGGCCTTCATGCTGTTCTCAGGCCATGTACACACCGTATCAACTGCGGAGCTCATTCGAGGCGCAGCAAGGTTGTCGCTGCTTGCGCTGCTTGTTTCTCTTCGAGCCCGAGCAAGAAGCAAGAAGAAGTGTACAACATGCCTTACACTCTGAGGCTCTTCAAGCGCAGGCTCCTGGCAGGCCTTCAGTGCTTCTCACATTCGGTGCTGGAGTGCAGATGCCGTCCATGTCGTCCACCTGGGCGGCAGATGGAAGCCCCTCAGAGGTGGCTCTGGCGGCGCCTTACCCATCCACGTTTGCCACCACCGTCGGCGACTTCCTCATCACCATCCCGCAACTGCTGGAGGTGCTGGTACCTGAGGAGCAGCCTGCTGGCAGCTCAGAAGGCACCCTCGCAACGCAGTGGCTTGACAAGGTCGCCTCATGCATTGCAGACGACCTCACTGCCCGTGTGCTGGGCATCCAGAAGCTGGGCGCCAAGGTGCAGCCTGCCTCCCGTATCTCTGCTGTGGGCGCCCCCTGCGTCGCAATCCCGGCGCTGGAGGCCACATGAATGTTGCATGCCATTGCATTGGAGGCTGAGCTTGGGAGGCTGTGAGCGGCGGGGCGCCAGTGTTGCTGCAGCACAGCGAAACCCAGAGAGAAGTGCCCTGTGAGGGAGGGCAGGCTCACCAAATCACAGCGAATCCAGTGCTGTTGCAGTGGCAGTGGCGACTGCACTGTACTGTTGCCGCTGTTGCTTGCTTTGTGCCATGATGTAGTCTGCGTGCGGTGACAAGGGCGCACCCCTGTACACACCCAAACGGCAGTAGTAAATCGCCAAGAGTCCAAATAACCGGCAGCCACCAGGCACCATGGCGCAACCTGTGTGTTGATCCAGTGCACGCTGGGCGACTGATAAAACATCAGTGTAGGTTAATTGTTAGTGATGAAAGTTTCAGTGGTAAAGCATGAGTGTGTGTTATGTTCTTCTTCTTCTTCTTCTTTGTATTTTTACATGCAAGTGGCTGCTGTTGACGCGTGCTGGGTTGTGCTTGCAGGGCTCGATGCAGCTGGCCACGGACTTGGAGTACATGTGCAACGTCATCACCGCGCTCGGCGTTGTGCTGCCGCCTGCGCTGGGCACAGCATGCACGCTGTGCTCTGTGCTACCGGAATTAGACTTCAAAGACATGGTGGCTGCTGGCGTCGCTGATGGGTCACTGGAGCGGCATGCATGCAAGGTGCTAGCAGCGATGCGGGGTGTTGAGCTGACCTCGTAGCGCATGCATGCGTTCTGGTTGATCTACTACCCTGCCCCAAACGATGTTTGCGTGGGCGTGCGTCAGAGCAGCTGTGTGTGGGCTTGGCAGATATGACAGCTGTGCATGGGTTATTATTGAATTATTGATTGCTGACCAAGAGTGTCTAGAGCAAGGCACATGACAATCGTGTAACACGCACAGGCCTACAGCGACGTGCAGACACACAGTCAGACAGTATTGATTTGGGAGACGTTTCTGGGATACGGTTGAGGGATGGTTGAGATTTGTGCACACGTGATGCTAGGCCAATGCAATACTTGTGCCCCTCTTTGTTCCAGTATCAATGAAAGTTACATTGCTAGCGGCTCACTAAAACATTGAGTGCACCAGCGTAGAGCATGTGAAACCAAGCAACACCGTAGAGACCACAACCAGCAACTGCACAACACGTACCAGGAGGCACAAAGCACACCAGGGAAGAACAAACTAAAAAGGTAGTCACCGCCACAAGTACCATCAGCGCCAAGTACCTGCACACAACCAGCACACGTCAGCAGCCCAATGGAGAAACACGAAAGTGTTGAACGGACGGCGTGGGCCATTGCAACCGGCAAGGCACCACCAGGGCCGGGCCCCTCCAGGCACAGCAAGGAAACCACATGCTAGGGTCTGCAAATCGGTAGTCCGGGCTGCAGTAGGCTGGAGAGGGGGGGGTGCCCTGAACACAGAAACCTTCCGGTACATTCCAGGTGAGACCAGGCTGAACCTTGCAATCACGCAGGGGCCTGTATATCTATGGATGCGCTCCGTGTGTTGCCTTCGGATGCTCTGGGTTTAAACACCAACTGCACATATCCTCCTGTGCCACCTCGTATACTAATTGTAACGCGTGCAGAACGAAAGTACGCCACGCAGCGTACTCTGAACTGGGCGCACACGTGTGGCTTCAGTGATGGCCCATCACTGAAATTTGACAGGCAGGCAGCCCAGAGAGTGTTGAGCGTAGTGACCGTTCGCTAAACTGCAGCAGGGGTACAAGCTTGAAGTGCATTACAATGGACCTGTTGTGGGGCACTCGATTCAAGGGATTGCCAAGGATCGAAAATGACTTCTTCCTGTTATATCTCTGGTGTGCGGCCTTAATGATGTGATTCGACCCAGAGTTACTGAGATGATATGACCTGCTTTCCATCAGACCTATGGGAAAGGGTCTGTGTTTCTCAGAGAACGCCTTTGCAGTCGCTGGGATGCCAATGTACGGCAACATGGCTACATGACCACTTCAACCAAGAGGTCAGGCACACAGCAGGTGGGCTGCCGCCCCTGCTGCCGGGGACTTTCAGGAAACCATGCTGCTTCCAGTCTAGTCCATAGCTCGATTGTGCTGTCAGGTAATGTGCGGCAAGCCTGTGCTGCTCTTCCATGTAATCATTCTGTACTAAATTCAACTGGAAGTGCATCGAATTAAGTCCGTGAATTGTCCGGCTTCTGCGGAGGTTTCGCCTATGTAATTGACCATACCAGTATCACACGTCGCATCACTACACTCACTGAAAAAAGCATCTGCACCCCCACTCAGGGATATTTTCTGTGCCTTCGGTTGGATTGCGGGGCATCCACCCGCCCAGCTGTTCCTGCCCAGGCTGCATGCGTCCCATCCCTTATGCTGCTTCGTGGCCAGCAGCATGCTAGCAGTCCATGCAAGATTCCACGAGGCAGATCTCCGTCGATGCCCCTCCGCCCCCGCTGTTCGGAGGCCCATTTTCTTCCGGGCTGGCGTGATCCTGCATGGTTCATTACACTCATTTATGGGATCCATTCATGACCGCAGTGAGGGTGAAGCCCCCGAAGGCCACAAGGTTAGAGCCCATATGCATGCTGACTGTTCGAGAGCAGAAAGCTCGACATCGTCATCACGGTGCTCAGCGCTCTGTATGCGTGTCTATGGCCACAGATAAGTTGCACACGGTATGCTGCTCGCGTGGATTGGCCATGCCTTCCACTGTGAGAAAGCTTCTGTACATGGGGCACACACATTCGCTGTGACTTCTCAGCTTCATAGCATGCAACACACACCAAGTACATGACTTTCAGTAGCTAGGCAAACGGTTGATGCAGTCCCTGTGTTCTTCGTGGTTCCGGCAGCGCTTGGCGCGCAACGTTGCCTGCTTGTGGTCAGAGCAATCTCAACGGGTATCATCAGCTCTGAGCACACTTGCTGGCTCAACCATCCAATCACAACCATTATTAACGCGCATTCTCCCGTCTCTGGGGAGCTGTAACGCTGAATCAGCTCACGCATGCTCAAGCCAGGCTCTGCGCTCAGAACCGGGAGCTGCTTCTGGGCATGTGCTGCCCGCACCAGCGCCAGGCACGCAAGGCTTTCCAACGGGAGCATACATAGGCGCCGGTGCTCTAGTTCTCGGGACAGCTCTCTCGGGGCAGGTTGCGGATTGCAAGAGTCAGGTGAGAGAAACTGCTGAGGCGTTTTGAGATATGTCAAGCTACGCAGCGCAATAAAATCATCATGTACAGACGTGTCAACTCGTAATTTACGGAGTATTGTGTGCAGAATGGTGCTGGGGATCCAGCAAATGGCTCAGGCAAGCCAGTGGGTGGGGAGCAAGCAGACAAGGTCATGTCTGTTTGGGAGGGAATTGAGCAAGAGACTCTAAGGGCTGATGCACAGCTGCCGCAAGGCTGTGCTTGCGCACCTCTTCAAGCCCCTCAAATAAAGAAGGCGCAAGGTTCGCTGATCGTAGATGTTCTGGTGAGACAGGTGTGGCACACCCATGTGTCTGGATACGGCGTAAATACAATGCATCTGGTGCAGTCTCTGGCGCAATTGATTCGAGACGGAGTCTAGACAGGATGAACATGAAGGTTTGACTGATTTATTCCAGCGCTACATGGTGGTGCAGGGTGTATCGTTACCGCATCTTGAGCAGGCGATTCTCACGATGCAGCCTGGCCTGAACACAGAAAGCAGACACCAGACAGCAAAAGTGCGTTATCTGCCCTTGCAGAAACATGAAAGACTGAATTTCAATGCCGAGCTGGAGCTGTTATGCAATGAGGGGATCACACAGCTGTGCACAGCACTATTCCGACTGGTTGTGTACACGTGCCATACAGATGCAAGAGGACATGTCAAGGAAGTTAGTTACCATCTCTCAGGGAAACAGAAGCATTTCACTGAGCATCCCCAAGGTATCGCAGGGCGAAGCACGAATTTCATTTTGGAAACAGGGAGATATAGATGACAGTGACATGCCCTTGCTTGGCCACATCATGAGCCTAGCTAATGACTTGCAGCTTGACAAGCTAGCCTTACAGGCCTCTCCTTTCTCAGTGCGCTCTTCTCGTGCCTCTTTATGAGTTACAAGATACACTCAAGAAAGTGGCACTGGTGATGCCAAGCACTGCTTCGGGGTTCCATTGATGCTGACACACACCATATCTTAGCCTCGATGTACCTTGGCTACGCATCAGCATATAAATTACATACTTTTTGACGTCACTTTCTGCAGTACGCTTCTGGTTTCATAGATCACACATTGCGAGTCATTTGTCTCCCATTCAAGGTACACAACTTGAAAACACATCAGACTGCCACAGTGCGCTGCAGGGGTTTGGTTCCATGGGGGCTCACTCCATGGACGACCTACTCATGAATCCCTTTGGAGGTGCGGACGAGATTATGCAGCTCTTTGGGGCCATCAAAGACCAGCTAGAGAGTGACCAGCAGCTCATGGGCCTGGGTGATGTGTGGGCCAATGAGGGAGATCATGATCAGGCAGTCAGCCCGTTCCTGCAGATCCCAAGCCATCCGCAGAGAGCCCAGCCACGTGCACCTGGCAAAGACTCGAACTTGTCCTGGCAACAGGCTGCCCAGCAGCTCCGGCAGCTGGGTGCGCTAGTGTATCTTCCTGATGACGAGGAGCAGAAGGAGCTGGACTGGAGTGACATGGCTGGCTACGACTCACAGAAGCGGGCTGTTGAGGACCTGGTGCTTATGAGTGTGAAGCACGCTGAGGAGTACGAACGGGTGGCGAAGCAAACACGTAAGGATGGCAAGCATCAGCGCCCAAAGGTGCTTGATTCACTGGCATGAAGATCATGGTGCTGTGTACCAGCTGTTTGCATCATGTGTGGCAGAGAATCCGGTAGAATGCCTTGTAATTTCTGTGAATTGGAACCAGGGAGTCAGTAGTGCTTGATCGTGTACAGGCAGTGCTGCTGGAAGGCCCGCCAGGTACTGGGAAGACGCATGTTGTGAGGATTGTGAGCAGCCAGGCTTCCATCCCTCTTGTGTACATTCCTCTTGAAAGCACTGCCAGCAAGTGGTATGGGGAAAGTGAGAAGACCCTGAGCTCGATGCTCAACCTTGCTGAGCGCATGGGAGGCTGTATCATATTCCTGGATGAGGTGTGATGTACCATTACTCCTGCAGATGCTGTGGTTGTCATGCGACGCTCAGTGGAGCACGGTTGCTGAGCCGATGGACAGGTTGTAGCACCTAAACACCATGCGTCACATGTACACTATTGTGTGAGTGGCAAGAGTGCATGGTTCAAGTGGCATGGCACATACAATGACAAGCAGTAACTTTGTACACAGGTAGACTCGTTAGCTACAAAGCGCGCGGATGATATGAATGAGGCGACCCGACGCTTACTTGGTGTTCTGCTACGATTCATTGATGGCTTCAAAGCCACTGACTCGATCGTAATTGGGGCAACCAACAGACAGCAGGTATGGAACACCTTGTGCCACATAGGTGATGTATAGTTTCTCAGTGCAGACAATCCACATGATTCGTAGACAGAGTTGACCATCATGTGCAGGACCTGGATACGGCACTTCTCAGTCGCTGTCAATCCATTGTTTCGTTTGGGTTACCTGATGAGCAATGCAGAGCCGATATTCTCAAGCACTATGCTGCACACTTGAAGCCACAGGTGCGCACTATGTATGAACGTAAACTCAGGCATGCACAGGGAATACTGATACATCTGGCGATACAGAACTTGAAGTTGATACCGAAGTGAAGATGACGTGCAGGAGTTGAATGCCATTGCGAAGGAAACGCAGGGGATGGCAGCAAGAGACTTGAGAGCAGTTTGTGAGGAGGCAGAGCGGGCATGGGTCTCTTCCATCATCCGTGGTCAAGCAAAGAAGGGATCTCTTCCTCCTTTGGCAGCATACACAGCAGCAGCTCAAGCGAGATCTTCTTCCCTTCGTATGAACGTATGATGCGGCTGTTCGTCTTATAGGGCTCCATGGTCTTGAGTACCTCCGTTCCTAAGTTATAGTTTCAATCTTCCACTTTAACCTATTCACCCTCCTTTCAATGCTGGCAGCCTTGGTACAGGCCACACTTTTTCACTGTCCAAGTCCAGATCAACAGGTGTATCAAACAACTCCAGATAGGCTGAAACTGGTACCACCATAGAACTCTCCAACAAAGACAGCACGTTCTCGGCCTTTGGCATACCCTCCCAGTAAGTAGCAATGTTCTCCAACGCCACTTGCAGCTCTTGTGCCTTCAGTGACCTGCATGGACTTGAGGAGTTGGGCGCCTTTTGTTCCACCTTACTGTATGTTGCTACAACTGCGATAGCCATACCTCATCTCCTGCCCGAAGGCGATAAACTTGAGGTTTATTTCTGACGCTGCTGAAACTGCTGCTGACATCTCCAGGCCCTCAGCCTGTGCCCTAGAGCCAGAGTTCTCGAAAGCTGTATTGAACTCAGCATGTGCCCGGGTGGGGATGTCGTCCGTAGAAGAGATTATTCGCACATCAGAGTATCCCAGGTCCTTGGATGATTTGTCAATACCTGTTAGTATTGCGTTAATGGTGTGCGACTTGGCTTCAATCTGTGCGGCAACACATGAAGGAAATGCAAGGAAGAAACCAGTGACTTGTTTCACCTCGTCATCCACGGAACTACACGCCTCTTCGACAATACCTTGATGCTTTTCTGCACCATCCTTCCACGTATGAATTCCTCCACAACCAGGTTGACGGGTTCATCTGTGCAAAACGTACCATATGCTCTGACGGCACTCTGTGCTGTAGACTGGTCACAGAACCGAGCAATGTAAGTAACTCTCGAGATGATATCTGAGGGTGGCTGCTTTTGCTGACTTAGTATCTCGTCAAGCAGAGTGTGTCTTGGGATGTCAATAGTGGTGGATGCTAGGTCACCCATGACTGCAAACAAGACGCAAAGCTTCTTCTCGGTCCCAGAACAGTAAACAGGCCATGCAATCTTGTGTACGGTCTTTCATGATTACAGTCCAATGGAGACTCTCCATATGGCGCGTAACTCCATGGAAGGCAACCAATCATGCATGAGAATAGTGTTGCTCACCAGCTATCTTGGTGTTACATGTCTAATCACACAGACAAGGACAAGTGTACCATTGTACTGTTCCTGGCTACAGATGCCTCAGCATGCATTGCAAAACTCCTTTCGTGAAGCTGCACAGCCTGCGTGCTCCACATGCACGGGACCCCACGGCCGTGGGGCGTCATGCAGCAGCAACATAACAGAGCCTTTCATCTTGGCCTGATCATCTCGCTTTCAAACGAGCGGTACCATATAACCAGCAGTAGTTGAAAATTTTGTCTAACTGTCGTAAGCCCGTGACTTGTACTTGGTTACCAACACGACACATGCACCCATCTGCAAACCTACCAGTATTCAGCTTGCCCATACATCTTCTACTCACTACTTGACCATCTGAGTCCACGAAGCTGCTATCACTCCTCTATTTTACAAGCGCGTCTGAACCCAGCCCTAACCCAGCCGGAGTTCAGAATGCAGCAGAACCCAGGCAGCTCACACAGCGTCCTTTGACAAGAAACCCTTCGGTTGCATCATTGCAGTGTGAGCGGCTGAGTCGCCATGGTCTCCCATCTCGTACACAGCTGCCGCCCCCATGCCACTCCCAATACACATGGACACCACACCAAAGCGAGCTGCACGGCCACGGCGCTTCATTTCGTGGATGAGCGTGGCAGTCATGCGCGCCCCTGTGCACCCAAGAGCGTGGCCCAGTGCGATCGCCCCTCCATTCGGATTCACCTGTAGCCACCGTAACACCGCTGTTACTCAAGCACAGGCACAGGCACAGAGAGCTCAGCTCTCTGCAGACCCCAAGGAAGTCTTCGGTTTGGCACCAGACTCATGATGCGTTGTTAGTACGATTTCTGGAACACAAGACTGGTACCAACTTGGAACCCAAAAACTTCCAAGCGAGAGAATAAAGCCACCCTCAGTGTCACACCTTTGCAGGGTCTAGCCCAAGATCCTTCACACAATACAGAGCCTGGCTAGCGAATGCCTCGTTGATCTCATACACATCGATATCATCTAACGTGAGGCCTGCCTTCTTAACTGCCGCCGGGATAGCCACAGCAGGCCCGACGCCCATGATGGCAGGGTCTACGCCCACAGCCGCAAATGAGCGGAACACCGCCAGAATGGGAAGCCCCCTTTTCAGTGCCTCGCCACGTGTCGTCAGCAGCGCTACTGCTGCGCCATCACTCACCTGTAACATTGACAACGAATGCTAAAACACAAGCTTCAAACAACGCAAATCAACAGTAGAAAGAGCGCTAGCAACGATCTTTCCACAGTCACTCTGATGAAGGAGAGGCCATGCTGTGATGCGCTGCACAATCTCTGCATGCACACACTGATCTGCTGAGCAGTGCGTGGGTTTGTGTGGAGTGCAGGCTAGGAGTGGGGCTGAGAGGGAGCCACCTGCGAGGAGTTGCCGGCTGTAGTCGAACCATCCTTCTTGAAGGCAGGAGGCAGTTTGGCAAGGCTTTCAACACTGGAGTTGGCACGAATGCCGTCATCAGCAGACACAGTGATGGCCTTGTTCTCTTTCGTCTTCGGGTCGATGATCGTCGTGTTCACAGGCACGATCTCTTCCACAAACTTGCCTGCTGCAGCCGCTGCTGCGGCCTTCTTGTGTGATTCCACGCTAAACTTGTCTTGCTGCATCCTTCAACCACATCCGCCTGGTTGGTAAGCGATACAACTAGCAGGCTCTGATGTGTGCAGGTGTAGGTTGCCCTGTGGTTCATAGTTCGTGCTGGCCATGCTTACGTTTCTGTACGTTTCCAGCGCCCTTGTCGATGTAATGACTAGCAGGCTCTATAATAAAACCTACAAGGAAACCCATACAGATACCCACAGGCAAGACCAATGCAGCATGTAGTGTTTCTGACCATGCACGCTGCGATGGCTGAACGTATACGCCTCACGCAGATCTATCCTGTTTATAGGGAGGTTCATCTTTCCCGAGACTTCCTGACTATTGATACTGGTTGTATTGCCTCCATCCAAACGTCGTAGTTCAGTTTGAACGATTGTTCTAAGGGTATACTTATTCTGGAGATCGGTCTGGTTGGAATAGGATCTCTCTCGTTCACAGCCACTCTCTGACACTATGTCATGCTGCATGCACAGCATAAATACACACCACGGTATGCTGTGGTGGAGTCTGCACGCACCTGTCTACGCCAAACCTGGCAGCAACGTTCTCTGACGTGATTCCCATCGGCATGAGGCACGACTGTGCCTGCTTGCTGCTCTCAACTGCTGGGTTGATTCCCCCCTCCCACTTCATGGGATTCTTCGACATGGTCTCGACCCCCCCTGCCAGGCCCATGGTGTAGTACCCTGCCTTGATGGACGCTGCAACAGACGCAATCGCCTGCAGTCCGGAGGAGCATTGCCTGCAGGAAAGTCAGCAGCTTGTGATCGTGAACTTAATGAGATGCTACAAGTGATTCAGTAGATGGTGAAAATAACATGATGCGTTGATTATTACGTACGAGTCATGCTTTCACAGCATGACACGAGTTCTCTCTGTTAACGCACCTGTTAACAGTATGAACAGGCACTATATCCGGCATTCCAGCGAGGAACATCGCGATACGTGCTTCGTTTGCACGCTGGGAAGAAGGGCCCAGCACACTGCCTATCACAACATCACCCACATCCGCTGGATCAACGCCAGTGCGGGTGAATGTTGCTTTGAACAGAGCAGCAAGAAGGTCATCAGCTGGCGTGTTTGCCAGTCCACCTCGTTTCGCCTGTAGCTGACAGCAGGTCTTCAGAATTGTGCAGGCATGGTCAATGTGCTGCAGCTTGACGCACACATAGCTGTGCACACGACACAGGCACATATGCCATCTAAACAGCAAACACTATGCGAGGTGATGGGTCGTAGCGAAGACAGACCCTGCAAGTGGCTGTGCGCAAGGATGACACGATTACCACGTCGTCCAAAGCCGGTGCTCTCCTTCCGTAGGCTGCGGAGTCTCCAGCTGAGCACTGATTCAACTGTAAGCACACAGAGATTTCAAAATGCGCATTGAGAGCCGTAACACCTGTCGACAATAGTGCATCTAGCACTCGCAGTATTGCTGACTTACCTGCAGTCCACTGAGCGCCTCTGTGGCTGCCTGCATACATGCACCATATATTAAACAGATTGGTCAACAGCTTTCTGAATAGCGGCACAGGTGTGCGCTATAGTACATGTACACTCAGAGGCTCAATGCCACGAAACCTTGTCGGAAAGAAATGCGAACAGCAATGAACACGGCTGGAAAAGGAGTATCAGAACCTCTGCGCCAAATTGCTTCTGCAGCACAGCGATTCGTCCGGTGGCCTTTTCCATTTGCGCCGTCAGAGTTTGGCTTTTGAAACAACGGTGATGTACGCACAGGGCAGATACAGGTTGCTACTGCTGCCGTTGAGTGATGAAAAACAACAGCAACGTCTTCGATGTGATGGTTATGTTGCCCAGAATATAACATAGAGGCATCTCCGGACAGACACAGTCTCAAACAACATGTCGTCATGGATCCACGTGGCGCGCGCGGTACATCGAATTTGAGATACCTTGGCCACGCCACGCACCTGGCCAGTTCGGGCGCTCTAGGTCATGATGGTTGTGACTTCTTGTAGAATCCTCCACAAGAGAGTATACCTATCTATTCTGTGCATTAAAGCGTGCAATCGTACATTAGTGCATTGGATTGGGGTCATACTCGACCGTGACAGTGCGGCATAGCTGTTGCGTAAGAAGAAGGCCGCTGGGCTTCCATCATCCAAAGTTGGACGAAGCACAAGAGCATGCGGCTGTTCCATGTTCCGCGTACACGCGCGGTACTTTCCTCTCCAAGCACAAACAGGCACGCTCAAGCGCCACATGCTCCAGAGGTGCCCAGCTTGATTGATGTGACACCACCAGAGATATTCGATCCTCTCACAGCTTTAACCACCGGTGACGAGTCGGAGTTCTGTGGAATACAAGGTAAGGAACGCTGCACTATATGCCCAATCTCACCGGTCTGGAGCAGCAGGAAAGTTTGTCGCTCATGGATAAGACCCAGCGTCTGTTGGTCTCATTTACTTGGCCCTGTGCTGTACTCTAGACCTTCACAGCTGAGCTGTATGCATTCACATGGCCACTGGCAGTTGCCAGCCGTCTTTCATTTTCCTTCATCTCACCCTGCCCTAGCTATAGCCTTGGCAGTGATGACCCAACTTCCCCTGCTGAGCTTTCCAGAAACGTCTGCGAACAGCACTACGTGGGCTCCAGCAACGATACCTAGATGTTGAAAATGTTACAGGTTCAGTGATGCAACGTGAGCCGCCCGTACAACCAACAGGGAAGAAGTTTTTCATTCACACTTTTGGCTGCCAGATGAACCTCGCAGATTCAGAGCGGATGGCTGGTGCGCTTGAGGCCTCTGGGTATTCGTGCACAGAGGATGCATCGGAAGCGGAGGTTCTGATCTACAACACCTGCTCGATCAGACAAAAGGCAGAGAATAAGGTACGTCTCGATTGTACAATGTGAGAAGGAGACTGCTAAGTGACTGGTTCCAGGATGGATTCAACTCGACAGAGAATACTGTTTCCTCCGTCCGTGAAATTGCATGGTACGTTGGGAAGCCAGAGGCAGGACCATTTTGCTCCTGACGCTATGCGCAACATGGCGCACGATGGTGATCTCAATGAAAACCTTTTGTTGGGAAGCACTGGGTATTGTACAATTGGCTTCACAAACGAAACTGAAACCTGCTATATTTCCTCTTGAATGTTGCAGGCAACATTCATACATGTGTACAGCTTCTTTCCTTGTTTTCCCCATCCATAGCACCTGTGGCACCACATGAGTACTAATGAACACATGCATGAACTAGGAATGGGCACCCCTCAGTCCAATGCGTAGCGATCTTGATTTGCAATAGTCTAATCGCAATGGTACCGGCAATCATCTTGCAGTAGCTACACCATCTATCTATCTATTTGTATCTATGGGTCCATCTGTGCGTTTCAGTGTCTTTCCATCAAGGATAAGATTAATTGTCCGTGTCGGCTATTTACAAACCTGAAAGGTAGTAAATAGGCATGAACCCAAATAGCCAAAATCAACTAACACAAAACATCCACCACT
>JAUMHD010000456.1:0-20112 GCA_032359135.1 Ulvella scutata
ATCAACAATGCTGACATCACAGCCAACACTGCCTGTAGTATCAAACACATGAAAATCAACACGCTTGCCATTCGCAACAGCCGGATCAAGAACACCCTCACCCTGCAAATGAGCATCAGCAGGCTCCCTGAGCAGATCGCATGACACACGCGCGCCAACCGCATTCAACGGAAACATCATGGCACACCGCGCGCAGACCCGCACAGCACCTACACCTCATGGCCTGCCCTGGGCTGATACATGAGCCATGCTATGGAGTTATGCTTGGTATTTTTCACACATACTATTTGACTGCCCTATCAGCCTTTCTGAACACACTGCCAGAGCAACCATTGTGCACGCTGACTCGGGCTGCTTTCAAGACTTGACACAGTTGTTGGTGTGACTCAGTCGATCAAATTATGTATCCACACAAATAGTCTTGTGGGTACCGGATAGTGGGGCAATACCTGTGTTCGGCGGTGCTTCTGCCATGAAGCCTTGCTTAGTGTGGGTGACAAGAGTCTGGATGTTGAACAATCCGAACAGCAGGACAAGGAGGCTTGTATGGAAGGAAACCACGGTTTTCTGAGTACAGAATCTAAGGACCAAAGAACGTTGCCATGTTGAATGGCGTGTACATCACGCATGCACCGACACGTATTATAGATAGCTGTAGGGAGCTTTATCACTGCACGCACATCGTTTCTGTAACTTCAGATTAGTTTTTTTCTTCACGGTAGTTTCCTTTTCCCTCCAGCCCGTGCAAGGGCCAAGGATGGCCGTTGTATGGCTGCTTGCTCAGAAGCCTGCTTGGAAGCCTCAGTCCACCGAGACTCGAGTTGCGTGAGAGCTCCAGTAGCGCTTCCTATTCTTACAGACATGAAGATTGTTCGCATGTTCGCAGGCTCACCTTGTCAGTTTTCAAACAGTCTTTGTGACACGGTAGCACATACCTGTCGGATCAGCGGTCCTGCTGCCCGTTCAGCGTGTGACAGGATCCACATACACGCTCTTGGATCCTTTTAAGTATTCAATCAGGGTATAGAACTGCTAGTATCTGTCACATACTTGTCCGCGTGATTCTGTCAGCTTCGTTTCGTGAAGTGGTTGCACAGATTCCCCTAGCAAGGTATGCCCAAAAACTGATGATATGGTGCGCACGTCAACACAAATTTCTGACTGAATTGATTGGGCATGGGTCGGCAAAATCTGAATAGCACGGAATAGCTCGGAACTTTGAAGGTCTGGAGTGCTTGCTTTTGTCTACCTATTTTTCAATTCTGCTGCTCCTGATGCACACTCTTGCCTTGAAGCTGCAGCCAAGTATGTGTACATGTGCTGTGCAGGGCGCGAAATGGCGGGGGCTGGGTCAGGCATCTGTGAGGTGTGTGGTTAAACCATGAACCAGGCATACATCGCAGTATGCAAAGCAACGAGACTCAGTTCACTCAAACGGCACAGCAGCACCATCCACAATACACCGTGGACATGTTACCTGTCTTTCTCTCTTTTCAGCTTGTAGGATGACAAGCACAGTGTGTTCTGAAATCCTGCAGTGATCTTGCATGCTGTCCCTGAGCAGCTGCAGCTGTCTACACCCCACAGCATCCCATGCTCACACAGCTCTGTCATTTCATAGCTACTTACGTTGTTGGCTCGTCGAACCGTTGGCTTTGCGTGCAGAATGTTGCACTAGTGAGGCAGCAGACTCCAGTTGAAGGCTTCTGGGCCAAGCTAGCCAAGGTAGCCACTGCTACAGCCAGCACTACAGAGCCAGAAAAGGTTTCTCATAAACCAACAAAAGGTCCAGGCAGCGACCAGCCTGGCATCAGTGCCATCACAGAACCTTGCAGTACCATCAAGTTCTCTGCTGATCGTATCATCATTAGGATGCCTCTGATGCAACAAGGCGCAGACCCAGCTGACTGCATTCAAGAAAACTCTGCATGCCATGCATTGCTGCTAAAGCATGACTGCACAAGCTTTAGCTGGCTGCCGAAGCTCCGTGGCAGGAAAACACGTTCAGTTTCGATCAAGATCGATCAGGTTTTAGTCGCGCAGCTTCCCCTTCTTGCAGAAATGCATGCAACACATGCTTCAGAGAGAGAGCGTGTCAAGAAATGCGAGCATGGCCGCAAACGTCCCCGCAAGCCTGAAGAGGAAGTGGAGGGCACTGATGTGGTGGTAGTGCCTTGGCCTTGCTCTGCCTCAGCATGTGGCGTGGCCTGCATGTTGCTGCTTGCGGAGGGGGCTGCCACGCCGCTGCAGCTGTTCAGCGGCCCGTGTGGCCCCAGGTTGGCAGTCCAGGCCCTTTTGGTACGTGCTGAGTCGCTGTGGCATGCATGCTTTGCAGCTGGTGCATGTACCAGCTGCAAATTCCCCCATGCAAACTCGTGTACGTACATGAGCCATGATATGGAGTTATGCCTGTAACTTTTCACACTTTGCAGACGCCAGAGTGCCATCTGTGCCCAGCACGCATGAGAACAGGTCGTTGTGAATTTGAAGACTCTTTCAGTGTGTTGTACGCTGGTATTCCATTCCAGCAGGTATTCCAGAGCCGTGCATGCATGCATGCATGGACACGCCCGACACCATCTGCAGGCCTGCTGAGGCACTCTGTAGGTCCGCATGGCACAGACTCTGTGTATACATGCATGCAGGCGGCTTCGTACGTGGCCCACAGGGTGGTCGAGGAGCAGCTCACGCAGCTCATGCTGTGCGCTGTGCTATGCATGCTGGGCTGCGGGGACAGCCTAGACTTTGATCCCACGCCTCAGCATGCTGGCCCCTTGCAACAAGTACTAGAGGAAGAGTCTGGTAGTGATGAGGTAGAAGAAGAAGATGATGAGGAGGAGGGGGAGGAGGGTGCAGTGCAAACAGGGGAGGCAGAGGCGGTTGTTGTTGAGGATGACGTCGACGTGTTGGATGTTAGTGATGCAGAAGAAGACTTGCTGGATGCGTTGACCACCCAGGAGCCCCAGTGGCGACAGGTGCAGTACTAGTGCTCATTACAACCTCCCTTCCCCCTGCTTCCAAATGCTGAGTCATGGCGATGACGTGGCCACTGCAGTGCTCCCTTCATTGCCCTTTCACCCTCCTTCGTCCTTCTGCTTTACCCTCTTTGCTTCACTTCACACTGCAGAGTGTGCAGCGCTGACATTGCATCTGTGGTGATCAATGATCAGTGATCAGCAGTATCGCTTAACTCATTAGTTGTGTAAAGTTACAGGCATAACTCCATAGAATCGCTCATTTACCAGCAAATCATCGCATGACAACTTAGCTAATTATCAGGGCAGGCTCCTAAGAAAGAGTCCCACACATTTAGGATTGTTCTATTCAACGATATGACACTGGTGATCACTGCTGGTGATGAGTTCATGCGGTCCATGCTGCAGGTGCTTGCCAACATTCCACCTCACTCCATCCAGGTCATCCTGGACGACGTGCTGGCCCGCTGGCACCCCAATCAGGTACCAGGCAAGGTGTTACAGCTGCCAGAGGCTTTCATACATCCCTGGCTGCACAGCCTGGGAGGCCGTGTGGACCTGAGCAGCGCCTGCCTGCCCGCTACCAGCGTGCAAAGGCTCATCAACCTACTCCCACACCACAATGTAACCCTTCTGCTCCTTCCCAGGCTTCCAACTGACTGCACTTCTGAAGGCACTCAGCTTGTGCTCGAGGCCCTGGACACTGTGATAGTCCGGTTACCTAATCTGACTGAACTAGGGTTTTCTTGCGTTGTGTTGTCTTCCAGGGTTACCTCTGTGCTTGCATGCGTGTTGAGCGTGCTGAGGGAGCGGCTGGTGCTGCTTAGGATTAGGTTGGTGGGGTGGGTGTTTCCGAGTTGTGCTAGCATGACCGAAAGGCAAAGGATTCTTTTTGGGGCGATCGGAAAGCTGCAGAAGTTGCAAAGCTTGCATCTTCAGCCGTTTGCATATTTTGCGTTGACTGCTCTAGAATGCACACTGCATCAACTTAAGCATATCAACATGCTTAAGGTGTATGTGGATGAGATGCCGTCCGCTGCGTTCATGAAAGAGGTATCAAAGCACGCAGCAAACCTTGACATCTCTCTCGGCTGTTGAGCACAGCTCTGGTAAGACTAAGAGCAAGAGATTCCCTATATAAACATCTATTGAGGAGATGTTTAGATAGATGTTTATATAGGGAGGAGAGATTCCATGTATAAACATCTATATGATCCTCCTCATTAGCACACTTCAGTTCTGACGAAGAGCAAGAGATTCATTCGAGTTATGAAGAGCGAGTTCACTCGGGGTTTCCAAGGTGTTTGTTGCTGAAGCTCTTTTGTACCTTTTTGGCTGCTTCCGCTACTGTTTGGCTGCTTGGCTGATTCTGTAGCCGCTTTGCAATGAGGCACGAGCTGACAACGAGCAACGTTACGGTGACACGGGCTGCACAGCATTTTTTGTGACATGTGTTGGTGTATTGCGCCATCCGATGCTAGATGCTGAAATGTGGAGCAACCATGCATGGCTGCCTTACCAATGCATGGCTACCCTCGTGTGTTGACGCCTGAGCACTTGGCTGCATGTGTGCGCAGCAGTAGCTGAGTATCCAGGCTTGTGGGCGTGGTGAGGGCCCAGCCACGGGCTGCTGGCCATTAATCACCGGTGTCGATTAGTTAGATAGAACAAATATGAATATTTGGGACTCTTTCTTAGGTGTATGACCTGACAAACTAAGCGACACTGGTGATCACTGGCCAGGGGTCAGGGGAGCCGTTGGTACGGCACAGTCGTCAAAACTCTGTTGCAGAATCTGCGCTTGAATAATGGTGCAGGATCCCTGAAGTGAGCGGGACCCCCCTCCCCCCCGATGGAGATTGACCAGAGGGTGTGGCGTGGCGCGGGGGGGGGGGGAGGGGGGCGTTGCTGTGTCGCAGCTTGTGTTGTGCTGAAGGCTGCAGGCTTGTGTTTGTATGCGTTGATATCTGAACTGGAGCTGCTTTGCTTAGAATGTTATTGCATGGTCAGTTTCGCACTGTTCTCATGTACTTAGACATTGCTAGTGCTGCTGATTCCCGGCACCCTATTTTCTGGTCCCAACGATGTTTTCCACGATGAGGGTTTTCGGATGCGAAACCCCGAAGCCATGGATGAGGGGCATTGGGCCTTCATTCTTGTCTGTTAGCCAGGCACATGCATCGGCAGGGTAGGCAGGCACCAGACCGCGTCCTAGCAGCTGCAGGGGAAGTCGAATGCATGCATGGGGGTCCACATGCATGTGCTACCCTGAACTGGACACTTTGTGTTCCAGCTGCTGGCGCGCGGCTGGAGACTGTGAATTATCGAATACACCACAACTTTCGTTGTCTGGACAGTTTGCACAGGTGAAACCCTTACTGAGAAGCATGTTGCCGTGACCGACGCGCCGCTCATTGGCCGAGCAGCGAGGGTTCTAGAGCGAGCGGCAGCGATCCTCGCTGGAGATCAACGCCCGAAACGGAGCGGGAGTGTTCAGTTCACGGAAGGTTTAGTGGAACGGCATATGTTCATGCGCTTGCTCGTGCCCTGTCTTGATCTGCACCGACTGTTCAGGAATCGTCGGCTATGCACAATGTTGCAATTGGTTAACTGCCAGTAATGGCTGCTGTGGCATGTGCTCAGGATCAGGGCAACGATGACGACAGCTCTGCAGTGGTGTTGCCAGCGGTCAGCTGCAGAACGAGGGTATGGTAGCTAACTAACAGGGAGCGGCGGATTGGAGGGAGCGGCACGTCGGGATGGGTCATGATAATGGATGACGAGAGTTTGAAGCTGCTGGTCACGAATACATGCATATAGCTGCACAACCCCATATGGTGTCTGACTTCAGTGCATCCGCATTAAACAGTCAAGACGCATGAAGTCACCACACAGTAAGCAAGAACATTTTTCTTTCTCATGATGCAGGAGATCGGTGCTGATGAAGGGGATGGGTGGGTGGGTGTGCAGACCTCGATTGTCGATTGCGGGTCTGCATCGGGAGCGGCGGCACTCGATTTAATAAACGCTGACAGCCTCGGACGCACGATACTGAGCAGCAGCTGCGCCATCTCTATATCCTCGAAGAAGTCTGCAGCCTGCAGAAAATTAAACTGAATCCAGGCCGTGTTTGCAAGTAACTGCCCAGTCGGATCAGGAATTAGCCCCGCATGAATGACATAACACTATAAGGTTACAGCTCAACCGCAAGCCTGCCGCAACATGCGACACGTAGATACCTGAAAGATGAACCGGGGACTGAGGGAGCGAACCTTGACGTAGCGCATGAGCGTGGATGTTGCCAGGAATTGCGGAGATGCAAATCCAGCAATACTGTCGGCGCACTCCAGCCACGTCTCCAAGAGGCCCTCGGGCAGCGTCAATAAAGCCTTCTGAAAATTCTGATGACCTTGAAGACTACTGGCAAGCTTCCGGCTGCGTAGTATTAGCTGACTTGGCACATGCGCTCGAACACCTGCACCGACAACTCTCGCACTCAGTCCTCAAAAGGAGATCATACTTACGGCAAACTGTGCCTTCTACATTTATTCATGACATACCTGAACCTATACGTAAAGATATACTTCGTTACTAGAGCGTGTGGTGCCCGGAATGATGCACAATGCTCCAGAGCTGCCATCAAAGGAAGTACAAGCTCAAGCTTGCAAAGTCAAGTTTGGTTCGAGATGGTATCAGGGACGACTCCAACAGCCACATGGCACTTTCGCCATCAGCTAGTGACAATACAACATCTAACATGTCTTTCATGTAGTTTCCTAGCAAGCTCCGGTGGCCAACCGGCGAGCAGGGCGCAAGTGAACGTACCTGCTGGGGAGGTGATGGCAATTCCACTGTCTCGCACTTCGAATACGTAGCCCCCATCTGCCAGAACAGCAGAACCTAACGCAGAATGAGATGGAGAATGCGATACTCGTTGTGGGGACACGCTGGTGCTGCGTTGAGGCATACTTGAATGCTCGCCACAGGCACGAACGGTTGGGGCCCAAACTAGCTATATAGGTCTCATGGCTGCGCCCGTACCGTGTCTATCAACAGCAGACGACTATTTCTGTAGGAACCTGCCTACGTAGAAGTACGTGAATGCTTTGTGTGCAATACGTGCAGAGAAATACCGTCCAGCATGCTAATTGCATGTCCAATCGAATACAGCTGTCGCGACACGTCGCTATATTTTTTGAAGTGGCGCACTTTCACCCGAAAAGTGCACGTTGACAGCTTCTACAAAAGTACACTGAACTTCAAGGAAACAGCAGTACAGCAGCAGAGTCATCATATGTCAGTTGGTGAGCATGGTCGGATTATCGGGTGTTGCATGTGGCAGCTGGTTGTGGGACTTTGTCATTTCAGAATGAGGTTGTGCACAGCACCAATATGCATCCTGGTGGCTTGCATATCCGTCGTTCTGGAGCAGGTTCCGGGCCCGCCTCGACGCTGATATCAACCATTCTAGGAGACTCATATAAGAACGTACGCAGCTATGTGTTTAGCTGTCGCGCTTTTTGTGAATACGCGTCCTCTGCATTGTTTTGTTGTCCTAGGTTACCGGCGGTTCCACCTGACGCCACGCCGTCAGCAGGCGCCTGTGTTCTCCCAAGCGGAAGGGCAAGCGAATCAGACAATGCAGCACTGACTTCTCAGTTGCGTGCGTGTCAATATGCTGCCTGTGCTGGCGTCAACTGACGCGTCAGCTGCATCTGCCACTTGCAAGCCGTTCTGTACACACCTGCACCGTGGAAGTGATGCCTGTTTCAATCAAACATCACCGACATGCTACGTTCATCCGAAAGCCTGTGTTTATGAGAGTGTTTACATATGGCGCGCAGAGTAGTGCCTGCACAAAACAAAAAGGGCGCCTGATGCGGTTCGCTTTGGAGGCCGAAACCCCATTTGACCTTGTGTGGTGCATAACCGTTCTTTAGGTACCTTCTCTTGCAAGCCCCAACAAATCCGGAATTTGCCAAGAACAGATGGTTTTACGTTGACTGCAGCCTTGTTGAATGGGTGGTGGGTTGAAATGGTGTCGATGCAGGGGTGCAAAGTTTTTTAACATGGGATGCTAGGCCCTGATGTTGAGGGACCGTGCATGTATTGCTGTCACAACGCATGGGTTACACCAGGTGATGCATGAGGATGTCATTGCTGCAAAGGCCCCTCTCTATGGGGTACCTGATGCACTTTTCTGTTGCCAGTATTTGTACACCAGAGGTATATTGGATCACGTGAACTTCATTCGGTCATGCTGGTTGGGCTGTTATGCTCAACTTGGTTGATGTTGGGTTCATAGCTGAATCTTTTATAAAAGAAGTATAAAATAGTTAATTGTATGAATCTGTAATTCGACATGCATCAATCAGGCAACTAATGCGAGACCGACTGAGCCTGCAGTGCCGCTTCTTCAATACACGGCTTACAGGACTCACCAAGAGCATGTCGTACTGCGGCAACCAAGATGCATATGCACCCTCTAACCACCCGCCTGAGGGCCATCACCTGCCACAAAGAACGAGGTCTCGGCACACCCACCACCAGATGCTCTGTGCCGGTGCACTACTTGTACTTCTGAGCAGCTGTCGATATCAACACACACCTACAAACACCACTAAACATGCAAGGCTATCCCTGCACTGATCTGTTCTCGCAATCACCAAATCTGACTCACTGTGCAACCCTAATTCCTACGTCTGTATGCAACTCCAATCCACTGCTTGTCCGTCTCTCTCCACAACTCCACCACTACCTTCTCTCTCTGTCTCTCCAACAGGAGCTCGTTCCAGGAGCAGGTGGCATCTGGGTGCTCGTATGCACAGGCTGCTCATAACCCTAGGATATCGTGGCAGTGATCCCTCAAGCAGTGATCCACACGCCCTCGCACAGGCCCTGCACTTGACAGGCGCGCCGCAAAGCCATGCAGCGCATGGGGTCGCGCTTGATAGAGTCCAGAACGTCCTTGGCGGTGCAGCCAGACAGAGAGTGCAGGTCGAGGCGAACGTCCACGAGGGTGGGAGTGAGGTTGAGTAGCTCGATGCTACGCTGCGCTGCGAGGTCTTGCGTTGAGTTGCCGCTGAAATCAAGCCTCTGCAGCATGAGGAGGCCCTGTAGGCCGTCTGCACTGAAGGAATTTAGTTCAGGAATAGGGAAAGACTAATCATGTCAGCGAAGTAACTTGAAGTGTTCATTTCGGGGAGTTTTGCATGCAACAGTTCATCGTTTTCCGGAGTGAGCACGAGAGAAGGTGCTCGATCTGGCTAACAGTGGCTGACAAGTTGTCAATAATGATACCTCTGTTGCAGAGCCACACAGACTCTTCTGGTGGTTCCAGGCTCTGTTGGCGCCTCTCAAGAGGCGCTCATATAAAAGTTTGCGAAATGAGATGCAGTGTATTGAATGAGTGTGTTTGCTAGACACCGGAAAGGGTGTGAGTAGGGGAGAGGCCAAATAGATGGAAGCAACTAACACGCAGCACCCACCACTTCACTTGATCAGCACAACAGCACCATCGCGAAAGTTTTCCCCAGGCTGGGATCCCAGCAAACTGCGATAGTAATGACAGAACCTTCGCGCCACAATCAGTTAGGGAACGACTGCTGTACTGTCTAGATACACATACCCACAGCCCCAGAGATACAGCATGGTTCTATTATTACAATTTTGGTAAATACATACAGTTTGTATTTTGTATAATCGAACTAGCACGAACACTTGAGCTGCATGTGACTAGGCACTGCAATGGTAGAGAGCAATGCAAGGTGCGGGTGTAGGCGCAATGCTATGATTACCAGGATGACTGGCTAAGGAGGAGGGTGTGTGGGCCTGAGTGGCAAAGCGAATCGGCCTCCCAACGTGCATTCACAACGCTCAGATGCAAGTTCACATCAGGGGATTCTGCGTTGACAGCAGCAGCACTGCACCTGTAGCCACTACCCACAGCGACGTCAAGAGGAGCTACTAAGTGATGCGAACTCTGAATTTACTGCTACGCCAACCGGGCCACTCATTCCGCTCACAGAGATAGAACATGTTCGCAAACCATTGGAAAAAGGTCAGGGGCGGGGGCAAAGCGAGGGGCACACTTCACAGCACGTCCACGCCAGCATCAGAGATGTTGTTGCCAGACAAATCGACTGCTTTGATAGCTGTCAAAAGCCGCAGTGCGTGGGCCAGCGGCGCCGCACCGTCATCACCCACCCCACATCCTGTAACAGCCAAGCTCTCAAGGCCCACCAGCATCGGCAGCGAAGCCATCAGCACCTGCACCGACTTGCCCAGTAGCGGCATGCCCTCCAGCGAGAGCCTCTGCAGCTGCGGCATTCCTGTCAGTGTATTCGCCAGGGCTTCGGAGTTGAGCGACCAGATGCTGACCAGCGACAGCACCCGCAGGTTGGCCAGGCCCCTCATCGCGGAGAACAGACGGAGCCCGAATCCATCCTCTGGTGAGCTGCGCTGCAAGTGCAAGTGAGTGAGGGTGTTGACTTGGTCGAGCGCCGCAACGATCGAGGACAGGCACGTGGCGTCATCCACCGCAAAGTGCTGCAGGCCCCTCGTAGCCACAGAGCCAGGACTCAAATTTAGCGGCGACGCGGCATGTCTAACTGACAGGTTTACAGACGTGGGCTTGCATGCTTGCAGCACCCTCAGATTCGATGCAGGTGACCACAGCACAATGCGCTCCGCCAGCGCCAGAGGCAGATCGTCCACGAAACTCAAAACGAGCCTGGTGAGTGCGGGGCATAAGGACAGATGAGACAGTAGATCACGACAGGAGTCTGCGCTCCACTCATGCTCATTACTGCCTACTTGCAGGTCCCTATCTTTCGAGTTGATCCCCAGTTTCAGGAGCGCTAGCGCTGGCATTTTTGCCAGCGCACCGCATATGGCCCGGCTGTCTAGTAATGGAACCGGCCGCATCAGGCCAATAAGTGCATGCATTGGGTCACCAGGAACTTGCAGGCTCAAGTGTGTGAGTGTGGGGCACACAGGAAGGCTCTGAGCCATCCACAGCAGCATGCTGGCGGCGCTCGTACGCTCAGTGCCCAAGAACAGGCTCAATGACTGCAGCTCTGCGAGCTGCTGCATGCATGCAGCAGCGGCCTGCTCCTTGACGAACCATGGAGGGCAGCCACAGAGCCCCATGTTGAGGTGGCACAACCGAGGGGCCAGCTTCCCGACAGACTCTACGACTGAGTCCAGAAACTGAGGTGTCTGGTCGCTCTCTGTCTCGTTCCTGCGCATGTATCGCCTATCTTGGGCCGCCAAAGACAGCCGCGTGAGCGGCTGTCAGAAGACTGAGCTTACTCAGGGCCCTCGCGAAGGATTCACACATTTCAGCAGCTCCTTGCAGCTTCTGGTGTGCGTGTGCAGGGTATTTATACATGACACTGATTGCCAGGCTGGCGAGCTGCGGCATCGAAGCCACCATGCCTGCAGCCACGTGGCTGCACAGCAGCTTGTCTCCGATGTCGAGCGCTGCTAGGCGAGTCATGCACTGAAGTGTCGCGAAGGGTTCACCAGGCGTGCCTAAAAGTGCCCGCTGGTTCATCAGCTGGTATTGGATGTCAGCGTTACACTGCTGCTTCACACTGAAGCTCTGGATGTGCGAGACCTGCGAGAGGCAGACGTGATCGAGCACCGGGAATTTGCACTCGCCGATCGCATCCATAGTCGCAACAGTGCACTCTATGTTGGGTGCATCAGCGGCCGTGTTTTGGAAGTGTACGTGTAGCTCAGTGCCATGAGGAAACAGATCAGAGGCACAGCCATACAGAGCCACTTGTGAGAGTTCCAAGTGCGTAAGGCAGGGGTTGGCACCTACGGCTGTGATGAGACGCTTGAACTCTGCGAGGGAGAACGATGTACGAACAAGCCGCAGACGTTGCAGCTGCGGCTCGCCTGCGAGCGCACACAGCGCTTCCACTGAAGCGTGCAAGCGAACAGTACCTGAAGAGTCTCCTGTAGCTGCTAAAGCACTTGTTTTGGAGGACCTGGAGGGCTGCTCGAGGGCAGAGGAGGTGCAGAAGTGCGTCAGGGTGAGCTCGTGGAATGCTGCCGTCCGATGTAGCATTGCAAGGGTGGCTGTGATGCATGACGTTGGGTAGCGGCGGCAGTCCAACGTGAAAGTGCCTTCGGTTCGGAGCTCCGAGAAGGTGGCTAGAAGGGCGTCTGGGTGCAGCGCAGGGGGCAGGTGGGACAGTTTTCTGTGCAGGCTCGCTTTGGAGGCAGTGAGAACTGCCAGACTTGCTTCAGCGGACATGTGGGTGAGCGCCTGCACCTCACAGCTTGTATATGTGGGGTATGTGGTACTGGGATTTGGTAATGGAGACGTTCTGGTGAGATGTTTCTTATAGGTACCTATAGGTTAGGGCTTGCAGATGCATGGTACCGCTACAGACAAACAGATACACCAGACCAACATCAGAAGTAGTGCTTCTGGTGTTTGACATGAAATATCGCAACAAAATTACCATTGTAAGGGGGAGAAACTGCACGTGAACACATACATCAGCTGGAGAGGAGAGAGCATTGATGAAAATACAGAGAACATCGAAGCAGAAAATTTCCGTAATGTTGCATGTCCATGAACCCAATCAAGATTCATAACCTGAGCCTGGTTTGCAGCAGCCCAGAGTTGACAGCACACAACGAACTGTGCCCTGGCAATTCATGCCTGTTGTGACCTCGTGTGTTTTGCTTGTCGATGTCTGATACGAAAAACAGCTGCAATTAAAGCAGTTAAATATCAGCATACACATGTATGCTGAACTCCTCAACAGTAGGCGTGTGAGTCGAAAGCAGCTACCTCGCTAGCATGCAGCTGCTCGTCTGTCAGCGCACTGGTGGTCTTGCCATTCAGCAGCCTTGGTCCGACCTGCCCACCAAGCTCCCTGATGAGCTCCGGATCTTCGAAGAAGTCAGCTACCTGCACACATTCCTGAGCCATGCAACTGCAGTTCTGGTTTCTTGAAACATTAAAGCTGTGCCGCAAAGTCTATCGCAGATGATCACTTTTGTGCGCTCAAATTTCCCAAGAAGTCGCCCACTCTTGGGACAACACAGGCCCAAAACTGATGCGTGATTATGAATCAGTGAACCCTGATACAACCCTAGTGAGTGTCGAGATACCCACAAGCGCTACAGTGACACCTCGAGTGTTTCCCCCCCTGTGCAACCGTTGTGAATCCACTCTTGCACTGAAACGGAATACCAGCGAAACCACGAGAATCTCACGCAGCTCTTTTGACCGGCTTGGGGGGTTCGGGGTGGGGCACACTGCAAAGTGACCACATTGATCACCACACAGGTACTACTATCCCTGCCTGTTGAACATAGCCAGTCTACTTTAAAACCACTGGAAATCTGGGCTCGGATGTCCAGTGCACTATGACCGCGCTGCGTATGCATATGGTTTTCAGGCAAGCAAGCATCTATGAAACCCGTCCTGCACCTTCAGAATTTGGCACATAGTTTGTGATGAAATGTTCTGCGTATGGTGCGCGATGGCGTGCACTATGGGCGCAAAACTGGTCACAACATTCGTGTGCACGCATTGCGTGTCACACAATACCTGCCATTCATAGACAACCTCGACACGGTGGTGAAAATCTGCTTTGATAGAAAGCAAGATAATAATTTTCTGCCTCCGATGGTGGGGGTCTGGGGTCCTGGGGGTTGCACAGTTGTCCGCAATTAGGCCTTGCCGGAAATTAAATTGGGGTAGGTCATAGTAGTACAGTGGTTCAAGTAGACTGGCTACATTCAACAAAAGATGCGTCTGGCTATGTTCAACAACCTCTGCACAGGTCGTTCCAGGCTTGTGTCTGGGCCAGTGTTTTTTATTTGGCCGATAAAACGCTCCGAGCGATGGTTTTTTTTAAATCCGTGAATTTCATCGGTCTTATTTTAAAAATTGACACCCCCCATCGGCCGAAGGCCGATGACTTTCTTAAAATCATACCGACCTCCATCGGCCTCGGCCTTGGCCGATGGATTTTATAAAAAGTCTGCATAGTTCATCGGCCTTGCCAGTGGGCAGTACCCCCTGTACATCAGTAACTTGGCTCTAGTGTTGAAGTAGGAACATGGGGGGTAAGAACTCTGGGCGCAAGGAAAAGCCTAAGCTTCCCACTGGAAAGTATAGAGACTTGTTTGGAATCGTCAAGCACATAGATAGTTCTAATCAGCCTCTCAGTAAACAGGCACGAGCCAGCTGTGATGCATCTGCCAGCCAGGCAGCCGTGCCCAGTGAGAGAGCTACGAGTTCAGCGCACTTGGAAGTCGTTGTCAGAGCAATGTACCGAGGTATTTTCAGTGTTGAAAATTTTCCATACAAGGAGACTCTGTCGCAGTGGCATAGCGATTCTATACGAGGCAGGTACATGGCATAGTTGAGGAGTTTGTAAATGAAATATCGGTCTGGGTATAAGACTATTGAAAAAATGCATTTCGGCATTTTTAGCCATTTTGGTCAGCCGATGGATTTTATGCGAAAATACTGGCTCATCGGCCCAGAGTGATGGGTTTATTTTAAAATATATTACCTTCATCGGCCGGAGGCCGGTGAAACTTTTTTTTGTGCGATTTGAAATTAAAAACACTGGTCTGGGCGCAAGCACGTTCGGTGGGCGAGCACATTGAGTGGGTGTCGCAGACTATGCTGCATGAATGTTCAGTGCTTGCCCTCAAATTTCCCATGGAGCTTTCAGCAGTGCATTAGGCGGTGTCGTTCTGATCATGGCAATTTGAGTAATCTAATAGGCAAGGTTGTTTCGATTTGAGAAGCATACTTCAGGAAATGCGCCGAGCATGCGTTTACGCGGTTTGGAAGGATCAGGATGTCTCAGTACATCATGAGAATTCTGCATCCGTTGTACATCATGAGAAAGCTAAACCCGTTGTCCATGTGGCGACCAAAATGACTGATCATGTCTCATAGGTCATTTGGTGTGTACCCTGTGCTGACTCAGCTGATGCCCCCTCCTGAATTCATGGATATTCAGCCCTGAGAGTGATTTGCGTGCCCTCGAGACCACAACTTTCACTGTCAGTACTCACAATCAGGTGGGTGAGACGGTTCCATATGGGGATTGCGGCTGTAAGGGAGCGTGTATGTGGCCTGTAAGGTGAAAGAGGCTGGCAGCATGTTACGGTGTTGCCGAAGCCATCTAGTAATGTTTGCTATACTTAGATCGTTCACTGCTGGGTCCGTGTGATCGACTTGCCACAGTTCATGGATTGGAAAAAGAAGATGATGACAACTGAGATTGCGCAAACCGCCATGACCAGAAATACACAGTCTGACTACTTCGGGAACAACTGAAGCTCCTGCTCAGGGAGCTCTATGCTCTGAGCATGCTGCAAAGAGCGATGAATCTTCACATGCACTGAATCTCCAAAACAAGCCAAACATGCTTTACTTGCTCAGGTAACCGCTATCTAATACTAATACGATGCGAATGGTTGGTTGCTTTCACCTTCAAGGCGCACGCCAGGTTCTTGAGGGAAGTACGGATGGAGGCTGGCTTCTGTTCCATCAGTGACGCCTTGCTGTACTGTATCCACGTCTCCAGAAGACCAGTGGGAAACAAAAGCGTTATTTGACTGTTCTCTTGTGTTTGGATAGCTTGGCTGAGTGTGGAGCTGCGTGCAATCAGGTCTCGCGCTAGGGAAGCCTGGGAGCCTGATGGGAGTGTGACACTGACGTCACCACGATCTGTCATTGAAAAGCAGTAGCTGTACTGCGTGCTCATAGCTGCCATCTACCTTCCGTTGGCCTTAGTTCTTGTCCACATGGGCGTTGCAATCTGCTGAAAGCCTCCTTGTCCACACAGGGCGTCGCAATCTGCTGCAAGCGTACAGTTAAAACAAGAAGCATATCCCTGTTCGCACAAAAAATATCGGGATTGCAGGTTCACAGCGTCTTGCTTGTGCTTCAGCGTCTGCAAGCGCACCTTCTCATCACCTGGTACACATGTGTGTACACCTCACTCTCGTTCATCTGCCGGCTACACATCGTCACAGCACTCTTTGATAATTGCTAGCCATTGCTTGTGAGTCAATTTGAATCTCCCTTGCTAACCATCTGACTTGCTAACCATTCTTTGCGAGTCAGTTTGAATCTCACCATTGTTCTGCTCCAAAACTTACGTTTCTAGGCTTGACACTGCTCTCTCCACGACCTTCACTTTCAATCTGTTGTTCTTTCCAACAGTTTGCCCTTCAAGTTTAGCAGCGAATCGATGCATCGCGAGAATGCTGCACCCAAAAAAGCCATGAATATTTCCCAACTTGAACCGTCATGCTTCAACATCCGCCACAAGAGAATTGCCTCAAGAGCGCTCTCTAAAGTGTCAATGGATCGATACCGACTCTATCCATACTTGGTACTTTTCCATTCACGGTCCCAGTGACGCAAGGTCCAAATAAACAAATTTGCAAAGCACAATACACGGTGCCTTGTTATTAGCCCGGTGGCTGGTGGATCCCTAGGAGGATAGAGAGCTTCAGAACCTTTGTATGTATCCTCGTATGTACGCGATCTGCTAGTTCCTAGTGCACCTGTGCTTTCACAATGGTATGTAAACCCTTGCGCAGTTGCTGTTCGCCGTTTTGAAGTTGCGCACGCCAGATGTTGCATGTGAAGACGGGAAGCAATGATTTGAAGTACTAAATAATGCTTGTGAGTACGCCAGGGGAGTTGGAAGCTCTGTCGTGCTTCACTGTTTCTGTTTCGTGCATGCTGAGCTCCTTTACAGCATGCTCAACCTGTAAATGCTCAACCTGTTTAATGCAGGATTCTACTCCTCTCTGAACAGCAATTCCCTACCCCTATCTTGAATAATTCGGGATGACATCAGCCATGGAAGTCCAGCAGGGGTTGGAAGCACATTCAGCAGCGCATGCAGCAGCCGTAGACAGTAGCACACCGCCCACTATCCTTCAGGCAGCTGTAACACCTGAACTTTGTGCGATGGAAATTCATGCCCCCTCTTCCGTACAACCTGCCCCTGCAAGATGGGTGTACACATTGTTTTTCGTACTGTCCGTCATACAGCTCATATTTGCAGCCTTATCCACACCATTTATTGTCGGTGTGGTGCACTGGATCCACGATATCGAGGGAAGTAACCCTGTCAAAGCAGAATTTACTGCCTGGATGTTTGTTACCATGACTTTTTCACTACTCAGTACGTTCATCTTTACGCTAGCGCTTACTTCAGGACTAGGAATATATGTCGGCTACCTTACCGGAAGGAATTCAGCAGACATAGGTGGCCACGTGCGCTCATTTTTATCATCCTGTTCTTGCATCACTGTACGCAGACGGATGTGAATGGTTGTGAATTCACAACCATTCGGCAGGAGATTGACATCTCCTGGTCTTTAGGAAAACCAGGCCCAAAGAAACATTTCACGATGCGATGTTATGATACTGCACTCGGGGTGGTACCCTGATCAGGCCTGGGTAGCTGTTGACCTCCGCATGCATGTTCCATTTCCTGGTGTGGACAGAAGCACCCCAAACACCAGCCTTTCCAGCTGAGTTTTACTACACACATCTAGCTGCGCATGCCAAAAGCTAGGTTCTGCCTAATACCTGAACTTGGCTTGTTGATCAAGTGTTGTGGCTTCTATGTGTTCTGTTTTTGAGTGGTCTCCAGACATCATGTCATGTTACGACACATATGCATGCCAGATTACCAAGAACAAGTGACGTTGCAAGATTTTAGCAGTAGTTGTAGTACTATCTGTCTCTCCAGCATACTTTCTGAGCACGAACCTACATGCCAAAGAGTGAAATGAACCGTATTCATATACAAACTCGGCTGGCTGCTGCAGGCAAGGAGAATTGGCCGTGCAACTACACTGATTGCGCTATACGATCTTCCTGCAGGTATATCAGTGCTTTGCCTTTCTAGTGTGTTCACGACCTGGTCGATCGGGGTCGTTATACTCGGTATGCAGCCACACCAAACCCCAGTCTGAACTGCCCTCATTTCAGCAACGACCTGTCTTACATAACTGACCACGATGGATCTGAGCACAAATCATGATCTTCTATGGGCACACTCAGTCTGATAGGCATTGAGGATGCAGGAATCTGTCTTCTGGCACATTTCTGTTTGTGCATCAGGATCACACTACAGACCAGGAAAGCTGCGCAAGCACGGTTTTTTGTGCACAGAGACCTGGAGTACACAGTACACTGCAGTGTTATACTTGTCTGCTCCATTCAGCAGATTGTGGCGTCATTGACTGCTACTTGGCTCGTGTTGGTTGGAGTGAAGTGGTCAGATGCTGGAGCTGGATTCGGTGGCTTCAGCTACTTGGTCTGCTTGCTTGCAGGATGCTTTGCTGCATTCCTTGCCGCAGATGTCAGTGAAAGACACCTGGTTAGCAATGCAGACGAGCTGGTGCGCTGTTCCTGGAAGTGCTGCATTCCCTGTCAAGTGCTGCATTAAGTTCTGCACTGAACCTTGTCTGGCTAGTTTCTGACAAAGGCAGTGTAAACAAAGTTCTGCAGTGCAACTGCACTTGTACCAATACAATAGAACCAACGGTTCCGCATCTGGCATACTGCTGAGCTTGGTTTGTTCTGCTTGTAGGCAAACTCAGGCCCTCGACCAACATGCTGCGTTCTCATGTCCACAAGATCCCGCATACTGACATCATGGACGATCCACTTTGTGAATCTCTTACTGGCAGGGACGCTGATACCCATTTTGCGTGGAACTGAAGGAGTGCCAGACACAATCGGTGTGTGTGTTTTCTTAGTCATCACTGTAGTTGTGCAGGCTAGGATGTACTTCCTGGCAGTTCGCAGCATAGAAATTTCTGCACAGGACACTGTATCTGCATATGTACAGCAAGCGTCGAGAAGGGTAGAGACGCAGATCAGTGATGCTCGTTGATAGCTGGGCCATCATGTACAGATTGGTGTCCATGGAACGTAAGAGGTGCAGAACACTGAGGGATGCAAGCATACAGTGTACAGGCTACTGAAGATAACCAGCATGCGCAAGTGCACGAAACCATATAGTGGGATTTTGTTACAATCAGCGAGCGCCTCCTGGGAAGCACCATCCCAAACCAGCTCAGAAATCGAACATCCCAGCACACTGGCCACCTGTGAGCATGCTACTGCACAGCAGGCTTGCAGGAGGTGTGATGACATCGACCATGGCGCGGCTTACAGTTGGTGTGCTCGAAGTGCACGCCACCGACATCGATAGTGGCTCAGCTCACGAGCACAAGTGCTTTTCCAAGGGGCAACTGTGAAAAGCCAAGCACACAACCTGTGAAGGTCCAGCACGTAACACAAAACAAATCCAGCGCGAGCACCCTGAATCAGCATTACCTAGCTCGATGGAGACAGTGCCAACTACCTGCACAAGTGCATTGCGTGCGCATGTCGGTGCCTTTACCAAAAGGACAAGTAGGTGGCACTTCTTGGGTCCGATCCTTTCTGCCGCCAAGTTCTGGGCAGATGGAGTGCGGCTTCTTGGCGCAGGGGGGGGGTGTCAGACGTGCACTATACCTGCCAATGTGGGCGACTACAATCGCCTAATGGTCGTTTCGTTTTTTAAATTTGCATGTTGCACTGGCTGAGACGGCAAATTAGTATACAGGTGCTGCCAGTTCGGACAACTGCGTGCCCATACTGAAGTAACTGGAACTTAGCTTGCGTACTGCGTGATGTTTGCTGGCTTCGTACTCGCGCGGACAGCATAAGGTTCAACTGCCGATGTGTCTGGCAGCAATTTCCACTACATCGACAAGAAGAGCATATACAATCTTGGAATTCTCGAGAGTTTTCATTGACTGTTCACTACACTGGCGCATTGTGTCATCAGTTGTGACTGCGGTTGACAAGGACCTCGTCGTGAACGTGCTGGTGGGGGATTGGAACCAGGGATTGAGCCATCCCTTCACAGGTATTAAGCATCCATACATACCGTGTTGCATTTCCCAAATGCCTGGAGAGTTACTTGGTTATGCTTTTATTCCCGGATTCTCACCTGCACGTGTTTACTTCAACTAAGACTACGGTAGTTACTAATTAGCTCTTAGTTTACATCCTCGAAGCATCGCGTGCGCCAGGGCTCACTCTGCTGGCCCCGCAGAG
>JAUMHD010000467.1:0-20111 GCA_032359135.1 Ulvella scutata
TATATAAGTTTGTCCAGCAATAAAGTGCCAGTACAGTGCACCGCTCCACCACAGCTTCTGGGAATATCTTTGAATGGTTCTGAAGATATGCACATTGTCATTGGTTTGACGTGAACTGCTGTATATTGGTGTTGCTAAGTACAAAAGTTCATGCAATCCTCTCTCAACAGCGCCAACGCCAGCACCAAGCATACAGAAACCTCATTCCGTACATTAGTTTAGTATTCTGTCTGTGCATTGGTTTCGCATACTATTCCATTCCTTGCCCACTTCATGACGGTTCAGTAAAACTCCATGCACAATCCAACCTGTCGCGACGTCGACAGGTCTGCGAGTGTCTACACACACACACAAGCACGCGCACCCAACTGTTTGATACCACGACACGATGTCTTTACAACACAGAAATAAAAAATTTCCAACGAGAGTGGAAGCTTTTCTTTGCACACTAAGACGCTTCGCTCGACTGGGCCTTGTTGTGTGCACCACTCACTGAAGCTCCATTTCTTGTGTCGGAGATCAGTGCGTACGCATCAACCATATGCACCAGCGCACTATATGCTTCGTCCGGAATACTTCATAGAACTGCCTGCGACAGGGGTAACACGAGAGTATGGAATAGCGCGCTTGATACACCAGAACGACAGCTCGGTCACCTGTGTCAATTGGATCTTCTAAATCACTCTACGCAATTATATGCTTATCATGGGACGTCTTGCTATGAATGCAATGAAATCGGATGCTATCGTACGCACGAGGCACTTGCAGCGTGGATAGCTGCGCGCGAGCAGCAGGAAGTACCCGAGGAGAGCTCCAATTGTCCAGTCCTATCGATCCAATATACTTGAGGAGAGCTTCTTAGCCTAGGTATGCTAGATGAGAGTGTTGCACCTGACGATCGGCGATGGTCTGCTGACACGTTCTGATGGATCAAGGCTGCTTGCGAAGCATTGACTGCAGAGCTTGAACTCACGCCATTGTACTATCACGCCAGGAAGCCACTACCACATGTCATTGTACTGCCACTACAGGAAGCATATCGCTATAATTCACGCAGAGACGGTGTACATGACCAGGTTCAACTTGCACCCATACGCTACACATGTCTACGCTATACACAGCCACGCAAAGGAAAAACGAGTTGCAGTCTGGCGCTTACGCTGCGCCCACCACGTTTACGCTCTAAAACTTCGCGTTTGCACCATAAACGCACTTTGCGACACCCATCAACACATAACGCAAGCTTGCAATATGCGCGAAAACGCGACCATGCACATGCATGAGCGCAACCAAGCCACACTCTTGCACACTTAAGAACACAAGCGTAAAAGCTGCATCTAGTTGCCTGTCAGGGCATGTTTAGATACTGATTACATGGACACGGGCATGGGAACCCTAACAGTAAGATGAACAGAAGAATTCGAAGTTCCTGGACAGAGAAGATAAGTAGCGAAGGCCAGGGATGCATAAGGCAGCACTAACCAAGTACACAAAGGCAGCAAACAACCTACTCAATTTCATCCGGTGCATGGCGCACACCTTCCACAGCCCTCTCCCTCTGGGCGCCCCCTCCCCTCCGCGGCCGCCTCGGCGCCCCCTGAGCACCTCCCTGTTGCCGGGTCCAGCGCCCCTTGCTTACAGCGGCCGCTCCCTGCCGTGTGCTGTTGGCAAGCCAGCCGGCGGGCGCCGTGCGCGGCGCCCCCGGCGGGCCGTCGGTGGCCCTGATCTTGTCCTGTGTTACGGTGGCGCTGCTGATCGGTGGTGCTTGTGTGCAGGTACAGGGCGCTTTTGCTGGATGCCTTTCGTGCTGCGTGCTCTGGTAGGGGTTTCCTTGTGTGTTGTGTCTTTGTTCTTGCTTTCTGCTTACCTTCTTGGAGATGCTCCTAGACCTGATCGCTTTCCATGCCGCGCCACTATGGAGCAACTTCCACTTCAGCTTACATTTCGACAGGTTGATACGTCCTGTGCTCGTGAAGTATGTAACTACTAGTTGCAATATGTATTGGCAAGATGTCAGGTCAAATGCTGTTCTCTGTCTACGGACTGGATTCACACATGAAACGCTTGAGTCCATGCCACGCCAATGTCGACGTAACTTTCACGTGGAACACTGGAGGTCACAACATATGTGTATCGCAGATCCCAATGCGCACTGGCGGAAAGCACCTTCACTGTGCACCTCGTGGGCCAGACCGCACCAATCACCAAACAAGGGAAGCAACTAATCTTGACCAAGCCAGAAGCTGTTCAGATATGTTCTTTCGTTCATGCAAAAGCATCCAATTTGTGCACTCTTCACTGTAATGGCTGCATGAGCGCTATTAAGTATAAACTGCACATTTTGTTTGCATTCTTGTCTTCCAAAGCACACACATAGTCTGTACAGCATCATGATTGAATACGCAAAGCCTAATACAGGAAAAAAAACAATAAGCAACAAACATCAGTCTACAAGCCGACTCCTGCTCTACCCCAACCCGCCTCGCCCCAAACATTGCTTCAAACGCTGAAACAAATGCATGCCTCGACCGTGCCATCCTCTCTCAGCATCAATGCTCAACAGCAGGGGATTTCTTTGCCAATACCAGCTACATGAATCGAGCGCACTGACACAACAAGCTTGCCCCTATAGGGCTCCCTGATGCATGCATCACAGCATGCAGGGATGAGTGGCTACAAGGGCACAGCAATCACGGTGCAGTAAGGCTCCTGATAGATGCTCTAGGTCTTTCCAGTGTCCTCTTGCTTATCTGAGTACTCTGGCCTGCATGCATCACATTTCTTCACACTGTGAAATACGTGAAACGAACTTCAACAGTTAGAGACAAATCGAAAACTATAATGCCTGGCGCACTCTCAACAGCGAGGCCTGGGGGATTGGAATGGGGGGCGGGGGGTGGGGGAGAGGGGGGCAGCGCACGTGAAGCCCTTGAAGCCTGCATGTGGAAAGAAGGTGTCCATGAGGGTCTGCAGGTCCTGGTTGGGCCTCTCGAAGAACTGCGCCAGCTCCTTCAGCGCCTGCTGGTCCTCCTCACTCATGCCCCCTGCGCCACTTTCTGCGTTAACGGTCTGATGCGCGAGGTGGCTACAAGCGTGCACACAACCAGAAGCAGGATGCATGAGAGTGACTGGTGTGGCTGACTGTGTGGGTGAAGCACCGCCATAGCACCAAGTGTTGGGCTGCTGGAAACATTCTACCGGCAGCAACAGCCCAGAAAAGTGTACCTGTCAGTCCCACGAAATGTTCCTCTCTCGGCACAACATTCAGTACAGGTACGGCATGCATGGCAAACACATACAGGCTCTTGCAACCGGCAAGGCAGGCAATAGGCCACACCCCAACTAGAGGGAAGTGGCTACCACACAAAACCATCTATCCACTTGAATACCACAACAGCACCATCACGCTCACTGATGGACTATGCAGTGCAGGACACAAGCAGCATGTGGCATGGCCATTGCAGGGTGGGGGGCACTTCAGTGGATGCGCTACAGGTTGAGAGAGAGAGATCTGTTTGGGCCCTGACTGTTTGGGTTCTTGCTGCCTGGGTTCAGAGGAAACCTGATGCGCAGTGGTGTTGATGGGAAGACCTGTGGAGGAGAATGACAGGCAAGGTGGTAGGCGCAGCACACACCTGCATACTTGCCGACGAAGCCCTTCACTTTGCCCACCTCCTCTGGGTTGAAGCGCCTGACTCCTGATGACCCATCAAGGCCCACATGGTCCAGAATTCTGTTCATAGCCTGCATACAGGGAAGCATGCATGTGTGCCTGCTGCAGCAGGATTGAGCAGGCCACCGGTAGCCACCAGTAGTGACTTCACACCACCACAGCTGCAGTGTTTCGCACAGCGCACAAGAAATAGCAATAGCGATTCGAAACTGCATCTCCACGAAGGTCCTGCAAGAGGCCTTGAGCGTCCTTACACCTGAAAAAGCAGAGGCGAGAAGCACACTGCTAGAACTCAAGGCATACGAAAACTCAAGAACCATGGTCAACGTTGAAGGACAAACGGTTGGAGCTGCAGTGTATTGCAAACATGCATGCATGTGGGCCATGCATCATACCGGAACAACACGGTCAGGATCTAGAAGCTCTTCGCGGGTGAAGACCAGGAACGATTCGGGGGGGAAGAAGGATAGCCACCAGGCCAGCTGGGCAGCATACAGCCCCATGTGGGTGATTTGCATGTGCGCCTCCGATCGAGGCACCAACTTCATGCTGCAGCCACCCAGCGCTTTTTGTTCTTGTTCGCTTAGGTCGTCGCAGTCGTACAACCAGTGGTCGCATCGCCAGCAGCCCCCCCACGTTCTGCGGTCGTTCACATTCTCCACCTGTAGCAACATGTCATGCCGTTGAGGCCCCTGTAGCCACATGATGCCGGAATAGCACGGAAACAATCATATTTGAACTGTGTCGGTGTGGTATCTTCTGGGAGCTGTGAGTTCTCGGTTTGAACCCTGCGTAGTGACTGCCGGGCGGGAGCACCATGCACGGATCACGCGTGTGCAGCTGCTTTACCGATGGGCAGGTATTCGAATACAAGACTGTATGCAAGTGCCCACTCAGGTTGCAGGTAGCGAAGGGAACAACGAAAGGGATAAATATCTCGTAGTCGCCACGGGGTGATTTCTGTCCGACGTAAGCTTCCAACAAATCGGCACATTACTTTGAATGCAGCAGACGTACCGTTTCGTTGAAGTTGCAGCCCGAGAGGTCTTCGGGCCACTTAAATTCCAAGTCTCGATGCTCTTGGACCATCTCCAGCAGAGTTCCAGGCATGCGCCAGCAGATCTCTCCGGCCTTGCCCTTCCAGCAGGGTTCGGCCTCCTTCATCATGTTGTGGGAGGACACTGTGCGCGCCACTGGATCCTGCACAGCAGTGGCATAAGAGAGAGAGAGAGAGAATATATATCCGTCTTCTTTTTCGGAAATTCAATTTTGTACGATTTCTTTCACATGCTTTGGCTGCCGCATCATTCAGATCATGCAACAGTGGGGATCAACAACCAAAGGATTCATCCTCGTTTGAACAGAAAACAAGTTCAGACACAACATGTAACCCGTAACTCAAGAGACAAAAAACATGTCGCAGATCACAATAGTGATGGCAACAGCAGACTGCCACTAAATCAATACCCTGGCAGCATGACTCGTACATTTTCCGGAATGCCGTTGCTGTTGTACTTGCTTGTGGAATTCATGCCTTCACTTGTGGATTACGTAACCTTGTCACATAGAGAACGCACCCTGAGCACTACCACAAACTTGGCTTGTGGGACCATCTGCTTGATCCTGGGTGCAACAGACGGAGAAAACAGATACCAAGGCGACGAGTCGAGGTACACAGTGGGAACAGGCTTCCCCAGTACTTGCTGCTTCGGTTTGGGGAACAGCTTCACGAACTCTTCGCTGCGACCTTGAGGATACGAGTTGAAGAACCTGACCTCCTTTGCCCAACCCCCCCTGCAACAGCAACCCCATTCAAAATTACAATAGCAATCGACACCCCCTGCAATAGCAACCCCATTCAAAACTACAACAGCAACACCATTCAAAACTACAATAGCCTTCAACACCATTCAAAGGTAGTAAATGGGCACGATTCATACCTATTTACTGCCTTTCTGCTTTGTAAAGGAGCAACAACATTGACAGAGAGAACTTGAATACAGGAACCTTTGATTATGTAATCCAGTTGCATAAGAATGTTTAGTGCTCCCCTTTCCAGCCGGGCGGCAATAACAGTGACATGACAGTTGGCAGCAACAGATGAGTGAATGGTATCAAGTCAACAATGCATGAGCAGCATGCATACTTGTATGCATTACTCGCCTCGACAAAGGCGGGGTGGTTGGTAAGCGCCTCGTGCAGCCAGCTAGTGCCGGCCTTTTGCGCACCCAGAATGAACAAGTATTTCAGAGTTTCGTCCACAGGCTTCAAGTCCACTTCCCGTAGCCCTGGGCACCAGCCCATATGATGGGGCTCAAAAGATCCTGGTTCGTACATTCTAAATGCATAATCCTGCATGCACCAGTTACATGAAAAACTAGTATATAATCAACACTGACCTCTATGAACAAACGAACCACCTGTCTCATCATAGGGCATTCATGAGCACACAAGGACGTGCTTAAAGCTGCGATGCATACATAAAGAGGCAACGACGGGGAGGGTACAAGATTGCGCACCTGAGCCACTGGGGACTTCCAAGACTTCTTTGCCTTTTGGGTGATGAGCTTCGCGATTTTTGATGATGAGCTGGTCTCAAAAGAGGATGAGGCACCTGAACAGAACACACAGCGTTGTCTTGAGCGAAGCAAGCTCGTTGTTTTCAAGCGTGTTGAGTAGTGAATCTTGTGTGCTGTGGATTCTGATGCCCGAAGAGACGCTATCATTTGAAGATACGGGTACCATGCTGCAGATTATGCGAAACAGCACGACCAACTGCCATCAAACGACACATGACATTTAGTTACAAACTTTAAACACCGGAAAGGTAGTGAATAGGCATTAACCCAAATAGCCAAATGTGTGGCTGACTGCACTATTCCTGACACATGATAAACTTGAGTGACTGCACAACATCAGCGCGCAGCTACCTATGCTGGGTGTTTGACACCCTAAAGATATCGAATAGGCACTACTGGTAACCTCGAACAGTATCCCAGCTTACTAAAAAGCCAAAAAGGCAGTGACCGGCCCAGCTGGGCCCAGAATTTAAACTCTGAGAAGTAAAATCCATAACTTGTATCAGTACACTCTGTGTTGAAAGCAAATGTGAATTTTGTGGCTCTTTGTGTTGCCACTCACGTTGAAAGTTTGATCTTGTCCGGTCACTGAAGTGTAAAGTGGAAGGAGGCCAGTGAGGTACCTCAATGGCTCCATCTTGTTGTGTGGGTTCTTGACCAGTCACTGATGGCTCAGCTTGCGCAGGCATGCTGTCATGGTAGCAGGTGCAAGATGTCAGGCACACGGCACTTGCAGACAGTGTCAGCCACGCCGACACTGGCCTCGGGGATGGCAAGGATCGCACCGTTTTGCGAGCCATCATATCCAGATGTGACCATTGGGGAGTTTATCTGGATATTGATGACATCGAAGCCGACGAGCATCAAGAATACCACCAACAGCGCCCCGATAGCACCAGCCCTGGACAGAACCATGCTGGAGAAGATTCCGGCCAGGCCAGTTAGACAGTCTGCACACGAGCAGCTGATAGCTTGTTGAAAGTTGCGGGTTTGTTACGAAAGAGTGCAAGAGCAGAAAACGCAGTTCATGGAGAGCTTGCAATGTGTTCCATGCGTTCAAATGCTTGTTGACATCAGGACCACAACAGATTGCTGCAAGTATGTACTAAGATGCATGTACAGCGCTGGAACTTCAAGACTTGACTGTGAGGAGGCCCGGATGATTGATTTGGCCGCAGTGCTTGCGAAGCTTTCGCAGAGCTTGCCATGGCAAGGTGGAGAGAATGTTACATGCGACATCGCATCAGACACATATGCACTGAAGATGTCAACGCTTTGTGTACTGAAACATACTACTCAATCTTTGACCAGTGCTATCACGTCTGCTGCATTGCAGCTGCATTGCAGCGGCCCTGCACCCCTGGAGCACAGGATACACGCCAAACACAAACTCTAGGCTGATGAAGAAACTACTGATGAAATAAGTTTGCAGCTGTCCGCACCAGCGAGAGCTGCGACGTGCGCAGCCTCGTTGGGACAGGTGCCTTGTGGTGCCCTATCCTTCTCTAGATATCCAATAGGTACACGACAGAAGCAGAGCATAATTTGGAATTGACACCCTTAATTCATCATTTCATCTGTTGTAAGGAGTTATAAACGCAACCTGGCACTCGCAGCATGGCGCCATATGCCCACACTCTTATGTGCATGCCTTCGGCACAGATCAGGATGAGGATATCAGACATGAAATATATGGCAATATAATTCTGGAGCTATTTCAAGTTTCCGCTCGTTGTTTCGGACTGGCGTGCCTCGTTTCCTGGAGGTACTTGACAGGAAGATGGGCATCGAGTGCTCATATCTAGTACACTGTACTACTACTCCAGCTACAAGCCTCACAGAGTGCGTCCCAGTACCCACGACTGCCCGGATGTGGCACACAAGGGAGCTTGCTGGGATGGGAAGAGCGCACGCAGCAACCAGATGCACCAATACAGTACATGCTTCACGAGGAACAAATGATACAACTATCTGGGATACATATATTATAAGAGCATTGAGTACAACAGGTGCGGGGTTGATGCAGCTAGGCCTGGCATGAAGCTAGGCCTGATACGCAGTTCGTACAAGCGCCTGTAATAGTTCAGCCATCTACGTTAACTATGTCTTCTCAATCACTTTAATCATACCAACTGATCATGTAGAAACCGCTTGCGATGAATGCAACGAAATAGGAAGCTAGCATAAGCAGAAGGCTGGTGCGCTCACATCGCTCGTTAGCTGGGCGCGAGCAGCAGGAAGTACCTGAGGACAGCTCGTTAGCCCGGTATGTAAGATACGCTAGAATATTACATGCGCCTCCTAAAGATTGGCGATGGCCTGCTAACACGTGCTGACTAGAATGCCCCTTCGAAGGAACAGGGCTGCTTGAGAACTTGACTACGGGGACGAAAGACACGAGGCGGTTATCTCCCCACAATAGTTTTCGTGAAATTCACGCAGAAACCGTCTATATGACTAACTCCAAGCTGTGGACAACCCACACATACACTACACATGTGTACCAGGCCACCCTTGTACAGCGAGGTAGCCATAGCAGGGAGCTTTAAACCAAAAGCTCTCGTAGGTCATTGCGTTTTGGAGCTGCACCAATGTAGCAGGAGGTGTAGACAAGTGGTGGAATTGAGACCCTCAAGATCCTTTTGACACGCATGCACATACTAGAACACAAACGTTCAGTGCCGTGATCACGTTCCATGGTCTTGATTTATTTTTCATTTCCCAGGTATGCTTCCGTACAAACTAGGGCGGGATACTGTGCGGAAGAATGTGCCTGCAGCACACCAGTTCCCAGGCCTAGGACAGCCATCAAGACCAGCTCCATATCAGAGCTCCCCCTAGAGTACTATGCACAGGCGTTAGGTGATCGAGGAGCGATCTAAGCACTTCTAGTGAAGAATTTTCGGTTGGGTTGTCAGTGATATGGTTGTCCACGACACTCACTATTGGTTTAGGGACCCATACACTGGCAATGGTGATATAATGGCACCTGCATATGTTGCTGTTTGCAATAAAGCTGCACATGTTGATGTTTGTACCAACGCTAACCTCGTCCTAGCAGAAGCCAAGGGATGTGGGCTTCCAGTTGTGGCTTCCACAGACGCCTTTGCCCTAGGGTGATGCATGATTTGGCTTCTGGCATCTACAACCACGTTGTCTACATCTCGACGCAAATAGCAGACTGTTTTGGACCTAATCATGAGCTCAGTTGCTGGAACGCTGCTCTGCTTGTTGGGCCAATCCTTCGGGGCTGCAGATGCAGCAGATCTGGGTGTGAAACAGTGCCTGATGATACCTTGGTGCCCCTTCCTTGATCCAGATGTCACCTACTGCGAAACTTGCATTGATACTGGTGCGATTCACAAGCAAACACAGTGCACAGAAGTTTACCCACTGTGCAGTGAGGGGTTCTGAGCAACTTTACAAGCAACACATGCCCGGTAAACGCCCGGTCAATTTCGAAACCAGTCACTTAACGAAGCATCCATCGCCGCTTACGCCACCATCTGAACACTTCACAGCAGTACATGTACCACTGCAAACACATGCGCCACATGCAGCCAGAATACTCCGTCTGGACCAGCACCTACGAACCAATTACGATCAGAACACCACTCCCAGAACCACCATGTACTCTGTCACAGACTCGCCTTTCGTGCTTGTGACCTGCGCCCCTGTCAATTCGAACACGCAGTGTCCACCATGCACGCTGTCAATCTCAGGTCCATGTACAACAGTGTCCACTATACCACGAACAGCTTCTGACACCACACTGAGAAGGCGTAACTTTCACACTGTGAATAACTTGCTGCTGGGGCAAGGATTTCAACATGCTTCACCACATGCACCAGGGGATCCCAGTGCGCTGCTTTTGGGGAACCTTGCCGCTCACTGCACGACATTCGACCGATGTAAGTTTCAAAACATTCGGCCACCGTAGCTTTCACAGCATGCTGCCGAGTCAGAATGATCACCTTCTGCAGAGTCTGATTCTGCAGATGCTGAATAACAGATTCAGACATCCTTCAGCAAACCACTTGCACAGCAAAACATGCGCAGCACCACTCAGGGGTTGCTCTTGAGTTGGTACTGCTTGAGTTGTTGTCATACTTCTTTGCACACTATGTGCTTTAGAACTGCGACTGTGCCTTTGTCGAGGTAAATTTCACAGCTCCACATGCACATGCACAGCGGAACCCGCACCTTGCCCCCGAAACCGAACTGCCCAGCAACCTTTGCAGCAGCATCCTGGGCCTGCTCCACCATGCCGCCAGCACCCTCACCAGCAGCTCCCGCAGCATCCCCAGTCTTCTGCCCCAGGCCGCCTGCAACGTCCATCACCTGTTGGACCATGCCACCCATACCCTCACCCGCGGCACCCGCTGTGTCGCCAGTCTTCTGGCCCAGGCTGCCTGCAGCGTCCATGACTTGCTCCATAATGCCGCCTGCACCGGAAGCAGCGGACCCTGCGGCGTCGCCGGTTGCGCTTGCTGCACCGGTGCCGGTTTCGGAGACTTTCTCGGCTCCGGTCTTCACGGCTCCTGCCACGTTATCGATGAAACCCATCTGCAGCAGTAGGCGTCACACTTTGAGGGGTTGCCCTGCGTGTGTGTGTGTGGGGGGGGGGAGGGGGGGGTGCCTGTGGGGGAGCAGAGGCGCCCAATATTATCACACAGTGTGGGGCACAGAGCAGTTTTGGTTCTTGCCTGTTAACTATATGTCGGCTTGTAGGGCAGGGACGTGTTGAGAGGGAAAGCACAGCAGTTCTTTGGCTTTTATGTGCAGCTCAAGAGAGGTAGCGCCAAACTTGTGGGCGGTGCTGACTTGGCGACTCGCCAATGTTTTACGTAAGGGCGCGCTTGATAGGCGATAGAACAAGTTCAAGGGCGGAGGCAAGTCAAGTAAATTGCCTACGTTTAAAATGATATTAAACAATAAAGAAGACAGGTTCGCCGAAGAGAAAGCTTCCGGCGTGGTGGGCTGGGGAGCAAACAATTTTACGAACCATCCAAGATCTAGACTTGGCAACCCGAATGAATCGAGACGGGAATCGCGCCCTCACATCTGAAAGTACACGACGGTAAAAGGTTTGCAGAAATATTGATGAGTAGAAAGAGTCGCGGCCGTGCAGCCACATGTAGCCGAATATTAATGAAGTTTTTTGGCCATACATGAGATCCGATTGCTCGGTGTTCCGAACGCAAGGGAATTTTATTCACCTATGACTATACCGTGCATACTAATATGTGTAGCTGCGGAGAGTATATATATATATGCTGGGAAACACTTGCCTGGGCGAGATATACACATTGCTGACTTCGAAGTCCACCTCAGAATCACACATGGAACCAAAAACAATGAAAATGCGCGAACGAAGCACAGCCTCGCGTTGACACCAAAGAGCACATCAGCCTGAAGGCAGTGCAGTAACACTATACGTGTAACTGCAGGAGGTCATTTGTTCGGCACCTGGACCTTTCCCGACGCAACAAACATTTTGTCAGCAGGTCCGTGACCACGGGTAAAATACTGAAAGGCCCTTTCTGAGGTTTCGAGAGCGCTCGCGTTCAAGCCAACATTCTGCACTATAGCATCAGATGGAGTTGATGGCTGCTGAATTCTTGAGGAAGGCGGACGTGGTCGACTCAAAAAGATTTTGGAGCACCGCGCTGCAATGCGCCTGCATCGCCGATGCAGAGCCTCGATAGACTGACTGCTACTAGGAATCACAAGAAAATGTGACTACCCAGACGGTAGCGCTGTGGTGTGTATCTGTGGTCGTGTGAAGCATCAACTGTGGAAGCAGACCTTGTTGAATTGAGAAACTGGAGGGTATGAGGAGGTTACAAAGGTCTTCGACACGAGAGAGAGAGAGAGCAGGATGAAAGAGGTATATCGTTGACTTGTGTGTGCGTCCGGCTTTATGTACTCTGACGGAGTATTTCGTGTCATTCCTTTTGATCTTGGTTTCGTTGGTTTCGAAGATTTCGGCCCTTCCAATCTCGATAAGTCGAGGTTGGTCATGCGTACACGTGCACTCTTACGTGGCAAAAAACAAGTTCGATTGAACTGGAACAAGTTCGATTGAACTGGACAGGAGGAATGGTGTGCGAATGCAATGGCTTGGGTGATTGACTGGCGAAGGTTCACAAAGAATGGTAGCAAAGCAGTGGTAATACATGAGAACAACACCACTCGCCTGTGAACCCAGAGAACACTGCCACTATCTCGACATTGACAAGCTCTGCACTCCCTCATCAGTTTACAAGCTACACAAGAAAAGAAACGGGTCCAAGAACCATAAACGTGTCACGGAACCGTGCAGAAGTCTTGCTATGACGTCACCTGCTGGAGGCTAGTGAAACCACCAGAATTGTACACACTGAAACAAACTCACCTGGTACAGCCTGTGCTGCACTCCTACAAGCCCCTGCTGTTACATAGATGCGCAGGATCAAAGATGAAAGTACATATATACATAGGAATAGCATGCAGGGCCCTGCAGGGGCCTGCGCATCGCACTCCATGAGGAGCAACGAACATTGGAGTGTGCGTGCCCTTGTCTCAATCCCTAAACCACCAGGCACCATTCTAGCAGTTGTAAACCAACAACCAGCTGCACAAATACCCCTGGAAGCACAACATTACCTGCCAACGTAGTCGCTGCTTCGAGACGTAAACACACGACTTAACACAACACATGATAATGCAGTAATACAACCCCTGAGCGTCAATGGACTAGCCTATGTAGAAGCGATCAGGGCATGCAACGAACTCCTGATCTGCAACAAGAGCAAAAGATAGATCAATACAGTATATTGACAACCATCGATGGTACATTCTAGGTGCACATGACAGCCAGCAACGTGCTTGTCGACACCTTTGTTCTACTTTGCTGAATGCTCTGACCATCACTCACAAGCACACCTCTCAACACGCAGCAATTATGAAGGCTGCAGGGAGATCCTGCAAGGCTTGGTTGGCACAGTTTCACACGCTTCCAGATGCCAACTAGCCATCATACATCATGGCAGGCCTCAGCAGCCTTTGGAAAGCAACACAGCGTGCAAAAATGTTGTGCAAGACGGGCACATTGCAAATTCGTGACACTGTTTGCAAACATTCAAACGTTTGCAACACAGCACCTGAAAACCACACTTTATCCCACACATCTCGAGTACAGCTGCTCTGATCGTTGCAACGACTTGAGTATGTCGTGCATTGCTTTTGGAACATCATCATGCTAGAGCCAGATGCATCAGGGACGCGAGCACTGCTAGCTGTGCAATGGAACCTGCCCAACTCAAACGCCTTGAGTTTGGTTGTGATGACATTTCTGCAGAGTCTGGCGATCCTTCAACACTGAGGGATTCGTCAGCTGAAGAGCTCTCGTGGCAAGAAAGAAAGTCAAAGGGCCCTTGTGAGTTCCCTAGACTATAATAGGCCTCCTGTGTATACTGGATGCATGTGCGCTGTAAACAGCAAAGAACATGAAAGTTCTCAGGCACAAAGCCTTTGCATGACTTCATAACCAACATGCTGCACAGCTTTGCACTGTCAGTCAAGGAATGCAGCGATCATCAGTATAACTCGAACTCAACTTGAAAATTCTGAAATTTTGAGGGTCTGCACATGATGTAATTCAAGTGCTCATACAGCGATGCCATCGACAGGGCGCAAGGGAGAGTGCTAATGCAGCAATTCCGCATGCTAATAAGCAGTGAACATCATAAAGTGGCATGGTTCACAGCTTCCCAATCTCTTGAGTCGATTCGAACACCTGTCCCTGGTTCATGCATGTGGTCATGTGCAAACTAGTTGATGTACAGTCTCACCTGTTCAGAAAGCAGACGCGAGCCCTTGCGCCGAAATTAAAATATTCGAGAACACCGGAAGTTTGTAGGGTGTCGTTATTAGGGCTGTCGTCGTACACTCCGTTCGGTATGACCACGGTCATATTTCGGATTTCAAGAGTTGTTCCTGGGGGAGTCTCTGATCCCTCCAACACGAACTTGAAGTTCGAGTACTGAGGCGCAAATATAGTCGACACACGTAAGCCACCGTTGCCGAGTACCGAAGTGCCTCTAATGATCTTGTATGCAGGAAGTAGCAATTGGGCAACACTTTGAGAGGAAACATTAGCAGCAGGCACTTCCTCCTGCACAGCCAGAAGCTCTGACTTCTACAGGTCGTTGTACTTGTATCGTACTACAGTTTGGGTTGCACTAAACGAGAAGTGGCAAGAGCAAGCAATGGAATCTTGCAGCACAGACTGAAGTGCACCTCTCACCCTCTCACCTGGTTCATGGAATTGCATATGAAGCATGAGAAATAAATATATTCCTCGTCACTGAGCAGGAAGTTGTTCAATGTTCAGCAGGTTTGGCTATTGCACTTTGATCCAGTAAGAAGACACGAAGGGACTGAACCCGCCAGAAAACCTGGACAGAAAGCAGACTTTGACATCATACCAGTACATACACAGGTCATAATCGTCATGGAAGTTTCGCTGCGTAGGACAGCGATGTTGTCGCACAGAAGATGAACACCTGTGATGCGATGTTGAGGGAGCTGGGCCGCACCAGTTGCGTTGTCACAGACCTGATAACCTGATCGACCTCGAAGGAACCAAGATGGAAGGCGCCAAAAGGCACTTTGTACTTCTCGTTGATGGCGTTGGTGGTGATGTTGATGTTGCCCATTAGCGGTTTCTCACTCACCTGGTTCACGGCGGCCAGTACAGGCGGAAGAGTCGAAAAATCAGCATATCTAAGAGTTGTGTCGGAGTTCCGTAGCTGATGTAGGTGCCTGCCGCGGTAATCGGCAGCGCCGTTATGCTCGACGTGCTGCTCTGGCAAGTGCAAAGCATGATGACACTCTATAAGCACGCCGGTCATGGCTGTAGCCAACAGAAAGTGAAGCCATGAGGACTTCATGCAAAAAAACTCGGATTGCGCGCTCCCAGCTGACTGGAACTCGATGGTGCTGAATATTGCAGGCGTATGACACACACATATACAAGAATTGCGTACAAATGACACGACAGCCTTGGCCAAAATCGACGCTAAAGAGTGAGGTAACGGATCACACAGCCACAACAACCGCTAGGTCGCGATACGAAAGCTGGGTTCCAATTTGGCTTGAGGAGTGTGGTGTCGTTCACGGTTTCATGAGCATACTGGACTTGATGCATGGCCATTACCTGTATGCATTGCCTCAGAAACCGTTTCCACGTCCTCAATGCATAATGTGCACATATGTGCATGCCAACTGCCAAGAAAGAACCAGATCTGGCCAGAGCAGGGGCTGTGTACATGGGAACTTCTGGGTAGCTGGAACACAACTGGTATACTGTATGTAAGATTTCACTGATATAATTATGGGATACCACACATGTACATCTATGTGAAGGCCCGAGAAACGGGTCTATGGGGCCCCATGGCGGCCAAAAAACACAGCTAGATGTATACATGTATCACATGTGGCATATGCCAAATTCCTCACAAGCGAAACCACGTTCGCAGTTGCAAAGGAGCAAGATCTCAAACTTTTTTCACGGATAGCAATGGTATGCTACAACCAAAGGCATGGGCAGGCTTGTGCTGCACGGCACGAAGCTTGGGCATGAATTGCCCTGTATTCATAACCCCCCACACGCCTGTATGGTATGACGAATGTTAGTTATACGCATGCATGGAGAGGAACAGAGTGCATGCAACACCTACGCACAGGGGGATATAACTCAGGGTTCAGCTGGTTGAACCCTGAGCACATACACGTTCCTTTCTTCTCTCTTCGCTCCGCTGATAGACGAGATTGGCTGGAATGTGAAGATTTTGTGGATGGATTTCCGAGGGAGAAGAATTGGGGGGCTGCGGAAGATCTGTTAACGGGCAAGGACTCCTCTGGCAAGAGGTGCCGATCGATCCCAGCTCCAGGTCTGAAATAGCGCAATTTTTCGTAAACAAACCAATAGAACCAGTTTCATCGACAAGCTTGACACAGTCCATTCCCATTCATATTGATCTGAAAAGAGAATGCTAGATGAGAACGACTGTGGGCTTAGATGCCGCTGATCTATACCGAAAGCATTCGCTCGAAAGCAACGCCGACAGCGCGCCGCGCTATTGACTATGTGGCAAGCTTGCCATCTTGTGCACAAGAACTTGCAAACTTTCTGCACCATGTGCACCCACCCAAAAACAGGTAATCGGGAACCATGCCGTACCCAAGAAGGGCTTCGGCCTCAGCGCACCCACACGGGAGGGACATATACTGTGCAAGGGCAGACTCGTGCACCCTCCCCCCCCCATTCCCTTCCGCGAGACGGAATCTCCCCCCCCCCCCCCCTGGAGGACCCCATATAGGCCTCTGCTAACCCCTCTACCCCACACACACACTACCCTGCACACAGACGTAGGCGTATACAGCACCCCCACTATTGCAGAACAAAGCAACCAGCCAGCCCACATCACAGAGGCAGCGACAAACCCCACACAAAAGCACCATACATCAGCAGCACCACGGCGAAAAACAACTGCAGAGAACGGGCGGCCGGATAGTGCGGGGCATCGCTACCGGCGAGGCACCACCACAAGTGGCCCCCGCCAGGTATAACAGAGAACACGCGAGGAAGATAACCAAGCCACTGCAGGCTGGCTGCAGGAGGGGAAAGGGGCCAGGAGCCTCCTTCTGCGCCATATGGTTATTGTGTACAAGCGTGCTCCATGCATATGTGATCATGCTGTGCAGCTGGCTGATGATGGTTTCAGGAATTCGTAGAGTTTTTTTAGGTTACTAGTGTTCCTTTTCTAGTCCGGAAACTATCTGGCCATATACCTAACAGGTTTCAACCAGCAAGTTCAAGTACGTCATAGAGGAAATAGTGTGTGTGAAAAGTGTGTAATGTTATAGACATTACTCCATAGAATGGCTCAGTACAACAGAGATCAGCTACTGTCGACACAGATGATGTGCTAGCACAGAAGAAACACATGGAACTCTGGACCTGAACCAGTTCCTCAGTCGACACGTGCAGTTGAGAGAAACACAGCCACAGTCAAGCACGCAGAATCGCAACTATGGAAAGCACGCTGAACTATGGCATTAGGTACTCGCTACACCAAACAACGACCATATCGCACCATGATTCTGTTGCTGCGTGAGAAGAGGAAGCATGGAAATAACATATCGACGTCTAGCTGTTCTCTGTCCACGATATCGTATCTCCGGTGCACACGTACTGGGTAGATGCACGTGCACATTCCAGGCCAAGCTTCAGCATCCACACTGGCACGGATTTACCTGCCAGACCAACTGGTTTGGTACGAAGTCGTGCTGAAGGCTTTCTGCTCCATCCGCTTGTGGCGTCCCGCAGTGATGTGCTTGTGCTGCACCGCGATGCGAGGCCTGTCTTGGTGTTCGACGCGTATCGACGCGCATGTGGCTGCCAATTGACAACTGCTGACGCGAGTTGGCGGCCATACACTTTCGGCAACGTTTGTCAAAACATCAAGGTGCATGAGAAGCAATATTTCGAGACTGTGACGGAAAGATGGATCGGTCATTCTGATACGAGTCTCTTGGTTCGACCATGTGCGCATGTGGTAGGGCCTGAATGAGCCTGGTAGCCACGTTTTGGAGCTAGCAAGACGCAGCAGCACCATCAAGGCATGGAATACGAAAGCTTGTGCCCGGCTGTCTTCAGTACATCAACCCTCCGCAAGTAAGATCCTTCACTAGTCTTACCTACGTATCAACTGTGCCAGACATCGCGTCCTTTATCTCTCAGCTGTCCGTCCACCACTCTCGCAGTAGCAGCATAATGGTGCGACACCTTCCTGCTTGCAGCCCGTACTCAATCTCAGTGCAAAGCATCCATTCATACTGTTCGTTGTGCATGATTGACTGTAGCTTTGTCGGAGGCTCCGTGACGGAGGGCTGAGAAACCGTTGCGTGTCGATTGAATTCATGCGCCATTCTATGATCCTCTGCACTGTAAAGCGCCAGCGGCGCCTCAGATACATCCAATTATGTATGCTTGAGCTGCTATGGGCCGCGACGAAGCCCATGCGGTAGCATGGCAGCGATGCCGCAGCAGCATGGCTGCGTAGGGACGAGCTCCTGCGACGCGCCCTCGGCTCTCTTTTCGCGCACGTCAGGTCTTTAGCGCACTCACTATATATGAATTCATGTTCAATGTCAAGAACTTTGGCGTGTGCGTGCTCCCTTCCTCGCAAAGAGGGCAGCTCAGTGCCGAGCTAACCAGCCGCTATTCCTGGGGACGCCATCTTCCAACCTGCCAGTGCGCTTGCCTAACAGCACATATCATGCAGGCAAACTGCAAGAGTAAAGCTGCTCAGCAAAGGTACCGTGGTGCTGCTGGTGGAGAGCCTGCTACCTGGGTGTCGCCGGGCCACCTGGTCACGAGTCAGGTGCATGAGAACAGGCTCACTTGGTGCCCACCTGGGCTCCAAATCCCCCACAGGCCAATCTCGCCGCCCAGCACCATGTCCCACCCAACTTCACTTTTGACCCACAGCAACTCCATTCAGTCCCCCAGGAGCCCACCCGCATCGCCACCAACCCCTGGGACCCCCGTGTACCCAAACATAAAGGTCGGCGATACTCTTGGATTCTACACATGGCATGTGCGCCTTTCTCTCCTATTCAAGCGTTCACTTAATTTACATGCATTTTTTTAGACCACGATGACTCATAGCACCACCTTGGCAGGCATGTTGCAAGCCTTGCAACTCCATGCATATGTTGGAAGTGACACAATGCTGTGAACGAAACCTGAATCATAGGTGATGATGCAGGGCCCCCACCTTGTATGGATCCCCTATCCCCCTGGTGCTGCAGATGAGTCCCCTCCCCCGCCAGGATGTGCATCATGGTCCCCCAGCCCTCCTGCTCCCGGCGTGCATGTTCCAAAGCCCCCCAACCACCCTCCCCCGCCAGCATGTGAACCCAGGTCCCCTAGCCCCCCTGCCCACGGCGTCCAGATTCTAAAGCCCCCCAACCACCCTCCCCCGCCAGCATGTGAACCCAGGTCCCCCAGCCCCGCTCCCACTGGGCTCCACGTTCCAAAGCCCCCCAACCACCCTCCCCCGCCAGCATGTGAACCCAGGTCCCCAAGCCCCGCTCCCACCGGGCTCCACATTCCAAAGCCCCCCAACCACCCTCCCCCGCCAGCATGTGAACCCAGGTCCCCCAGCCCCCCTGCTCAAGGCGTCCAGATTCCAAAGCCCTCCACCCACCCTCCCCCGCCAGCATGTGAACCCAGGTCCCCCAGCCCCCCTGCTCCCGGCGTCCAGATTCTAAAGCCCCCCAACCACCCACCCCCGCCAGCATGTGAACTCAGGTCCCCCAGCCCTGCTCCCACCGGGCTCCACATTCCAAAGCCCCCCAACCACCCTTCCCCGCCAGCATGTGAACCCAGGTCCCCCAGCCCCGCTCCCACCGGGCTCCCCATTCCAAAGCCCCCCAACCACCCTCCCACGCCAGTATGTGAACCCAGGTCCCCCAGCCCCCCTGCCCCGGGGGTCCACGTTCCACAGCCCCCCAACTATCCTCCACCGCCAATGAAGCTAGCAATCCGCAAGCCTCGGAAGGCATGCTCGGTGGATGCAGAGGCCTCCCCTCCCTCCGAACCTTCTCTGTATGCTCATAGTGAGGCTACATGTGACTCCCCCACGCCCGGCATGCGTGGGTCTGGGTGGCCAGAGGATGACACGCCTGTCTGCTGAGGCAGCTATGTGTGTGTGTGTGTGTGTGTGTGTGTGTGTGTGTGTGTGTGTGGGTGTGTGTGTGTGTGTGTGTGTGTGTGTGTGTGTGTGTGTGTGTGTGTGTGTGTG